>CM070506.1:25637771-26173949 GCA_036346375.1 Guadua angustifolia | reverse complement strand
ATTGAGACACGAACAGCGGCCATGCCCTCCGGACGCCACGGGTGCAGACCCAAAGAGGCCTCGCACCGAGGACCGGGCTCCCACCGCCACCGACTCCGCCGCTCCTCCAAACGCATTCGAAGTGGCGGGGTCTTCATCTGGGGCGACGACGTCCGCTACCCCGATGCCGGCAACAGCAGTTGCCCCAACGCCGACGACCGCCGCCACCCCAATGTCGATTCCTCCGGCACCGAGAGTTCCTGCCACCGCACGGCAGGGCGGGCTTGAACTCTCGGTGGCTTCCTTCAGCTTCCGCTCGCTTCCCAGGGTGGCTCCTCCCAATGCCCCGGACAGACAGACGCCCACCCCAACCATCGGCGGCAGGGACCCGGTCAAGTCTCGTCGCACCATCGTCTGCGCAGGCGAGCGTCGTGGCGCCGGCACCTCCATCCTCCCCACTCCAGGCACCTCCCTCGCCCCTGCCCCCCAGGTGGCGGCACTGCTCGCCGAACTCGGCAAAATGCTCGAGTCTTCAGGCGCCCTCCTCGCCATGGCCACCGGTACGAAGTCCGGATGACTTCGGCGGATGGCGGCGCGGGAGGAGGGCGCAGAAAGGAGGAGGCGAGCCTTCTTTGGCGCAAGAGAGGGCGAGTGGGGTGGCCCGCTTGCGGCGTGGGAGGTCAAGCGGCGCAATGACGGCCGAGGATGAACTACACGTCGCTACACAACCGGCGTGATGCGCCGCCCGTGCAGGTGCATGACCAGGAGTCTGCAGTCGCTGGGGGTGGATTTGAACGAGCCGCTAGAGCCTTCGACGATGTAGTATGCACACTACATCACCCCGAGTTGCTGATGCGCTCACCGGCCTACCCGCCGCCTTGTCCGCCCGCTCCGCCCTGGAAGGACGGCAAAGTTGCGATACACCGGCGAATGCGTGCTGGCTCGCTTTGCATCGACCACAACTCCTCCATCGATGCCATGGCCACCGTGGTCGGGATTGAAGGCAACGAGGCCTAGGCGCAAGCACGCGCGCGAGAGGCCTTGGAGTATGTCACCGGGCTGATGATGGTGGACGACCCGGACCTCGACGCAGCGGTGGCAGAGGCAGAAGTTGAGGAGGTCACCGAGCACATCCAGATTGCCAACGACAACTGATGGCCCGGGCCGCTTTCCTTGTTCCTTTTGCTTTTCTGTGATCCTATACAAACTCTTTAGTCAAGTTAATGAAATTATCATCTTTAACCTTTACCTGAATGTTTGCTTGTCTGCGTTTGGTCGCATTTGCTCAACTCAACCACCGGGCGACCAGCCCCCAGCTTTGCCATGATGCGAACCTGAACGCTTATGTTAGGTCAATGTTTCGGCGCTTCTTTGGTGATTGCATGCAGCCGTTACAAACGTAAACAAGAGTTACGCAAGACACGCAGGATGTAGACAAATAGAGTCTTAAGTCCCTGCGCGATGTTGTCACTGGCCCACGCCCCTTCGGGACTTAGATCCTGGTGATCTCTCAGAACCAAACTGCAGCGCTGTGCGACAAAGCAGTAGGTCCCTAGGAGTGGTTTTAAGCCAGCGGTGTCCGCGGTGACAGCCCGGGGTGTACCTGCCGCGTTTGGACACCGTGCCAAACTCGCCCTCCGGTCAAACACTGTCTTCAGGCTGCACCACTTGAATCTATTTCATGCTAGTATTTTTTAACCACCATGCATTCATAATTTGCTTGCAGTTATTCTTGATGTGTTGTTTCAAAGTGGTTCAAATTTCTGTCTTTTCTTTAGAAACTAATATTATTCTGAAGACGTGGACAGTGTGATGATGAACTTATTAATGTCACTAACAAAAACTCTCTGTTCAAGCTGCAAGCTAGGTATGTTCAGTCAAGATACTAAATATGAAGTGATTCATATGTTGTTAAATCACAATTATATCTTCTGCTTAAAATAAAAAAGGATAAAATCACAATTCTTATAGCTTATTCTATACATTTGTTGCATGATCTGTTAGTATAAGTACCCGTTATCCGTATTGTACCCGTCCGTATAATATCCGGTATTCGTTTTCTACCCATTCGTAAATACCCGGTATCCGTATCCTACCCGATTTTCCACTACCCGTATCTGTACCCGTATCCGAAAAAAATAATTAGGGTAGGATACAGGATGACCTACTATCCGACCGTATCTAACCCGTTTTCACCCCAACCACCGACCACTTGGCAACACGGCCTTCAGCTTCCCGGTTGTGGAGGATCTCTCGCAGAGGGTAGGCAGTGATCACTGTGATATCTCGCTCCTGGAAGTAGTGCCGCAGCTTCCTGGACACCACTAGGACAGCGTACAACATCTTATGTGCTTGCGGGTACTTGGTCTCCACCTCGTGTAGCACCTTGCTGACGTAGTAGATTGGCTTCTGGATGCCCTCCCTCTCCGCCACCAGTACCGCGCTTACCACCGCAAAGGTAGCGGTGATGTACAGGAGCAATGGTTCGCTAGGCCTAGGGGCGACTAGCACTAGCGGGGAGGAGAGGTATTGCTTCAAGTCTTCAAACGCTAGTTGGGCCTCTTCAGTCCACTCAAAGTGATTGGTCTTTTTCAGTAGCTTGAATAGGGGCAGGCTTCTTTCTCCCAACTGAGCGATAAATCGCTCGAGAGACGCCAGACGACCAGCAAGGCACTGCACCTGCTTGAGCCAAACCGGCGGCTTCATGTGCTCAATGGCCGCTATCTTGTCAGGGTTGGCTTCAATGCCCCGACTGGACACGAGGAATCCTAACAGCTTCCCAGAGGGCACACCGAACACACATTTCTCGGGGTTAAGCTTCAAACAGTTCTTCCGGAGGTTAGCGAAGGTTTCTTCCGGTCTTCGATCAGTTCCTCGCTCTTCTTAACTTTTACAACCAAATCGACGTACACCTCAAGATTTCGCCCTATCTGTGGACGGAAAGAAATATGCATGACGCGTTGATAAGTAGAACCAGCATTTTTTAACCCAAAAGCCTCCGCCGCCTCTTTTTGCGTTGTGAGTGCACGCCATCACTAGATGCACGGTCCTTCCAAACAAAAGAAACATCTCTCCGTGCTGTTGTATGGCTTCGCCCGGTCCGCTTGTGATGTGACTTTCCTGCGACGGGTTAGGTGTGGCGTCAGAGGGATGGGCCGTCGTCGTGTCAACAGCAGAACTCTTCGCAATCATTGGCTCTAACACAGTGTGTCAGGGGAAAAGAGACTTCGAGGCGAAGCCTCCTTCTCATCCTTTTGGTTGCCCGCGTGGCCTGGCGAGTGGGGCTGATCGCCCACTTTCGTCGGAGCGCGGCGTGGGCGATCACCGGCGAGTGGGGCTCGATCGCCGAGCGCCAGAGGGCCGGCCACCGGCGAGTGGGGCTCGATCGTCCGCTGCTTTCGCCAAAGCCGCCAAGTGGGCGGTCGCCCGACGAGTGGGGCTGATTCGCCGCTTCTTTCGCTAGGCCGCCCGTGGGCGGCCGCCCGGCGAAGTCGGGCTCGATCGCCCACCGCCGCCAGTCGCCACATGGGTCGATCGCCCGCGAGTGGGGCTGATCGCCGCCTACTCGTTTGGCGCCACGGGGGGCCGCCCGTGAGTGAGGCCTAATCGCCGCTTTGCTCGCGCCGAGCCGCCACGTGGGCGGTCGCCCACGAGTGGGGCTGTCGCTGCACCTTTCGCCCGAGCCGCTAGGAGGCGGCCGCTGGCAAGTGGAACTGATCGTCACCTTTCGCCAAGTCTGCGGCGTGGGCGATCGCCCGGCGAGTGGGGCTCGGTCGCCCTTGCTTGCCGAGCGCGGCGTGGGCGGTCGCCCGTGAGTGGGGCTGATTCGCCGCTTGCTTGCCGAGCCGCCACGTGGGCGGTCGCCCGGCAGTAGGGCTGATCGCCTACCGCGCGCGAGCCGCCACGTGGGCGGTCGCCGTGAGTGGGGCTGATCGCCCGCTTGCTCGCCAGGCCGCCACGTGGGCGGATCGCCCGTGAGTGGGGCCTGCGCGCCAGGCCGCCACGTGGTCTTACTTGTTTGCGGCGGAGAGGGTACCCTGGCGTAAAGTACGCCGACAACTGCATTTATGTCAAAAATGATAACTATTTGTGAACGGAGGGAGTAATATTTTTGCTAAGTATTAGTCGACATTTCAGGCAATTTGACTAGCTTTGAGAGTGCATGTGTATGATTCTTACTCTCAACTACTGGTTCAAAAATATGACTCACACATCAAAAATCACCTTATAAATAGACATCCACTTTCAAAAATCTCTGTTTCTCTCTCTCTCAGAAGATGAGTGCAATCAGCCAGTGTAGTTATCTTGACTCAAAACAAATCAAAGCCACATGATCAAACTCTAATAAATTCATAAAATGCCTAACATGTTGTTAGTTGGAATCGAAATTTTGTTTTCATCCGCGTGACCGAGGTACCACACACAGCTTAAAGCAGCCATTGGTTGGGCGAAATCTCGTTAACATAAACCTCAAATCAAAACCATGATATCTCAAATGCACTGGATCTGCAAATAATGCTGGCTGGAGGTAAAATGCATGTAATCAGCTTTTAATTCTTTTGCTTTTGCTTCTTTTCTTTTTCTTATGCTTTCGTTGTACGTAATAATTGAAGTATGTAAAGATTTGGGACATAATCAACTTGCCTCATCGTCCTATTCGCTGGGCTTTATTCTTCTGACCTTCTTCTTTCTCTTTTTCCTTTGTACATAAAAACAGTGTACGTACATACTATTAGCTGGCACATAGAAATCTGATTATGGTGCAAACAAGGTCTGGTACATAATTACGACTACAGATATGTTTTCTTTTTCGCGAGGAGGCTACAGTTATGTTGCATGGACACAATCCATTTCTTGTATTGTGAGCCTGTGTGATCAGTTCCTTGCACGCACACACAAAACATGCGTGAGGTACTGATCCATTTTTTTTGTTGTCGTTTGTACATGCATCTTAAGTCCTCAACAGTCAACACTACACGAATCCAACTTTAGATGTCAGTTGATCTAGCTTAGTGCATGTTGATCTAGCTTAGTGTATGTACTATGGTATGACGTCAGCTGTCTATATGTTTAGTCATGTAAGATTTTTATTGATATGGAGGAGAGAAAGCCCAGCTGTCTCTTTGTGAAGAGACGACTATATAGATAGCATAAAACACCATTATATGAGTTATTGTCTACAATAACATCTTTTCGTGTCATAATTAAAAGATTGTAGGATCTCACAAATAAAACCTTAATATGTCATTCATTGTAGAAGTTATCTTTAGTTTTAATTTTAGATGGTATGGAGGAGTATACAGATAGTTGCATACAAGCTCTTATGGCATGCATGGCAGGCAGTTATCCCTTTCTTCATTGTACATGATACCTTTAGTCCCATCAACTTCTTACCTTTAAGCAAGAGCTGTGAGCAAAATGTATTCTTTGCTTGTTCAGTTCCCTTGTGAACCCGTGTGATCAGTTCCCTTCTTTTATTTTTGGTCGTGTGTACATGCACCTTAAGTCCTCAACATTCAACACCGCACGAATCCCTTTCTTCTTTGAACATGATACCTTTAGCAACAAAAATGATAAGTATTTGTGAATGGAGGGAGTAATATTTTGCTAAGTATTAGTCGATATTTCAGGCTATTTGACTAGCTTTGAGAGTGCATGTTTACAATTCTTACTCTCATCTACTGGTTCAAAAATATGAGTCACATTTTGGGATGGCAATTAGATCTGTGGGTTCGAGTACCCGCAGGTTTTGCACCCGATCGGATCGGTTCGAGTTTTAATTTTTACCCACGGGTTCTTTGGGTCGGGTACCCGAGATGGGTTTGGGTTCTAATTTTCACCTGCGGGTACCCGAAATACCGCATATACCCATCGGGTTCCGGGTACCTGCCAGGTTCAGCTCGGGTTTTTTTGGTTTGGATTTCTTGTCAGGTCGGGTTTTACAAAACCCACACCTAACCCGCCTATTACCGCCCCACCGGGTTCGGGTTTAGTTTTTTACTCGATAGAATATTTGGGTTCGGGTCGGGTTCGGATTTTCTGTCGGGTCGAGTTTGTAAAACCCGCACCCAACCCGACCCGTTGCCATCCCTGCTCACACTTCAAAAATCACCTTATAAATAGACATCCACTTTCAAAAATCTCTGTTTTCTCTCTCTCGGAAGATGAGTACAATCAGCCAGTGTAGTTATCTTGACTCAAAACAAATCAAAGCCACATGATCAAACCATAATATATTCATAAAAAGCCTAACATGTCATTAGTAGGAATCGAAGTGTTGCTTTCATCCGGGTGACCGAGGTACCACACAGCTTGAAGCAGCCATTGGTTGGGCGAAATCTCTTGTTAACATAAACCTCAAAAGCATGATATCTGAAATGCACTTGCCACTTGATCTGCAAATGCTAGCTGGAGGTAAAATGCATG
This sequence comes from Guadua angustifolia, assembly GCA_036346375.1. NCBI lineage: Eukaryota > Viridiplantae > Streptophyta > Magnoliopsida > Poales > Poaceae > Guadua > Guadua angustifolia. The sequence goes on along the minus strand of CM070506.1, from coordinate 26,167,544 downwards.
TAATCAGCTTTTAATTCTTTTGCGTTTGTTTCTTTTCTTTTTCTTTTGCTTTCGTTGTACGTAATAATTGTATTATGTAAAGATTTGGGACATAATCAACCTGCCTCACCTTCCTATGCTCTGGGCTTTATTCATCTGATCTTCTTCTTTCTCTTTTTCCTTTGTACGTAAAAACTGTATAGTGTATACATACATACTATCAGCTGGTACGTAGAAACCTGAACATGGTGCAAACAAGGTCTGGTACATACTATCAGCTCTTATGGCATACATGGCAAGTAGTTATCCTTTTCTTCATTGAACATGATACCTTTAGTCCCATCAACTTCTTAGTTTAAGCATCAGCTCTGAGCAAAATGTATTCTTTGCTTGTTCGTCCCAAGCAACCTGCTCTATATAACAAAGTGCTCTGCAAGGGACAGACGCCTTGCCTTGCTTGCCTGCCTACCTATTCGTTTTGCTGCAACCAACCGTTCTCTTGTTCTTTCAAGTGATTCATGCCCCTCCAAAATAACACCCATTGCAGCTGTTGTTCTTTGATCTCACGTCCATGCTAAATTCCTCCATGCATGCTAAACACCCATTGTAGCTGTTGTTCTTTGACTTTTCGTTTTGCTGCAACCAACTGTTCTTGTTCTTTCACGTCCACGCTAAATCCCTCCATTTCAAATTTCAAGTGATTCATGCCCCCCCCCCAAAAAAAAACACCCATTGTAGTTGTTGTTCTTTGACCTTCACAGTCGATTGCCTTCTCTGGTGATCAATTCATTTTTTTCCATTACTGTTGTTCTTTCACGTTTGCAATTAATTCCTTTTTGTCTCAAAAAAAATCAATTTATTTTTTTCTGGTGATCAATACAAAGAACCCAAAAATATTGTCTTATCCCCTTTAATGTTATTATTTCATATCTACATTTAATCCTTTTTCTAGTCATCAATTTAAAAGACAAAAAAAAATCCATTGGCTTTCTTCCCTTTACTGTTGTTCTTTCTTCTTCTCGGTTAATCTCTTTTTCTAAAATTGGATTTCTTCCAGCTACTGTTGTTCTTTCATCATTTACAATTAATGCAATTTTCTAGTTATCATTTAAAGAAATTCAAAAATAGCGTCGGTGTTCTTCCTTCAAGTGTTGTATTCTTCATGTTTAATTCTCTTTTCTAGAGATTTTAATAAAAAAAACATTGTTTTTTCGCCTCTCGAGATTTTCCAGCTTGCAAGTCCGTTGGATCACCTCTTGACGTCCAGATTAAACTGGCAAGTTCAACTACCGGGTACTACAAATACCTTTCTTCCTTACTGCATGGTTAGCACCAAGATCAGGAGCAATATATATGACAAGGGTGAAATTTCTCTTTTCACAGGACAATATAAGGAGGTGTGCGCTTGTGGACAAGAGTGAGAATATATAGTGTCAATCATCAGTTTAAGGATTGCAGAGTGCTATTATCTCGCTGAAGAGCCTTCATTGCATTGTATCATATCGAGTTATGTTTCGAAAATTTCAGTATCAAGAACCACCCAAATGCCACAAAGTTGAGAGGTAAATAACGATTATTGTATAACCCTTGGTGAACATTAGTTTCAATTAGAGTTATGCAACAAGTTTCATACAATAACAATTCTGACATAATTATGCCTATAAAGAATACTAACTGATGTGTGGAATGAGAATTGTCAATATGTTAGATCGGGTTGGTGTAAGGTTGTGCCTTGAGACCGAGGAACCATTTTAGCTCCTATTAAACTGGTTCCTACAACGTAGGTTAGTCAAGAAAAGCAGAGACAAAACAGGGCACGACTTTTAAACTGGTTCCTGTGACACGGCATAATTAACACTAAATATTATTCTAGTTTACGATTAGTAAACATGTCAACATGTTGGGGATTGACACTAAATATTAGTACTTCAACTCTTTTTTTTAGAGTAATACTTCAACTCAAGTGTATGACTACTACAGAGACGTGCTTCCTCTGTTTCGCACTGCTTGGTAGTTTTTATTGGCCGGACTAAAGTTAGATAATTGACACTCTTACGATAGCAACATGGTAATTATTTTGTATTCTTCTATTTTACCCATACCTTTAAAAATTAGAGAAAGAGAGAAAGTTCTTTTACCCATACTTTTAAAAATGAGAAAGAGAGAAAGTTTTGAGAAAACCTTTCATTATTAAAAGTAAACACAGCTATATATTTGTGACGAACCCAAACTCTGCAATCATGACACGGCTCTTATAGGTACACTAGTATATTTATAGCGAGAAACACAAACAAATCTACTTGTCACATCTATTGTATACTACTTCAAAAGAAGAAAGTGGTGGTTGTAGTCGTGGTCATGGTGGTACTCGCCCGTTCCACCTCCCTAAAAAATATCTAACAAAAAAAAATAAACTAATCTAGCAATAAATAAATTCCACCTCCTTAAAACTAAACAATGCTGTACCAGGTGCACGACAAAGCTGAGGGCATAGAGGCATGACATGCGGAGCCAAGGGCGTGGGTTGGGCAGGTTGATCTTGACGATGTCGAATCAATGTGTTGGTGTAATATGAAATTTTTTATCTATAACAAAGCACACACTCAGCACATATGGTATAAATGTTAGGTCATTGAATCATCATTTGATGTCCTCAACTTGGTCAAAACGTCAGGCAAATTAAACTTGCCCTGTGAAGTTGATCAGAAGCCTAAGAGAGGATGGGTGAATTGGGAACCTTTTTAAATTATCGGTGAAAACTAGTTTTCGCGATTAAGTAAATGAAATTCCTATTCCCTAACCTAACCTAGAGTGACTATGGATCACCAGTGTGATCAAACAATTCCTATTATGGTGTAGTGAAGTTTCGCAACCTAAGGCCAAACATAAACAAGTCTAGAGATCTAGGAATATAAGGCAATAAAGTAAATGTATAAACACAAAGAGATAGAGACTATCAAATTTTTTAGTAAGGTCTCGGAGATTTGGCAATCTCCCCTATTAATTCTTGTTGGATCATTCTCAAAAGAGTATTGCTCTTGTTTGAATACGCGCAAGGGTCCTAGCATTCCACTTTAGGTACTCATCTCCACTACAGATAGGTGAGTTCTAAACCTTCGCAATCTTTTCGGTGCTTTTCATAAGCTTCTCCTTGGAAGGTCACTGAGAACACACCTCCAAACCATGTAAGAAACAACCATTTTTAAGACTAATAAGCCCAAGGATATCACTTGAACCTAGCAAAGTCAAACAACTAAGAGTGATGCACACTAAGGCCTAATATACTCTCTCAAACTCTCTCACACTCTAAAGATCTTCAATCCCTGATCATGAGTGCTCTAGAACTCCTTGTCTATGTTAGCTAACCTTCTTGAGGGTCAAGAGAACTTCCTTGAATGCCTACACTTTGAATACATAGGCCTCTTCGAGAAAACTAGATATTAGGCACATATTTCTAAAAATCAACATGATCTAGATCATTTGACTCGGCACAATCTAATCGTAAAAAAACTCTCTGTAGCATAGACCCACACCATCCAACTTGATCGAGATAATCTAATTGGTCCAAATCATCCGTCTTGATGCGTATCAGCTAGACTGTACAAACCCTAGAAAATATGCCTCTAGAAATAAGATCCAGCTAGGTCAATGCTTCTAGTCAACTCAAATCACCTGCCTCACTTTTAGCTCCAAGTTAATAATCTGACTACTTGGATCATCCTATGTAATGCAAACTCCACCTCTGGGACTCGACCCATCCTTGGGGTCTTTTCCAGACAAATGCTCCGACCCATGCCCTGAGTCGACCCAGTCATCTGAATCTGTTGAAAATTGAATTGTTCCATAAAACACTTCTCTGGACAATTACTCTGACCCTATTGTCTGTGTGACTTGGATAATCTGCCTTAGTAGAATTTTTTTCTGAAATAGCTCAAACTTGTCCGCTTTTTAAGATCATCACTGGAATGACTTTATCCTTGGCATCATTTGACCAAAACTGGACTAGACCAACCTGGTGTTCATCACACCTAGTTACCCAACCTAACCAACCTCAAGCTATTAGCCTTCGACCCTCTTAATAGTACAGCCAAACCAAAACAAAATCTGTCACTACAATGATCAAATTCCAACTCCTTGGATCATTTCTAGTCTTAAGGTACTTAATCTTCAGTGGACTCTAGGCTTTTGCATAACTTGAAAACTTGGGGGTCAACACACATGCCAAAGAACCAATCCATTCTATCGATACCTAGCCACTTCTCAAACTTTACAAACATGTTAGTCCTGATGATTTAGGAGTCATTAATGACCAAAACATATACCACCAATTTGGGGGCCAAGATGCTTAACTACACTCTTTGCACCTCTATTATCTGAAGAAAAATTATAGAAGCACCTTGTAATTATGGTCATTTTTCTAAATTGTACAACATATATATAATTGAATAGATGGTCAAGAAAATCCCATCATGTTTGGACAAAATAGTTTGATTAGACCTTGGTTTGGTGGTTATATTGCAACCGATTAATAATATAGGGACATAGGCCTTAGGGGTGCTTCTTGCTCCTTGATTGTGGATGTACGTGTATACTTTTAAAACCATTGGGCACCAAGTCTAGAACTTGAACAATGGTAAGCTAGGTGCACACCCACATGCCTAACCATTTGGCCATAAGTCAGCTTCTGATCTTTCACCTTTCTAAGAGGACCATCCACCTAGGTCGTTGGACCTTTAGGTTGTGAGGTTGCCGCATTTGTTCTTCATATCTCCCTAGCTTCTCAATAGCTAGTGCCTGAGTTGAAGTGAGCATCGTAGGGAATTTGTGAAGGATCGAGATGGCGAACAAAGGAGGAGTGAATGGTCGCAAACAAAAAAAATTTTCACAAAATACTCTAACTAAGACCATGAAAAGATCGCGCAAAACAAATCGCGAAACACCCGAACAACTTGACAACTATGTGTAACCCTAGCTTGCATGGATGAGAACCATAGAATATGTGGGGATTTTTTAGTCACAATCCTGGTTGTAAAGTATCCAAAACAAAAGAAATCAATTCAACTTTTGCTTTTAGAAAGGAGATTGAGCCAAATCACAAAAGTCACAGAATTTTCAGAAACTGCCCTCATTTGGAGCAGGTGGTTGGTGAACTTCTGGTGCTCTAAAATTTTTAGAAATTTTTATTTATATGTGAAAATGCGTATTGAAGCATTATACCAAAGATCACCACAAAAATCTTTGTATAAAAATCAGAAAAAATCAAATATCACAGACTGTTAGGAACATCGAGCAGAAAGTTTGGGGCTCGATTTTCACCTCATGGCGCCCAAACGGTGCAACAAGTGGACTCCCAAATTTTTTCATAGATAGATATGAGAGTCCCACACCTTCTATAATAAAAATCACTAAAAATTATTTTTTATATTTTTCTAAAAATAAAAACTGGATCGCTTCTGCTGAAGAACAAGTTACAGACAGAGATGCAACTTGATAGAAAAATTGATCTCTAGTTTATCCTAGGGAGCAAAAAAGATGTAAAACCATATGAACACACTCAAGACATCCAAGATAAGCAGTATTTAGAAGGAGGGGAGGCAAATCCAAATTTCAAGAAAGTAAATTGCGAAAAAGTAAATTGCAGAATTTAAATACTGAATTTAAGACATGAAGTAAATTCGTCATGTAAATTCAAGCATGAATGAAAAAGATTTTCATTTTTGGAAGGAGGAGGTTTACAAAGCCTCACAACAAAGTAGGCAAAGTTCAAAAGAGCACAAAAATCTCTACAACCTTCAAGGGGAGGAGGCTACCCCTCCACCCCTATTTATACTACTTTTGGGCCACCTACCACCTTTGGATGAGTCCCTCAACCCTAGAGCACTCATCTAAGGGATATGATTAACCCACTCACATAGCCATCCAAGGGCTAACCCAAAACCCACACACATAACGGGTGTCTTGCACGGTTTTCAAAGCATACTACCTAGACCCGTTAACCTATCAACTAGACCTCAATCTGACGGCCTTCCTTGATCCACGCAGCGTTTAGTTAGCATCTCCTCTTTTCCTTGTCTTCTTCGCTTGCCCGGACTGTCTCCGATCATCTTCCGACGATCTCCCGACCGTCTAGACCCCTGACGCTCCTCGCCTAGTCCCGGTCATCCTCCGCCTCACCATGATCTAGCACCATTGCCCTGCAACTATCAAAGACAAGGAAAAACCTTTCACATAGCAATGCCCACAAAGATATTCAATGATTATCACAAAATCTGATAGCATCGAATTGTCTGAGACCTGAAAAACACACCCTCTCACACCGCACTAGGGTTCGGTGCTACCGCCCGGCCGGTAGCACCGGGAAAGACAACCAAGACCCAAATTGCTTCAAATTGAAAATCCAATTCAAATCAAACTCAATTCCAAAATAAACCAAGCTCAAATCCAATCAATTACTCATCACAAACATGGGTAGACCTCCACATGGTCCTTCAATTTGAGCTCCTAATTCATCCCTCTCTTCTTAGTCGCCAACCACAGTACTATAACTTTTTGTTTTTATTTTAATACAACCAATGTTGTAAATACTACTTAATAATGAACTCAATTCAATTTCAGTGCTTACAGGCTTTGGTTACATTGAGAGTTTGGATCCGCTACTAAACATAACTGATGGCAACGGTGTACCTAATGTGTGATGAGCTACGAGTTATGAACTTCTGGTATGATTTGTAACTTCCTTATTTGCATACCTTCTAAATTTTGATTATTTGATATCCATGCATTTTTCTCCTAAAGCATTGTAGTAGAGATTTGTTTTATTTAATGCATATTATTAAAACATTAATATAGATATTTATTTTCAATACGATTATCCATGACATTTCGGGTCAATTTGGCTATGGATGCTTTGGTTGGGATTCATTAGTGATTTTCATTTGGGTTCTCAGGAGCCATCCAATCAGGAAATGAATGGATCAGATATTCATGTCAACTGCTGCAGTGTAGCGCAACTATAGTCACGTAGATTAGTATTTTTGCTACAATGATATCTCTACGGTTTGCCATTAGTACTAGAAAACCACTATGGACCTGTGGCTTGAATGATGCAAGGCACATGTTGCAAATCCCTAATCCAAACATGGCCTTAGTTCTTAATTTGGCTTGGAAATAGACAACACATAGGGCTTGATTGGAACACATAAGATCCTTTAACATTCTGAAGTGTTCACGTATATAACCATGTAGCTTCTGTTTTTGCAATCTAGCTCCCATACGAAAAAATTTGCAAATCATGGCAAGCAAGCGTGGTACCTTTTGTCTGCCACAGCAGCAACTCTTGCCACGCTGCCCTATCATGGTAGGTCTCCTCCTCCCGAACCACCTCCCTACCATGATTGCATACCTATCCCCTACCATCTCTTAGACGCTCACTCGGGGGATAGATTTGCAAATTCTTCCGCACAAGAGCTAGATTTGCAAAAAAAAGAAAAGAAGCTATAGGGCTATATACGTGAACAGTTCTAACATTCTTACATTCCAAATTAGGCCTTAATTTTTTTTATATAGAAGCTAACTTTCATGAAGTTTAACAATTGGAAAAAGTTTCATCTATCAATGAGATAAAGTCTGAACATTGTATCACCATCCAACTTTTTAGGGATGAAGCATTACATACCATGAGCATGAGATGACTATTCCCAAATAGAATATAAGTCAAGCAGTTGTCAAATAATTAAAATTTTCTCATGTTATTTGTCTAAATTTGAACAATTGCGATACTACTAGCCTCATTCTCATTACTTAATAGTAATAACATATTGCATAGGGCAGGAAGCAATCACCAAATATGCATGAGAAGCAAAGCTTCACATGCACAGTTAGATCCTCTCAACTACCTATAGGCTACATGCACTTTTATGTGTTTGTTGGGGAATACCTAGCCAGCAACTAAATATAAAATATATAGATCAAAGTATTACAGTTATGTCTAGAAAAGATAATATTACCCCTCGTTTGTACTTATAGACTAGTTATCTCTATAAGGGGTATTTCAATCATGTATATAGGCCTAAGAGCCTATAAATACCCCTTGTATCTCTTATTTGTAACTTGAGCTCTCATAAGCAATATAAAAGCACATTCAAACTGGCGAGCCCTCGAGGACCTACTCCCTAAAATACAACCCCCCATAGACCCGCCAATAGGAGTAGGGCGGTCCTCTTGGACCCCTGAACCTGTATAAAACCATGTGTCATTTCTACTCTCGTAGATGAGGGCCCATCAAACGGCCGATTTCCATCTCCTCACTTGTGTTTGATTTTCATACCATCAACATTGGCGTTGTCCATGAGGACTGTAGCTAACTTGTAGAAGGCTATGGCTCCTACCAATAAACACTTCAAGCCTCCTCCAGCCCTGAAGCACAAGGAGCATGTGGACTATCATCCTCCCAAGTGGAACCCCAGGCATGCGCCTTTCTCAAAGATCGGAGCTATCCTCCCTAAGGTGGACAATATCCTAGAAGTTCTGAGTCCCCAAGACATGCCCTCCTCCCTCACACTAGCTACCATGAGCCAAGGGAAGGAGGCCCATGGTACTCTTACCATTGCGGGGTTAGGACTCCTAGAGCTAACTGTCATCCCTAATGTGCCAGACATGACCCATTGGTAGGCCATGGTGGAGGCAATTGTGAGACAAACTGTGGACTATCTGATGATCTCTTACCACCCTCTCGGTGGCCCTCCAAACTTCTCACCACTTGTATCATCGCCCTCGGTTCAAGTGACCACCGATGCTGTGGAAGCCCAGCCTTTGTCTATAGGGGTGAGCAAGTGGGAATCCTTACAACCTCCCTCGACTCGCCCATGCCACATTGTTGAATAGGGCTCCCTTCTGGCCACTACGCTCACCAAATCCTATACTATTGCAGTTCGTGCCATCATCACAATCCCTAAGGCCCGAGCTCGTGCCCCAAGGGCGAGAGTTCTAGTCTCTCCCCCTCAAGCTCCTCCTCGCGGGCAAATGCGTCTACATCTGGAGTTGGTGAACCAACTCCCATCGGCCAGGGTGGAAGGGGGACCTCCAAGACCGAAGGTAGCCACCCCTCCAAGAGCATTCTCGGACTGGTAAGGAATTCCACTTGTAGTTGCCTACGAGAGCTCACAAGGTTCAAGGGACCTGCATCAAATCCAGTAAATCCAAAATGGAGGAGAGGAGCTTCCACTCTGCAAACGATGGGCATGCTCCTACATTTTCAAATCAACATGGTCACCACTACTCAGAAGGAGGGGAGGCTAAGTCTCTGGTTTATGTCATGGCTATTTGTGCCAGGGGAGGCCGGGAGGTAGAGATGTGCAATTTCCTCACGCTCTCCCTCTCTGGGATGGCACGGTCATTGTTCTTCAATTAGAGGAGGGGCTCCATCCATTCCTGGACTTAGCTACGTAAAGAGTTTAGTACAAACTTTTAGGGGAGATACAAATGCCCCATGCTTCCCAATCAACTATTCACTACCAAGCAGTACAAGGATGAGTCCATGTGAGACTTCCTCAAGTGCTTTTCCTAGGTGCGTGACCAGGTGGCGTGTCCAGGTGTGTGTATGGAAGGGCTCCTCCCCGGTGAACTAAACCGGGCACTAGGGAGAAACCCCCAAAACAACCCAACAACTCTTTGAGATTGTAAAAAAAGTATGCCTGAGGGGAGGATGATTTGGCTAAGAAAGGGCTCCTCTCGCAAACTAGAAATGACTTCTCCGGGGAGAAGAACAAAGACTGGACGGATCGCTCCAATGGAGGACGTGACTCCAAAGTCCTCGTGGTGACTGATACCCCGTCCCATGGGAAGGGCACCTCCAAAGGATCTAAGAAGGGTTCCAAACCTAAGACTCATCTTGCGTGCAATGAAAGTCCTGGCGAAAGGAAGGATAACCAAGACCAAGGCAATGGTCACTGGTGTGCCTATCACAAGATGTGGGGGGCACGACACTAATGAGTGATATCAATACGCTGTCAAGGTGGCAAAACTCCTTAAGTGGGGACCTGATCCATGCTAAGGATCACCACGACGTTTGAGAGGTCAATGTCGCTCGGGTAACCACCCAAAGTGCCCCTCCCAAGTGGGCGAGTGTCCTGATAAGCTTCATTGTCGAGATGCAAAGGGCCTAAGCTTCCCATGATGATGCTCTATTGGTAACCGCCACAGTGTCTAATTGTGAGATCTCCCATATACTCATCGATGGGGGAAGCTCCACAAATATACTCTACCTTCATGTGCTTAAGGAACCGTGGGAGTCACGGAGGGGCTACCATCCAGGCATCTTATGCCCATCAGATCGCCCTCTCATGGGCTTCATACTGGGAGTATTTGGTGTTTTTTGGGGGCAACCGTGGTTATTTTTACCTCTAGACCAACAACAGAGGAAGGTTTAGCTCGAAGGTTATAAACCTACTGGACAGGCACATCACGATCGGTTTCGAGATTAGAACCGATCGTGAGATATGTACTGTCACGATCTTTTCAAACCTCAAAAACTGATATTGATGACCATCCTTATCACTATCGCTTCATATTTGGGAACATATAGTGATACAAAGAATATCACTATCAGTTCTGACCTGAGAATCGATAGTGATACACAGAATATCACTATCGGTTCCAATCTAAGAACTGATATTGATAACAATGGTCATCAATATCATTTCTGAGGTTAGACCAATAATGCTATTTCGCACCATATTTCTTACCCACGCTGAATCATCTACCACTATCGATTTTTTCTTGAAAAGTTGGGAACCGACCCAGATGAAGAGATAGTGTTGTATTATTCTGTAGTAGTGGTAGTGCTTGGGTTTTTCTCTTCAGCTAGCTATGCACGGAAAAGGACAAGGAGGAGGTAGGAAATTTGGTGACAAGATAGGCACTACAGCAACTACGTCAGGCTGTGAAACCGTGGATAGCGCGGTCACAAACCAGGAGCGGCATTGTGAAAGGCGTTGGTTGCACTCGATGAACAGTGAACAAGCACGAGGATGCTTTGGCAATGTCCTATGGTAGAGATGTGACTGATGGATCCTGTAGCAAGGGCTTGAGGTCCACAGGTCAATGGCAGGATGAGAGAGAGCGAGCAGTGCTCTCTGTTGGCACGGTGGGAGGTGGAAGAAGATTCCTAACGCGTGGGCCCGGTGCATCAGTGAGAGAGGGAGAGGATTAAGAGTGAAGGCGTATCAACTAAAATATGCTTTCTCACGGCGGACATGAGTTTTCGGTTGGTAGCTTTCTAAAAACCGGATTTTACAATATTTTTCAAGGGCTTTAATTGCATAAAAACAAGTTTAAATTTTTAGAAATAGCAAACCAACTTCAAAAATTATGAAAATTTTTGGAGAGGAACTTTACATCACTTATAACCAAAATAAAATATTTTTAGGATTTTTGTAGTTTTTAAATAATTTTAGAAATTAATAAATAGCTGCAGAAAATGGAAACATCAATTTCTTTAGTACAGGAAATTCTAGAAAAAGCCATAAAATGCAGCAAAAACTTTTGAAACATAGAACAAACTTCTTAGGGCCTTTCAAGATATTATAATCTACAATAATCAGAATTAAATATTAGTGTACTACTCCTTTCGTTGCTAAATAGATGTCATTCAAGCATATTGCACTTCCACTGAGGCACACGTATAAAAAACTGTATTACCCCTCTTTATTAGATCTCTTATTGCTCTATCTGCTTTTAATTTGTGTGCACCTGATTTATCTATCTGCTTTTAATTTGCGTCCAGGCTTGATGGATACCGTCGCACGTTTGCATACCGTAATGTCGTGGATGTTAAATTAAGCTACGAGGCTCCAGTGATGTGGAACATTGGGGTGGGCCCGGCGGCGTCCTTCACACGGACGATATCAAGCATCATTCTCGAGGCATCCAAGCGGGCGAATGCGACCTGGGATCACGTTATAAAGGTGGAGCTGAAGCCCACGCCCACAGAGGAAGACGACGCCCGAGGGAGAAGCGGCAGTCGCATGAGCATCGAGTGGCAGCTGGCCGTCGCGGTGGCAGAGGAGCTCGGGCTGCTCGACCAAGACTACTTCAGGCACAAGGAAGCCGTCGACGAGCTGCGCTACTACACCTACGGGCTCGAGATGGAGAAAGCCGTGCGGTTGCTGGAGCATCACCTGTCAGGATCAGTAGTCCCTCGGATCCGCACAGCGCTTCTCAACATGACTTACCTGTTGGTGGTTGATAACCTCTACGAGCCCGTCGAGCCTGATGATTTCTCGGAGGTGGGGCTTTTCCCGCCTTGGTGGACATCATCTAACTGGCTAATCTCCACCACATCCCGAGAAGTCTACGACAAGAGCAAGTCGAGATATCACCAAGTTCTCCAATCCTTCAGCGAAGAAGAAGTCGTGGCACTTATCGTATCCGCAGTACATCAGTCGGCAAACTTCATACACAACGCAGTCTGTCACGGAGATGAACAGTACTGGCACCATGTAGCCCTCCAATGTTTCCACTATACCATGATGCTCTTTGCCCCATATTCAGGGGCCCAAGGAAATATTCACGGAGATGGAGATCATCCAAGTTCCAATGCACCGTATATTACTTCAGATGAGCTAATCCGTCAATGGGCTGCCCAAGGAATCCTTACTGTCGCTAAACCAAAAGTCCAAGAAAGCATTGAGAAGACCACCAGCAGCTACCACAACGAGCACCATAATATCTATCGAGTTGGGAATGTAATCCTCCAAGCATTCCAGGAGTACTCGTTGCTGCAGCTTCCCTTTTCTCCTGCAACTGAAGATGTTACGGCTTCCAAAACTGCTGCGCAATTCTTAGCATATCATAGTCTCATTGCAGAGAGCCTCGCAATAGACAAGTTTTTACATGACAAGGAGTACTTGGAGAAACTAAAATGGATCTCGTTCATGGATGACCAAGGATGGCATGTAAGTAGAGAATGGTTGAGTCAGGAAACTATTGGCCCATCTGCTCTTATTCTAAGGTATTACATAGCGATCGAGCTTGTTTGCACAATGGATCATTTCTTGGTCCATCTTCCTTGTCTTCGTGTCCTTGACCTTTCATATACTCCACTAGAATCACTCCCTTCTTCAGTTTGGTGTCTCCTGAACCTACAATTGCTTTCCCTCAGAGGTTGTCGTAACCTCAAAAGTCTATGCAGATTCTCTGGTAATGAGATATCTGTCCCACAAAAAAATAGTAACAATAAGATCAACTTGCTCTACCTTGATCTCTCCCATTCGCATATACACACTATCCAATCTGATTTCTTCCAAAACATGCAAAATCTTCAAGAGCTCTTACTTGTTGAATGCTCTTGCCTTGTGGAGTTGCCACCCTCCATTGCTGCGTTGTCTAATCTAACCACACTCGAGCTCACAGGGACTCCAGTAAAATCTCTCGGTGAGGAAATATTTGAAGAAATGAAGAAGCTTCAATCATTCAAGATCATCAACAACAAGGAATTGACATTCCCAGGGGCAATACATAAAGCCCATCGCTTGATTAAGCTACATATTGAAGGATGCATGCTGAGCACCACGGAGATAAAATTGGATGGGCATCCTACCCTTAGATCTTTCTCGTTGATTAATGCACCTCACATAAGGTGTTTGTCCTTGCGCGGATGCAGAAAGCTTGAGTTTGTGGACTTTAGGGACCTTGGTGCTTTGGAGGAGCTTGACTTGTATGCCACACGGCTATCAAGGAGCTCCCAGCCGACATCCCAAATCTATGCCAGCTTAGGCGATTGCTTCTCATGGATGTTCCATCTCTAAGGCGGTTTCCTTGGCATAATCTGCAGCGACTCCCGAAGGTATTTTGCTTGGATCACTACGCATATGGAATTTGTCACCATTGTGATCAAGTTGCCCATGTGTGTACCAGTGATTCCAGATTGTTCCATAGCTTCGGACTCAAAGGCATGCTCTTAATAAAGTTTGGACGGCTTCTCCGCTCTTTCTATGTCCGAGTTGCACCATTCATGGTCAAGATTAGGAAGTTGGAGGATGAGGATGACATGATGGTCAAAAATCTAGTTCATCAAATGTCACCCTACACTGATGTGTACTGTCATTATACGGCAGAGGGAGTATCTATTGTTCCAATTGTGACACCTCCCATCCGTCAGACCGAGCGCCATGTTGAGATCTCTGCAATGGATCGGTACCCCAATGGTTTAAATCTTCTTATGAAAGTCACCAAATCAATTACTATGACAGATGATGCTTTTGTCTCCTGCCTTAATGATCTGAGCGACCACTTGGACGAGCTAGAGGAATGCAAGCTCCAGCGGTGCCATCAGATGAAGCAAGTTTTTGACAATGCGCTTGACGTGTGCCGCACACTACAAAATACATGGGCCTCCTGTCTCAAAAGTCTAATTCATTTCTACATACTAAGTTGGCATGATCATGCTCGTGACTTCAGAACACTAAAGCACCTACACATGGAGTACTGCCCGAGATTGGAGGATGTCATGCCATGTGGATCTCAACTACCAAGTCTCACAACACTTGACATCATATTCTGCTATAACCTCAAGACAATTTTCTACACCCATGCTCGTGAAGGCTATTCTGCTTATCATGAATTCCCACGCCTCCAAAGGATATGGCTCCAGGAGCTACCACAGCTGAAGCATCTCCGCGATGACGATGCCATCATAACTGCACCCGAGTGGAAGGAGCTCCATGTCCGTGGTTGCTGGAGCCTGCATCGTCTCCCTCACCTTCACGAAGATCAACAGAGCAAGGTGGAGGTGAGCGGGGAGAGGGCTTGGTGGGCCAAGCTGAGCTGGGACACACCCCGGCACATCAACAACTACAAGCCCAAGCTTTCCCCGGTGTTCGCCTCCTTCGACGAGCGTGCCAAGGTGACGAGCTACCTCAGATGATTCAACTCAAGCTCATCCATCCATCTACCAGTTTGGTAGGTGATTCCACTCTCCACTCAGCCGTTCACATCATCATTTCTCATCTATCACTCATCCCATGCAACCTATACATGTACCTCCAAATCTCCGACTGCATACCTACTTGTTCCACATATATGCCTTCTTTTTATTTTGCCAGGAATGCTCCACATATATGTTAGCAGTATGGTATCATTATTCCACCCAAAAACCCAAGAATCCATGGTTACAGTATGGTATCATTATTCCACCCAAATACAATTCATTTCACTTGTGTTGTTCGTCAGTACTGATGGTGTGCCTATTTATAG
This sequence comes from Guadua angustifolia, assembly GCA_036346375.1. Taxonomy (NCBI): domain Eukaryota; kingdom Viridiplantae; phylum Streptophyta; class Magnoliopsida; order Poales; family Poaceae; genus Guadua; species Guadua angustifolia. The sequence goes on along the minus strand of CM070506.1, from coordinate 26,152,313 downwards.
CACTTCCAAATAAGGTTGTATCGCTGGCCAATCCAGTGAGAACTAAACCATTTTGCTAGTTGCTGTGTGTGTGCTTCAGTGTCAGCTACCGGGTCTGTGTGAGACCAAGTTTGTTGATTTGATGTATTATTGGAGTGTGAGGGTTTTTTTTTCGCAACTAGCATGATCATTTGTGCCCCATGTTTAAATTGTAATCTGTGCAACGTACTTTGTGTGGCGCGATGTTGAACTCGTTGTTTAATTGTTCTATGCTGTTCTTCTTTCCTTGTTTTGTTCTTTGAGATATTGCCAATCTAAATAATGCTCTGTATCCAAATAAATTTTCTCTAGTTGAAAGCCTGAAACACAGCATTGAATTTGTTCCACCCACATATGTTTATTTTGGTGACAGTTAGACTACGCAGAAAAAACATCTCTTGATTTACTTTTAAATTCATCCTTGTATAAAATACTTTTACAATATGTTTCAATTCTTTTCTTCATTTTAATACTCTTTATGGCCAAACTTTAGTTTAGCACAGGGACTCTACGCAGTACTTATTTCATGAGCTCATCATCTACTATCGAGTTAAATATGTATGGATGGAATTGTATTGCCAGCGTGACGGATCCAGTTTCTCGTTTAATTACGTTTCCTGATCAACTTTGGGTCTAGATATTGTTGAAATTTTGGATCGAACATTCGTTCAGCGGCAGGCGAAGATATGTGTAGAGCTTATCTTCTCTATGCTACTTGAGATCTTTACTTCCCGTCCCAGCATTGTATACATACTTGGGCACAAGCCCACTGCTCTGTTTTCTAGTACAATTAACAGAAAAAACAACATTTTGTAGTCTAATCTCATCTTTGCTGACTTTGCAGTTAACAACTCACAATAGACTAGAGTAGCTTGGTTTTGGAAAAGAAAGGGAGACTTGGAGTGGCATTTTTTGTACATGCAATCGAATTTCTAAATTGAGGAGTAGCAAATATCCAATTATTCCGAAAAAGGAAAAGCATACGCTTGGGTTGATAAAATGCCACCCCTAACATTGCCCTTCGCTAAAATACTACTCTTCTCTCATTGACATGTGGGATCTTCTGTGTCTATGACAATGGGTCCGAGTGGCATTTTAGCGAAGGGCAATATTAGGAGTGGCAAAATATCAATTCTCCCGCAAAAACATGAATGACACAAGCAGCTTCTACAACATGAGTAACCTTGAACGCAGTACCATTCGCAGAAGAGTTTGAGGAGACCAGTGTCACACAAGAACTAGTTTCTAGCACAATGATGCTACGCAACAACCACAAACTCAAGCTTGCAACCATAAAAATCTGCAACACACGCCTCTGCTGTAGCCACACCAGTGAAGCTTTGTAAGACCGCAGGCCAGCCAGTCAAAACACGCGGCACCGCTGGATCCTGATCGAACGGTGCCGGGAGTGGCCTGACCGGTCGGATGAGGTCGCGTGCCGGTGGGTGGTTCGACTGGGACAGGACACGTCTTCGTTTTGTTTGTTTGCTTTTTCTTTTTCTTTTTCTTTTTCTTTTATAAAGAAACTTGTTTACTTTGCTTTCTTTGTCCAAAGAAACTCGTTGTTTAATTATATATAAACTCTTGGAATTTGTTTTTAAATAATATATATTTAATGAAAAATTACAAAATAATATGCCAAAAATAAAAATGACAAATCAAGCACCTCTCGTCATAATTCCAAATTGCGACAGAGTCTCTGTAGCAATTCTAAATTGCGACAAAGAGCCTGTCGCAATTTGGAAACGCATTGTATTTCGCCCAACGGTTAGCGATAGGCTCTCTGTCGCAATTTCAAATTGCGACAGAGACCTGTCGCACGTCCAATTTGCGACAGGTGTGTAGAACTGTCATTTTTATTTTCAGCATATTATTTCTGTAATTTTTCATTAAATATATATTATTTTAAAAAAAATCTAAACTCTTGTTTTTGCTATTGACGGGTATTTACTCTAGAGCAATTCTACGGTGAATAACATGTGTAGTAAATAGTAGTAGTAGAAATTAGATCTAGTCGTACATTTCTCAAGGGTATTATGAACTTTTGATCTTTTGCTACGTTGCTCATTAATTTTATCGCTGACCTTCATTTTCCGCCGCTTCCGCCTTTTGTTGCGTTACTCGTTACCGCTGACCGGAGAAGTTGCACCACGCAGCAATAGAAACATCTACCAAAGTTTTGTTCCAGCTGCAACAACACAAGAAGAAACCATACCGAAGGAGCCTGTTGGAGACTTGGAGCTGACACACTCTAGCTGCAATTGGACACACTTGCCTGGCCGCGACATGCAGCGGCGCAGCCCGTACTCACGAGCTTTTGAAGCTAGTTAAAAAACAAGGGCCTATTGATGAGAAAATAGAGTACCAATATGAACAAGAGAGCACATATGCATGTAGTTTTCAGTAGGAATAAACAAATATTAATTTCTTCAAGAATAAAAAAATGGTAAAGCTTATCGGCATTTTTCTGTACAAGCAGGTGATCATTTACTGCTTTTTGTAATGGTTTAATGGCTAATATACAGGTTATTGGACAACTTCTCAGGAGCTTTTGGAGCTAGTAAAAAACAAGGGCCTATTGATAAAAGTAAACAGGCCTATCTTTGGAGACTACAGAGGCAAGGGGTTGCTGTTGCTGGTCATACAGACACCCGGGCCTCCTTTTGAGTCATTGGCAAGTAAAGAACAATCAAATATAGGCAGCTATAAATCATGACCCAATTTCAGAAGATTGGTCCCGAAGTTTATGTGGTACACTCCCGACAATGTTGATCAGTGCTCCATGAGTCAAAAGGTCTGATTATCTCCTACGTGTAGATGGCATGCTCCTGCAACAAGCTTGTTGTGCGAAACTTCATTGAGTGTGCCTGGACTGGAGTAACGACACTGAGAATGAGCAGTTGAGTTGTCCGCCTTGTCACGCTTGACAAATTTTTTTCTCCAAGAAACTGTATGCAGCATAAATCAGGGTGAGTAGCACCAGCTCACACAAGCTTGTTAATTTGACTCAAAATCTCCAAGTTGAGAAAGATGTTTCACCCACTATATGATTTACCGTGAAGGTGAACGAAACATGCCAACTTTGCAAGCATGCCACATAATTTCTGGTTATTATCGACTAAAACCAAAACAAAAAAATTGTTTGGGCTTCAAAGCAGATAACACAGACGTGAGCCAAAACATACGACCTGGCCTCATCCCGATCGCAAACGGGAGCGACGTACGAGCCGACGAACGACGGCCGGCCCGTGAGGTACTTCTCCTGACCTCTTATAACAGTTTGGGGGGATCCGATTACGAGTGTGTGTATTTTCTATTGGAGCGCAATAAATCAGTTTACTCCATATCGCGAAATTTCTTTACCGATGCTTTTAGTTTTAGTTTCGGTCACGGTCACGGTCAGTTCTTGAGGCAAGTTGTTGCAGAAGCAACACTATATTTTCTGCTGCTCTGTTGCATAAAGGCATGCCATGGCATAATTATCGATCTAGCCTTTCATGTCCTTCAATTGGGACACACACATGGCAAGTTAACCCCTTTGTTTTTCTTTTAACAAGCATGATAGCGCTTCAGGTTCTTTCGACCGATGTGACCTTCTGCTCTGAAGAGAATGCCATTCCTTGCTTGCTTGTCCAACCCATGTTCTTTCGTCCTACGTGGTATCTTCTTGATGTTCCTTGTCTATATAAGACACTACTGCAACGAGACACATCCCATTCCTTCCCTTCCTGCGAGCTGTGCATTGTTCTTTCAAGTCTCTTCTTTTCTAGTGATCGACAACCCCATCTGCCACCCTCCCCCACCCACGTAAAAAAAAGGAAACTATTCCCAAGAAAATACAAAAATATCCTAGCCATTGCTGTTCTTCTATGTCCATAATTAAGCCCTTTTTCAAGTGATCGCTGCCCAAAAAAAAAAATGCTTGTTTCTTTCTACCCTTTTGTGATTTTACAAGCCTAGCTGGTTGGTTTTATACATCATTTCAACATATATTGATTTCCTGCGAGTTGTCCATTGTTCTTTCAAGTCCACATTTAATCCCTTCTTTTCTAGCTAGTGATCGATACCAAAGGAAAGAAAAGAAAAAAACTTCCCCTAACAGAATTTAAAAAAAGCCATTGTTGTTCTTTCACGTTCATTATTAAGGCCCTTTTCTAGTGATCGTTGCAACAAAAAAAACCAAAAAAGAGTTTATTGTTAGCCTTTTGTGATTTTTTCAAACCCAGATAATTGGTGCATACATCATTTCTTGACGTGCAGATTATATTGTCAAATTCAATTCTCAGGTAAGTATCTGACTTCTTATTTCACTTGTGTGTAGGTTGAGAAATATTTATAGTAAGGGTTAATTGCGTTCTTTTTGTAATTTTTTCAGGAGCATATAATAAGGAAGTGTGTGCACTTGCTAAATAGGGGATATAAATATATGTATATTAAGGATTGCAGAGTACTGTTCTCTTGGTGAGCCAGCATTAAATTATATTATTACAAGTTGTTCACGGCTGGAAGTTTCACTGTTAAGAGCAAGCAAAGCAGAGGTAAAGAAACATTATTTTATAGCTGTTGATTAATATTAATATCATCTAAGTGTAACATTCCGTTTTTCGATGTCCTGAGTTTGAAAATTTAAAATCCGAACCCATGAAATTTTTCTCGAATTAAATCCAGCTTAAACGGAATTTTTAAAGTCAACAAGGATTTAATTTGATTAATCCCTACTTCAAATTAATTATTTATTATTTTATTGGGTTCCTTGTATTTTATTTGATTTTTCTGTATTTTTGGAGATTTATTTGAATTTATTTGCTATTTATTCGAATTTATCGAAGTCTATTTGAATTTCTGGTATTTCTTTAATCCGGAAATGAAATTAAATCTCTTAATTATCTTTGGGCCGAATACACTGTTCATTCTGTGCGGCCCATCTCTGTTCATTTCCCGGTCCGGCCCAACCACCGTAAGCCCTAGCATCTCAGCCGCCGATCGCAGATCATACGGCCGAAAATCCCGCCGCCACCCACAGTAACCCTAAACCCTAACGCACCTTTACGCCGCGCCGTCCGATCCCGATCTCGCGGCTGAAAACGCGCCACGTCACCCGAAGAGTTGCGCCGCCGCCCGTGCAGCCCTAGCGCCCGACCAACTTTGATTTCCGTGCCTTTTCTCGCCTCCCGAGGGTATTTAAGCACTGTAGCCGCCGTCTCTAGGGTTTCCCTCTCTGCGCCGCTCATTTTTCCCTAACTCTCGTCGGCCGAGGTGCCTCCAGCACGGAGAACTTGCTCGCCGGAGTTCAAGCTATCTCCCGAGTTGTTCCGCCGTCTCCTTCTCCTTCCCCGGTGAGTCTCCGCCCGTATTCTTGGTACCATTGAACTCATCTATTCCTCCTCTTCCGAATACGCTACTTATTCGTCTCGATCCGTCTCTTATTCGCCGGTTGCGTTGTCTTCTTCCCCGTCTCCGGTGGTCTGCGCCGACACTCAGCCTTCGAGCTTCTTCAGCCGCCCGTGACCGCCAGATCCCCTTTCGGCGCTCAGGATCGTCCCACGTCGCCGCGTCTCTCGTGCCGCACCGTCACACCCGGTAAGCCGCCACCTCCTCGCCGTAGATCTACGTGTTTGCCGTGTGTTAGCCATGTGTGTGCCACGGTGTTGCCAGGTCGGCCCTAGCTCGTCACGTGTGCGCCACCTCACGGCCGAAGCACTGCGTGTCGCCTTAGCATGCCACGTCGCGCCACATAGCAGCCACGTCGTCGCCAACTCTGCCTAGAACGCCGCGTGGGCGCCGCGTGCCAGACACGCAGTCGCCACGTACACCCTAGCATCTCACGTGTCGCCACGTCACCAGGCCACGTCACTGCCACATCGGCGCCACGTCAGCACTATTTCACCCGTGGTTTGCCAGGTCAGCGCCACGTCATTGACACGTCACCGACACCTCAACCCTAGCACCTACGTGGTTGCCTCGTCAGCATGATGAGTCACGTACCCGTGAGCTCTTCTGTGAACTTGGTTCACCGTAGACCTAGCCAATGACATCTGGGACCCGCATGTCAGCGGCACAAAATTCTCGTTAAATCGCTGGAAAATCGCTGGAAAATCCGAAAATCCAACCAATAGCGTTGCGACACGTGTCAACCTCAGTTCATTTTTCGATTTTCTCTATTTAAACGGAAGCCCGTTCTCCTCCGTTTGAACTCCGAATTGAGCGATTCAAATTTCTAAATTCATATAAAATCAAGATCTATCTGTTGGTGTCATTTTTATGAATTTTTGAATTTTATGTATTTCTGGTTTTATTTATTTTTGTCTCGATTTGCGTGTTTAGCGTGTAGGCGACGTGCGGTTGAGCGAGAGGAACATCCAGCGGGGTAGCAGCAGCGGAGGAGGTGGAAGGCAAGTCTCATTGACCATGTTGAACCCAAATTTATGAAATGCTGTTTTATTTTTAAATTATTGCATGCTATTTGAATTATGAATTGTATTTTTAATGTCATTTTAAATGCTTAGATAAATGCCAAATTGTTGTAATCACATTGACATTCACGTTGACAACCTTTGACACCCTAGGAAAACTAGTTACTGTAATTAATAATAATTAATCATGCTATGGGAGCAGTAGAAAATGCTTAGCCATGCTTAATCACGTCGGTACCTTACCATTATGGAAATGCTTCCATTCTTGATTCAAAATGAATTGTGGAAATTATGGCAATTGGTGTTGCCAGTATTAATTTGAAATTAAAAGTGAAAAATGATTTAGACCGGGGCGGATTGGTTGAATGGCGGGTGCGGGATGCACAAAATTTTGGAATGTGATTGTCCGCCCTAGTCAATTAAGGACCGGTCGTGTGTTACCTTGGACCATGCTATACAGTACAACCACATGTCTATATGGGTACGACCTGGCTAAGTAATTTGCATGTATCGTTGTTTGACTTCGCCATTTGGATGTGCGGTTGCCGGGAGGGTACTTGCAAGGCGAAGAGGGCTTACGGGATCGGGTAGCCCTACCAGCGGTGAAACCTTAGCAGGCGGAGTCGGTAGCGGTATGTGCATTGTAAAGGCCTTGTCATGATCTCCCTGCCGACACACCAAAGGAAGTGTGTTAATTGCATGGCGCAAAGGGTTGATCATGTCGTGTGGGTAAAGTGTACCACTCTGCAGAGTCTTAAAACTACTTAAGTAGCCGTGCCTACGGATAAGAACAAGCGTGGGCAGCTTTCACATAGTAGATTTTTCGGTTTTTGGTTTTAAATGGAAAATGATGGATTTGGTTTAAATGAAAATGTGGTTGGGAATCATGAGCTAGAGCTCCGGATATTGGATTAGCGGCTGAGCCAACGGTCGTCGCTTACACAGAAAATTTTGATACTTCAAATTTAATTAATTATGCTATTTACATTTTGTAAATTGCTGCTTTATGAATGTATTACTTGTATTTAAATTTAAATTTTGCTTTATGCAAATGAACCATATATGCCATCCTTTGTTTAAGTCTTGCATTTAGTTAATTGCATTAAGTTTCCGAGACTTGCGAGTATGTTGCATACTCACCCTCGCTTTTTATTGCGGGGGCTGCTTATTCCATAAAGCAGATGATGGAAGGAGGGGTGATCAAAGAGCCTGCGATCCGCCGTTCGACATCTGTGGCGAGGACTATGGTGATGATGACGACTCGTTCTTCTAGGGAGCGCACCCCAGTCGGTTGCCTGTGGGCACACTGATTGGCTCTTTTTGTTCTACATTTCCGCTGCTACTTTTACATTTCAGCCGTAAGGCTTCATACTTGTAATAAAGTGATGATGGATGCTTATGATATTGCACTCTTTTGCTTATTACTGCTATTTACTTCATGATATGTCTGTGTGCGCTAGCTGTTCCTGGACTAGCGCGGTTGAAACACAGGAGGGTTCGGATTTGGTAATCCGGGTCCTCACAGAGGTGGTATCAGAGCCATATCGACTGTAGGTCGCAACCCTAGTTAGAATGGTCGTTAGAATTTTAAAATTATTTTCTAAATCAAACCAACGAACTGGTAATTAATAGATTGTCTCCTCTTACCTCATTCTTAGGTTCTTACTTCTTTCCTTTTCCGGAATACGATTTTGAGAATTAAATTTGATCTTATCTCATGAAATATCTCTAAGTATCGGTCTTCTGCAAGAATTCCAAGCAACGCAGATGATGATCAAGATTCTTCACCAACACCAGTGGCAGGAGCTGCTGAATACACCGTGTCAGCGAAGGACTGCTATGAGGATTAAGTTTTAGTGCCCATATTAACCTCTTTTCGCGTAGTAGTCGAAGTTATTGGTTTCATTGCCTGTTTATTGGGTGTGTTGTGCACTTGCCCTAGGCATGGTGCTGCAGCCACTTTTCGTTGGAGTTTTAGCTGCCTGTTTTGCCTTAGAATGGCTATCTTTCCAGTCTCATTATCTTTGCTTTTTCCCTCTCGTCTTGTGCTAACTTTTCCTTGGCCATTGCTTCAGATGGAGGGTCAGGGCAGAGGCCGTGGTCGCAGAGGTCGTGGCCGTGGTCGTGCCAGCAAAGGCCACCGTGCAGTGAGCTCTTGAGCGATGGCGAGTCGAGGCGCCACCACCACCACCACCTTTGCTCGGCCTCCGATGGCGATCTGCAGCAGATGATGGCCATGCGACTCTGACTCTGCGCAGCATTGGCACGAGAACATGGTGAACAACCCGCACTGCACCGGCTCAGCCACTTTTTGGCCATGATCGAAGCTTGGGGAGTTCATGAGGACTCGGCCGCCTACCTTCTCAGGCGCCGGAGAGCCCTTGGAGGCAGACGACTGGCTGAGAGACATCGAGAAGAAGCTGCAGCTTGCCCAGTGCAATGACCGCGAGAAGGTGCTTTACGCCACCATCGGTGAAGGCGAAAGTGCTACTTGGTGGGACAACCATGCGACCCATCGGGATGCTCAGGCGATCACTTGGGAGGAGTTCTCTGAGGCCTTCAGGACTGCTCATGTACCTGCGGGCATCATCGAGATGAAGAAGAGGGAGTTCAGGAAGCTGCGCCAGGGCAACCAGAGCATGTCAGAGTACCTCAACCAGTTCACTCAGCTTGCGAGGTACGCGCCTGAGGATGTGGCCACTGACAGCGCCAAGATCCGGAGGTTCATGGAGGGTTTGGATCGACATCAAGGTCGGCTTGTGGCCTTTGACTTTCCCAACTTTCAAAGCACATGGTGAACAAGGCCTTGGTGCAGGAGGATGCTCAGCGTCAGCAGCGCAAGTCGCGCAAGAGGAAGATGGCCTTCCACTCTCAGCAGGGAGCTAGTGGATCTCGCCAGCGCTTCCCACCACAACAGTCGTGCAGGACACTGTCCGGGGGCACTGCAGACTCCTACCTTCGGTCCGCGCCCAGTTGCTTAGGGACCGCAGAGCTTGCTGGCCTTCGGCAGCGTGGGAAACACAAATGTCTGCAGGAGTTCATGCTTTCACTCGCCACCACTGGGTCACTATGCCAACAAATTGTCCTCGAAGCGACGACTGTGACACCGGTGCCGTTCAGCTTGGGAGCCGGCCACCAAGGCTCCACCACTCGAGGATCGGCCGTGGAGCGCCGACACCCCGAGAGCACCTCAGTCTTTTGGGAGAGGGCGTGTCAACCACGTGACTGCAGAGGAGGCTCAGGAGGCATCAGATGTGGTACTGGGTACGTTTCTTGTCAATTCCATACCTGCCATAGCTTTATTCGATTCAGGAGCATCCCATTCTTTCATTTCGAAAAATTTTGTTGATCGGTTTGGTTTTGAAGTTATTGCTCTTAAGATTCCCATGATTGTTCAATCACCGGGAAAAGAGATGAGGACTGATTTGGTGTGCCCAAGTGCAACCATAGTCATCAATGGGGTAAATTTTCTTGCAAATCTCATTCTCTTGGACTCAAAGGGGTTAGATGTCATCCTCGGGATGGACTGGTTGACCAAGTTCAAGGGTCAAATTGATTGTGCCAGCCGAACCATCATTCTCACCAATGCAGAGGGCATCCGCGTGGAGTTCAAGCCGGATCAGTCGTTGGGTGAGAAGTGCGTGCTGCACAAGCTGAAGGAAGTCACTTTGGAGAGTGTGCCTGTGGTGAGCGAGTACCCCGATGTGTTCCCTGAGGATCTGCCAGGCATGCCGCCTGATCGGGAGATCGAGTTCACCATAGAGCTTGTTCCGGGTACAGCTCCAATTTCCAAGAGGCCATACCGCATGCCAGCAAATGAGCTCGCGGAAGTGAAGAAGCAAATAGAAGAGCTGCTAGAGAAGGGGTTCGTTCGTCCGAGTTCGTCGCCTTGGGGAGCGCCAGTGCTGCTTGTGAAGAAGAAGGACGACAGCTTGAGGATGTGCGTCGATTACAGAGCTCTGAATGAAGTCACCGTCAAGAACAAGTACCCATTGCCCAGGATCGACGATCTGTTTGATCAGTTGAAGGGTGCTTGTATCTTCTCCAAGATCGATCTGCGATCGGCTATCATCGGTGAAGATCGAGCCGCGCGGGATATTCCTAAGATGCCTTCACCACTCGGTATGGGCAGTATGAGTACACGATCATGTCCTTTGTCCGACCAACGCCGGCAGATTTCATGAATCGATGAACAAGGTGTTCATGGATTATCTGGATAAGTTTGTTGTGGTGTTCATCGGCGACATTCTTATCTATTCTCGAGATGAGTCCGAGCATGCAGGACATTTGAGGATGGTCTTAGAGAAGCTCCGAAGTCACCAGCTGTATGCCAAGTTCAGAAGTGCGAGTTACGGTTGTGAGGTTGCTTTTTCGGTCACGTCATTTCTGACGGAGGAGTCTCAGTTGATCCTAGCAAAGTGAGAGATGTGCTTGATTGGAAGCAGCCGAAGTCGGTGCCTTGCCGGATATCGAGTTTCCTTGGATTGGCAGGATACTACAGGAGGTTCATTGAGGGATTCTCGAAGCTTGCCAGACCAATGACTCAATTGCTGAAGAAAGAGAAGAGATTTGAATGGAGTGAAGCTGCGGCGAGTTTTCGGTGAGTCAAGAAAAGATTGACTACAGCCCCAGTGCTTGTTTGCCCGGACATCCAGAAGGATTTCCAGATCTACTGCGATGCTTCGAGGCAGGGACTTGGATGTGTTCTCATGCAGGAGGGCAAAGTAGTCGCATACGCCTCGCGGCAATTGCGACCACATGAGCAGAACTATCCAACCCATGACCTGGAATTGGCTGCTGTTGTGCATGCGTTGAAGATCTGGAGGCACTATCTCATTGGGAACAGATGCGAGATCTTCACAGACCACAAGAGTCTGAAATACATCTTCACTCAGGCAGATCTGAACTTGAGGCAAAGAAGATGGTTAGAGCTGATAAAGGACTATGATGTGGGCATTCATTACCATCCTGGTAAGGCGAATGTCGTTGCCGATGCTCTGAGTCGGAAGAGTCACTGCAACACTATGGTGATTCAGCCTGCTCTGCATGAGGAGTTTCAGCGTCTGAATCTGGGATTAGTTGAGGAAGGATCAGTTGCCGCTTTGGAGGTTCAGCCGACTCTGGTGGACCAAATCAAGAAGATGCAGAGGTCTGACAAGGAAGCTGCGAGGATCAAGGAAAGAATCAAGGAAGGAAAAGCTCCGGGATTCTCAGAAGATCAGGAGGGTACAGTTTGGCTTGGGAAGTGCATCTATGTGCCGAACCAGAAAGAGCTCAAACAGTTGATACTGAAGGAAGCACATGAGTCAGCATACTCTATTCATCCTGGCAACACCAAGATGTATCATGATCTTCGAGATGTTTATTGGTGGCCGAGGATGAGGAAGGAGATTGCAGAGTTCATAGCCTTGTGTGATGTGTGCCAGCGAGTCAAAGCTGAGCATCGAGGCCAGCAGTCTGTTGCAGCCGTTGAAGGTGCCAGAATGGAAGTGGGAAGAAATTGGCATGGATTTCATCACAGGACTTCCGAGGACCAGGTCCGGCTATGACTCGATTTGGGTTGTCGTGGATCGATTGACGAAGGTTGCGCATTTCATTCCAGTGAAGACAACCTATAAGGGGGATAAGCTTGCAGAGTTGTACATGACTCGGATTGTGTGTATGCATGGCGTGCCCAGGAAGATTGTTTCGGATCGGGGCAGCCAATTCACATCTAGATTCTGGCAAAAGTTACAAGAAGCATTAGGCACCAATCTGAATTTCAGTACAGCTTATCACCCTCAGACGGATGGACAGACAGAGCGGGTGAATCAGATTCTGGAGGACATGTTGAGAGCTTGTGCATTGTCCAATGCAGCTAGTTGGGATCAGATGTTGCCATATGCGGAGTTCTCATACAACAACAGCTATCAGGTTAGCTTGCAGATGGCACCGTTTGAGGCTCTGTATGGGAGGAAGTGCAGGACACCGCTCTGTTGGCACGAGACAGGAGATCGCCAAGTCTTTGGCCCGGATATTCTGCAGCAGGCTGAGGATCAGGTGAAGATGATTCAGGAGAGGTTGAGAACAGCGCAGTCTAGACAGAAAAGTTACGCCGATAATCGCAGAAGAGCGTTGACCTTTGCTCCTGGCGATTATGTGTACCTGAAAGTCTCCCCTCTCAAAGGTATGCGCCGATTCGGGGTGCGTGGCAAGTTGGCACCGAGATTTATTGGGCCTTTCCCAATTCTAGCTAGAAGTGGGGAAGTGGCGTATCAGTTGGAGTTGCCACCGCACCTGTCGAATGTGCACAATGTTTTCCATGTGTCACAGTTGAGGAAGTGCCTCAGAGTGCCAGAAAGTCAGATGGAAGTTGAAGATGTGGAGCTGCATGAGGATCTGACCTACCCAGAGTATCCGATCAGGATTCTGGATGAAGCCGAGCGCAGAACCAGGAGCAAGACGATCAAGTTCTGCAAGGTGCAGTGGAGTAACCATCCAGAAAAGGAAGCCACCTGGGAGCGCGAGGAGGATCTTCGAGCGGAGTACCCCAGCCTTTTTCCCTGGTTAGTCCCAAATCTCGGGGTCGAGATTTCTTGTTAGGGGGGGAGGCTTGTAACATTCCATTTTTCGATGTCCTGAGTTTGAAAATTTAAAATCCGAACCCATGAAATTTTTCTCGAATTAAATCCAGCTTAAACGGAATTTTTAAAGTCAACAAGGATTTAATTTGATTAATCCCTACTTCAAATTAATTATTTATTATTTTATTGGGTTCCTTGTATTTTATTTGATTTTTCTGTATTTTTGGAGATTTATTTGAATTTATTTGCTATTTATTCGAATTTATCGAAGTCTATTTGAATTTCTCGGTATTTCTTTAATCCGGAAATGAAATTAAATCTCTTAATTATCTTTGGGCGAATACACTGCTCATTACATGCGGCCCATCTCTATTCATTTCGGTTCGGCCCAACCACCGTAAGCCCTAGCATCTCAGCCGCCGATCGCAGATCATACTACCAAAAATCCGCCGCCACCCACAGTAACCCTAAACCCTAACGCACCTTTACGCTACCGTCCGATCCCGATCTCAAGGGTGAAAACGCGCCACGCCACCCGAAGAGTTTGCGCCGCGCCTGCAGCCCTAGCGCCCGACCAACTTTGATTTCCGTGCCTTTTCTCGCCTCCCGAGGGTATTTAACCTTCAGAGTCGCCGTCTCTAGGGTTTCCCTCTGCGCGCTCATTTTTCCCTAACTCTCGTCGAGGTGCCTCCAAAGACGGAGAACTTGCTCACGGAGTTCAAGCTATCTCCGAGTTGTTCCGCCGTCTCCTTCTCCTTCCCGGTGAGTCTCCGCCGTATTCTTGGTACCATTGAACTCATCTATTCCTCCTCTTCCGAATACGCTACTTATTCGTCTCGATCCGTCTCTTATTCGCGGTTCGTTGTCTTCTTCCCCGTCTCCGGTGGTCTGCGCCGACACTCAGCCTTCGAGCTTCTTGACCGCCCGTGACCGCCAGATCCCCTTTCGGCGCTCAGGATCGTCCCACGTCGCCGCGTCTCTCGTGCCGCACCAATCACGCCGATGAAGCCGCCACCTCCTCGCCGTAGATCTACGTGTTTGCCGTGTGTTAGCCATGTGTGTGCCACGGTGTTGCCGTGTCGGCCCTAGCTCGTCGCGTGCGCCACCTCACGGCGAATCGCGTGTCGCCTTAGCATGCCACGTCGCGCCACATAGCGACCACGCTGCCGCCAACTCGCCTAGAACGCCGCGTGGCGCCGCGTGCGAACACGCGATGCCACGCACACCCTAGCATCTCACGTGTCGCCACGTCACCGAGCCACGCCATCGCCACATCGGCGCCACGTCAAGCACTATTTCACCCGTGGTTTGCGGTCAGCGCCACGTCATTGACACGTCACCGACACCTCAACCCTAGCACCTACGTGGCTGCCTCGTCAGCATGATGAGTCACGTACCCGTGAGCTCTTCTGTGAACTTGGTTCACCGTAGACCTAGCCAATGACATCTGGGACCCGCATGTCAGCGGCACAAAATTCTCGTTAAATCGCTGGAAAATCGCTGGAAAATCCGAAAATCCAACCAATAGCGTTGCGACACGTGTCAACCTCAGTTCATTTTTCGATTTTCTCTCTATTTAAACTTCGGAAGCCCCGTTCTCCTCCGTTTGAACTCCGAATTGAACGATTCAAATTTCTAAATTCATATAAAATCAAGATCTATCTGTTGGTGTCATTTTTATGAATTTTTGAATTTTATGTATTTCTGGTTTTATTTATTTTTGTCTCGATTTGCGTGTTTCGCGTGTAGACGACGTGCCGGTTGAGCGAGAGGAACATCCAGCGGGGGTAGCAGCAGCGGAGGAGGTGGAAGGCAAGTCTCATTGACCATGTTGAACCCAAATTTATGAAATGCTGTTTTATTTTTAAATTATTGCATGCTATTTGAATTATGAATTGTATTTTTAATGTCATTTTAAATGCTTAGATAAATGCCAAATTGTTGTAATCACATTGACATTCACGTTGACAACCTTTGACACCCTAGGAAAACTAGTTACTGTAATTAATAATAATTAATCATGCTATGGGAACGGTAGAAAATGCTTAGCCATGCTTAATCACGTCGGTACCTTACCATTATGGAAATGCTTCCATTCTTGATTCAAAATGAATTGTGGAAATTATGGCAATTGGTGTTGCCAGTATTAATTTGAAATTAAAAGTGAAAAATGATTTAGACCGGGGCGGATTGGTTGAATGGCGGGTGCGGGATGCACAAAATTTTGGAATGTGATTGTCCGCCCTAGTCAATTAAGGACCGGTCGTGTGTTACCTTGGACCATGCTATACAAGACAACCACATGTCTATATGGGTGCGACCGCTAAGTAATTTGCATGTATCGTTGTTTGACTTCGCCATTTGGATGTGCGGTTGTTCGGAGGGTACTTGCAAGGCGCAAGAGGGGCTTCGGATCAAGGTAGCCCTACCGTGATGAAACCTTAGCGGGCGGAGTCGGTAGCGGTATGTGCATTGTAAAGGCCTTGTCATGATCTCCCTGCCGACACACCAAAGGAAGTGTGTTAATTGCATGGCGCAAAGGGTTGATCATGTCGTGTGGGTAAAGTGTACCAGCTCTGCAGAGTCTTAAAAACTACTTAAGTAGCCGTGCCTACGGATAAGGGCAAGCGTGGAACGCTTTCACATAGTAGATTTTTCTGGTTTTTGGTTTTAAATGGAAAATGATGGATTTGGTTTAAATGAAAATGTGGTTGGGAATCCGCGAGCGGCTGGAGCTCCGGATATTGGATTGGCGGCCTGAGCCAACCAGGTCGTCGGTACCTGGAAAATTTTTGATACTTCAAATTTAATTAATTATGCTATTTACATTTTGTAAATTGCTGCTTTATGAATGTATTACTTGTATTTAAATTTAAATTTTGCTTTATGCAAATGAACCATATATGCCATCCTTTGTTTAAGTCTTGCATTTAGTTAATTGCATTAAGTTTCCGAGACTTGCGAGTATGTTGCATACTCACCCTCGCTTTTTATTATGAAAGTGCTTATTCCATAAAGCAGATGATGGAAGGAGGGGTGATCAAAGAGCCTGCGATCCGCCGTTCGACATCTGTGGCGAGGACTATGGTGATGATGACGACTCGTTCTTCTAGGGAGCGCACCCCAGTCGGTTGCCTGTGGGCACACTGATTGGCTCTTTTTGTTCTACATTTCCGCTGCTACTTTTGCATTTCAGCCGTAAGGCTTCATACTTGTAATAAAGTGATGATGGATGCTTATGATATTGCACTCTTTTGCTTATTACTGCTATTTACTTCATGATATGTCTGTGTTATCATCACTGTATGTCTGTGTGCGCTAGCTGTTCCTGGACTAGCGCGGTTGAAACACAGGAGGGTTCGGATTTGGTAATCCGGGTCCTCACACTAAGCTAGTAGCACGGTCTAGTTTACTACAGTCATTTCTGACATAATTACGCACACAAAGTATACTTATTCATGTGTGAGATAACATATAAGAGTCTTAATGGTTAGATACTCTGATACAAACCCATTTAGCCCTGTATGGTCACAGGCTCACGGCTTGATTGGTAAACAATGCAAAAATTGGTGACACAAAACTTGGGACAGCTATTGAACAGCAATTTCCCACAACACAATTCAAAATTGTCACGGTCTAACCAGCCCCAGTCTTGTTGTACAACTGGTAAATATGTCAGCATATCAAAATTGATACTGTAAATATTAGTTCTTTAATTCAAAGCAAATCTAAAGTGCGGTCGCATAACTAGAGTCATCCATGTGCCATGATCGTGCGGCTAATGTGAAGCATACCTGCTCCTGCATAACTTCGTTATGCCTTTGGCATAACTGGACAATTTAACCATGAATTTAATTAATTATAGAAAAAACAAGTCCGTTAATATCTCCACCAATAGCGCTGTGTTTGTGGCCATATCGGCCAGTGATCAATGGCTGTTGAATGCCGCCAGCTAGCGTAATATGTTGAATGCTCATCCCAAAGTACCTTAGCAAGGTGATGTTTGAGTACACATCGAAAAACCTATTAGATATGACAGCCAACAGTCTACCTAAAGCTGAGAGGTTCACATCTAGTCTCTTCTTTCTAGTTCACATCTAGTCTCTTTTTTTCTAGTGATCGATAACCGCATCCCCCACCCCACCTTAATAAACGAGAGAAACTATTCCCAAAAAAATACAAAAAAAAAAAACTTAGCCATTGATGTTCTTTTACGTCCATAATCAAGCCCTTTTCTAGTGATTGCTGCAAAAGAAATTGTTTTTTTTTTACCTTTTGTGATTTTTCAAGCCTGGTTGGTCGTATACATCGTTTCCACATATATTGATTTCCTGAAAGCTGTCCATTGTTCTTTCAGATCCACATTTAATCCCTTTTTTCTAGCTAGTGTTATATCAAAAGAAAAGAAACAAAAAAGGAAAAAAAAAACAGCCCCTAACAGAAAACAAAAAAAAAGAAAAGAAAAAACTAGCCATTGTTGTCGTTCTTTCACGTTCATTATTAAGGCCCTTTTCTAGCGATCGATGCAACAAAATAAAGGAAAAAATTGCTTCTTATTAGCCTTCTGTGATTTTTCAAGCCTAGGTAGCTGGTGTATACATCATTTCTTGACGTGCAGATTACATTGTCAAATTCAGTTCTCTGGTAAGTATCTGACATCTTTTTCACTTGTGTGTAGGTTGAGAAATATGTATGTTAAGGGTTAATTGCATTCTTTTTGTAATTTTTTCAGAGCATATAATAAGGAAGTGAGTGCACTTGCTAAGTAGGATATATATATACACTGCAACAATCGGATTGAAGGATTGCAGCGTACTGTTCTCTTAGTGAGCCAGAATTAAGTAATATTATTACAAGTTGCTCACGGCTGGAAGTTTCACTATTAAGAGCAACCAAACCAGAGGTAAAGAAACATTATTTTATACAGGTTGTTAATATTAATATCATCTAAGCTGGTAGCACGATATGGTTTACTACAGTACAATTCTGCCATAATTATTGGACATAAAGTATACCTATTCATGTGTGAAATAACAGATAAGAGTTGTCATGGTTAGATTAGGTTGGTGTCAGGCCATACCCTAATACAAACCCATTTAGCCCAGTACGGTCACGGCTTGATCATTAAAAAGGGGGAAAATTGGTGACACAAAACATTGCACATCTATTGAACAGCTATTTCCCCACGACAAAACACAATTCAAACAGTACATTTTATTCTAGTTTACAAGTAGTACTTTGATTCAAAGCGAATTCCCGGCCCAGTGCCGTCGTATAACTACATCAGGGACATAACTGGACTACTTAACCAAGAGTTTCATTAATTATAGGAAAAGCAAGTCTGGCGACAGTACCTTTTTTTTTTTTGTTAAGAAGGGTTGGAGCTCTGCCTTGTATTTTTATATCAGGAAAAGGATGGTACAACATGAACCAATATCATGGGAAAACAAAAACATCAAAAGCGGCCTGGCAACATGACATAACCATCCTCAGTGATAGAACAAAGAAAACGTGAAGCAGGTCCCTTTGCTGCCGCGCCATCATGAATGACGAGACCATTTACGGCAGAAGTTACAATGTTTACAAAACGGTTTCGTGGTTTACGGACCTAGATTGACCTTTGCATCTTGTTGTGTAATGGTTCGTTTACCTAGGTAGAGGCAGGCACTCGGCCGGGCTTTTTTAGACCGGCCTAAGGCATGGCGGTATGGCCCGATCCAAAGCACGATCCGACACGAAATGGGCCGTGCCGGACTGGCATGTTACTGTTCCTCAAGCCATGTAGGGCTTGAGAACCGGGCACGATAGGCGGCACGGCCTGACACGTTACTGTTCCTCTCTCTCGCTCGTCGTTCTCTCCTCGGCTGACGGCTCCTCGCTCTCTCCACTCCTCTCACCGCCTTGCTCGCTCATCGTTGAAAAATTGAGATATACGGGTGAGAGAGGGAAGAGAGCTGAGAGAGATTGAGATAAACAGACGAGAGGTTTTCAAGAATGAATAAAATTTAATTCCTTTTCTCTTAATATTTGTGTTCTTTGCTTTAGCCTTGTATGTCTTTGGCTCTTTTCTTCTCATCACAATAGTGCAAATGGGTCAGGCCTAGGCCGATATGGCACGAAGCAGGTATGAAACGTAAATGGGTCATGCCTGGGTTCGCCGAAGGTGAGCCGAGATGGCACGGCATGACAGGGTGGGCACGATGGGCCGTCGTGACCCAACACAGTTCAGCCACGAAGCACAATAGACCCGTGTAGGCCAGCCTAGCACAGCATGACACCCATATCTATACGTAGGCCCACGATTTGTGCAATGTGAGCATACCACATGGTTGCCATAGGAAATCAATACATTATCGATTTGATGCATGTGTTTTACAAGATGAGTGGTCAACATAGACTGGAGTAACAATTACATGATATTCATGTTGGTTTACATTCGTGGAGAACGCCAATAGAAATCACGTATTGCTGTGATACCACGGTAAATCCACAACAACCAATGGTAGGTGTGGGGTAGAAAATCAGCAATGGGTGTAATCCCTCGTGCATTTTGAATACGTGATGAGTAGCAAATTTTCTCTAGCCCTTCGTTTACATGGTTAACAGATGGAATAAATACGGGAAACACGAGTGCCTAAAAAATTCAACACCACGACATATATACTCTGAGATAAAAGATCCGCGGAGAAGGTGGATGTGTTGGACGAGGACACATCTACGTGCTATCATTGTCATTTACGTGGGCATGAACATGGAGGAGTATCCAAGTACCTGCTCACAGAAGATCGAGTGTGTGATTTGGTCCTCGAAGTGGACCAGATGTCCAAGAGGGAGTAAAATGGGATTCCTTTTACAACAAAGGCTTAATTAAAAATCAAACTTTTCTAGCCTAATCTAAGTGCCTAGGGTTTCTATGTTAATTTTATAACCTAATTTCAATCCTACACAATTGTAGAAAAGATAATTGATAAACTAAATACGAAAACATAAAAGTTAAAAGAGATACAACTGATTTTTTTAGCAAGGTCACAGAAATTCGGCGACCTTCCTTACTCTTTATTAGAGTACTCTCATAAGAGTCTAGCTCCGATTTAAAACCACATAAGGAATCGAGTCATCCACTTATGGTAGTCATTCGTGGACTCCAAACATTCACATGACACCCAATGCCTTCCACAAGTGCTTATAAGAAAGATCACCGAGTCAAATGCTTCCAACCAGTCTAGGAGTCACCGAGCTCTAAGAGTAATGAGCCCAAAAAACTCACTTGAACTTCAGATGGTCAGGCAACTTGGAGTGGTGCACAAACTAGGCTTATCTACTCCCTCAAGCACTCAAATTAAGGATATTCAATCTAATCTTCCAAGTACCCTACCGGTCCTCACTAGGATGAACACTGAGCTAGATTTGTCAACCATTGCAAGAGAACCCCCATAGGGTCTATATATAGCGCTACTCAGAAACTAGCCGGTAGACATAGATTTTTCAAAAACTCCTTTTGGGTCGGATCATCCAGACCCACTCAGATTATATGGCTTAAACACTTCCAAGGGTTGAAAATATAGTTGTTGTGCCCAGTCGGGTTGTTCGGTTGAGTCGGATCATCCAACCTTGTACAAAGTCTCGAGAGCACCTTCTTTGTTAAAGGGAGATTTAGATATTTGCCACTCTTCAATTTCAAACTTCGACGCCATGTACAAATCATGTCACTGGAGTGGCATTTTTTGTACATGGCATCGAATTTTCACGTTGAAGGGTGGCAAATATCCAATTAATTCTTTGTGTTTTTTGTTTTGTTTTGTTTGTTTGTTTGTTTTTTTTTGTTTGTTAAATTGATTCAATTGATGATTCGACTCACTCGAATAATCTAAGTAACATTGAAAACTACAGAGCATGTCCTTTGTGAAATTTATATAACCACTGGTCTAACCCACCTAGATCATCCGACTCCTATTGAAATTTCAAAAATACAACTATATGGCAACATTTGGATTAATTGAACTATTGTAATGTTTAAATTGAATTTTTGCAGCAATCATCTCATGCTAAGATAAATTTAAGCAACTATCTTTTTAGCATTTCCCTACGAGTTAATATATAGTCTCATCTTTCCAATAAATTTTTATATTTAGTCCAAATGCTTATCTAAATTGAAAAAAGGTATATACTGTACAGAGTTCTTTTTCATTTTTTTTTAGCGCAAATGGTATTCTAATTGCTTGTTCATGAATCATGACTATTTCACTTGAAGTGCACACAGGTTCTGTGTACATGCATCAAGAAGTTTGATCCACAACGTACTTGAACATAAGAAATGTCAACTACATCTTCCTCAGATTCTGATCTTGAAGAAATCTCTCTCTCGGACAAATGGCGTGATGCTTTGTGAGATCTGAACTTTTGGTATGATTTATAGCTCCCTTATTTACACAGCTTTTAAAAATTACGAAGGAAAGAAATTTATTGGTTATCCATGATTTTCTCTCCCACGGCAAAACTGAGATTGATTTTAATTAATTCATATCGTTAAAGCATAAATCTAAATATTTATTTTGGGTTGGTTTACCCATGACATTTTGTGGGTATGGGGAAATAAGCAACTGTATTACATTTACGGTTTGTTTGGAGGTAGGAATATAGTAGATCAATGTAATGTTTTCCCCTCCAAAATTCCTACTTTACAAATAGGTCCTTACTTTATAATATTATCTCAAGCCATACGAGAGTGGCAAACTAGTGGCTAGTCCAATTAGTGTGGCACCTATGTCATGTGGCCAAAGTCATAGTTTTAGTCCCACCGACTAGAATTGTGTTTTTTATTTTTATATTTTACAGGATTTGATTATGGGTTATCCATGTTTTGTTCTCTTGCACCATTCTAGGGATTAATTTTCTTTAATTCTATTTGTTAAAGCACAAAAAATCTAACTATAATTTGAGTAGTCTGCATAACATTTAGTTAGTCCGGGGAAATAGAAAACACATACTATGTTTACAGTTTGTTTGGAAGTAGGATCACATAACAGGAGTTACAGGACATCAACATCATAGTTTCCCTCCAAAATTCCTATTTTTGAAATGGGGCATTAATCTCGTGCAAGGATATTGCAATGATTAGAAGATGGAAAGGTTGTTTGAATTTTCAAACAGAATGGTGGTTTGAATTTTTGTAAGTCTACATCAATCTCGAGGGCACCTGACGGTGGTGATAGCATGTGTACCAACATATGCATTTATTTTTCTAGCAGTGACTTGAACGATTTCCTCTTCTAGTATAGTACTGGAACTGTCCTTTTTTTCAAATGACATTAATGCTTTTACATGGCATGAGGTATCGCTTTGACAATTACTTTCTAAACTACGTATCAGTATAAATTAGTAAAATTATTATTACTGTGACGAATAAGGTTGTTAGAATCTCGATTCGAGTCTTCGAACCTAGATTTAGTGGACTGATTCGATCCTAGGTATGATCTCAATTTGGTAGAATCTTAATACTATTAGGATTAGAAAAAAATTGTAGGATCATGATCACAATTTACATGCAATTACACCTAATCCTAGTAATTAATTATAAATAATTACTTGCATATGTCCTTCCAATTGTAAAATTTGACATTTGATCCATTCATATATACAATCATTTGCAGAAAAAATATATTTTTAAGTTATACTATGTTTTTATTAAATAAAGTTTTCTAAAGTACAATTGAAAAGGATATCATCATTGAAAAAGATGGTATATTTGAAGAAATATATATTTTGTAGAATCAGGTGGGATCTTAATTAGATTCTATGCTTCAATTCTATAATACCATGGTACCAAAGAATCTCCGATTCGATGCAAGAACTCGATCCTAACAACCTTGGTTATGAAATTACTTTTGTCAACAAATCCTAAAAATACATAGGAGGTCGAGGCTCTCTGTTCTTATTTACTTAGATGGTCATCGCAGATAGTTTTTGGATAAAACCATCTATGATAAAAGCCACATCACAGAGGTTTTAACCAAAAATCGTCTGTAATGTTCCCCCCTCATCACAGACGGTTTTTGGCTAAAACGGTTTGTGATGAATATCATCCTGACGGTTTTATTCCAAAACCGTCGTGATGAGGGGGGCATCACATACGGTTTTATCCTAAAACCGTCTGTAATGTGCCTAAGACTCATTCCAGACGGGTTTTTATAAAAACTATCTGTGATGACGTGTCTAATATAACCCCTTTTGTAGTAGTGTATACAATCATTTGTATAAAAAAATATATTTTTAAGTTATACTATGTTTTTATTAAATAAAGCTTTCTAAACTGAAAAGGATATCATCATTGAAAAAGATGGTATATTTGAAGAAATATATATTTTGTAGAATCAGGTGGAATCTTAGGGTCTCTTTGTTTTTACTTTAGATTTTCTAAAACTGATTTTGGATTGTAGTTGTAGAGAAACTGATTATCTAAAAACTAGAATCCAAACGCACATATAAAGTGGATTGTGGATTCTAGTGTATATGAGTGAGCTGGATTGTGAGAATCGATTTCTAAAATCAGGCTGTTTGTTTTTTTATTCTTCTTTTGGAGCTAGAATCCAGAATCAAAAACAAAAATAAACAGGCCCTTAGATTCTACGCTTTAGTTCTATAATACCATGCATGGTACCAAAGCATCTCCGATTTGATGCAAGAACTATCCTAACAACCGTGGTTATGAAATTACTTTTGTCAACAAATCTATCGATGTAGATTTCATACAGCCAATCTAAAATTTTTTGAACATATTGTTGGTCAAATTTCAGAAAATTTGATTGCATGATTTTAAAACATCATTGAAAAAAGAACGGACAGAGTAACTGTTTTGTTAGTAGTATAGGGAAAATTGGAATGCGGTAAGTTGGGACATGAGGCACGTTGAATTAACACCCAAGCGTTCCAGGTTTTACGCAGATCGGAACATCAAAATGTACAAACTCTGCAAGTTAAAGGAAATATGAATAAAAAGTTGAGGGTGAAAATTAAGTTCTCTTTTTTTGAAAAAAAAATAAGAATTATCTATATAGGAAGGTTTTTCATGATACATCCGTTGAATTGTGCCCTCCCCGTAAGCATGTTCTCTTCTTAATTGTATGAAAACTATCATTTTTATGTTCTGGCTCCTCTCCCATAATTTTATTGTGAAATTCCTTCTCAGCAACAATGCTAACGACAGAGTAACTTTTGTAAAAGAAGGGTTTTTTTTGTGCAAGTGAAATTTACATTCTTCACCAAATGATAATGTTTGAGATTCACGTGAATTCCCATATCCAGAGTCCACTTGGTAGGGATCTAACCCGTAGGATAATCATACTACGTACCTTCTCTTGTCCGCTACCTGCGTGGTTCGTGCGCCTCGTGGAGCATCCATGCATGCATGCCCGGCTGGCCAACTTAAATACTGCAACTCTTGTTTTTATGACTGAAAATATAGTTGTATTTCTTAGCAACCATATATAGCCATGAGGCCCATGACAGCTTAATATATATTTGATTAATCCACACTATTACAATTTAAACCCTCCACAATGACGGTATAGATCTTTCTCCTTTTCCTTCTATTAATATAGAAATTTCTAGCTCCTGAGAGCAAACATATTGGCTTCTTTTGCTTTGTTTTGATAATATAATAGATTAATAAAATTATACTACCACTTTTTCATAATATTTATTGGGCGCACATACTAAGGAGGCATAAAATTGAAAGAATATTTAATAGAATCGGAGATGCTTTCCCGTGTTAGATCGACATAGTACTAATCAATCTAATAGGGATAAGCATGGTCTAATTCTAGTAAATATTATTTAAATATTGTGTCTCTTTAATATGCGTCCAACAAATATTGTGAAACAGAGCAAGTAATTAATATTAAGAATTGCCTAATAGGTACTCGAGTATTTAAATTTGTTTGGTAGCACTCGATTTTTTAGCCTTCCGATGCGGCATGAGATCCATGGCATGCTTTGAAGCAAACTTGGCAGGCAAAAGTTCTCAACCCGTCTGTCTGTGAAACCGTCCAATTTGAGCATTGTTTGTCTCCAATGCCGGCCGTCTCCGCTGGTCTCCAATGTCAATGATGTCCTCAGTTTCACGACAAAGACACGAAAGGAAAATTACGCTATATTTTTGTAAAAAAAATAGTAGTTCAATTAATCATATAATAAAATACTTAGCTAATTTCGATGCTTTTAATTTTTTTAAAAATCATATGGTTTAATTAAATAAAATAAAAAATAATATCAAAACTAAATTAGAGCTACAGTCCCATGCCGCGGCAGGCAGGTGAGGCTTACCACCTATCACACTTGTCGAGTGTGCTATCGCGGTGGACAAAACTGATGTGGTACAGAAGCGTAGTTGATAATACATGTTATTTGTCGTTGCTTTCGTGGTTAGGAAAGAGGCTAGATTATAATTTTATTGAAATGAAAATCAAAAATAAAAAATGTACAAAAGGACCTAATAGGCCTAGACTTGTATCGGATGGTTGAAAATTTAAGTACTCCTTAACAAATTAGTACTCAAAACTAATCGCTGGTTTGTAGAATGTTATTTATCTATGATATTAGTAATATATATTAATAATATTTAAATCGTAGGACAGAATTGGAAAAATGTGTTCTACTATGTATCATTTGAGCAGCCACTGCAAAATAGAGGAAAAAAAAATGAAAACGTGACTGACCAAAAACCTGAACAGTTTGGGAACCAAAGAAATGGCAATAGAGCCTAGGGGTAAGCATTGCAAATTTGCAATGAACTTCAGATAAATCAAATGAATTCTTTAAGCTTTACATGAAAGACTTCAAAAACACCATATCTATGAAAGAACTAAAATATACCACCTAGAGCGATTAACACCAGAAAATGGCTGTAAATATTGTATGTAAACTCGAGCGCATCGCATGACGTGAATATGAAACACCCCTAGTTCCATTTGTCACTTTGCATGTTTTGGTCATCTCCTCAGTAATTTGAGAGCATTTAGCCCACATGGCAAAAGCTGCACAAATAAAGTGAATAGTTAGCACATACACGGATCAATATGACTGCCTATTGGACCAACGATTACACACTTTATTCATGTTAAAAATGACCCATTATCTGATCTGTTGAGTTGAGTGTGGAGCTGAACCGAACATCGAGGACTGGTTCAGAAGCCTACTGAGAGAAACTCACAGCAGTGGAACAACATCAAGAGATATTGTATCGGCGATCCAGTTTATGTTGCTTCTTTAGTTGCATCAATAATTTGGCAAGCCGATGCTCTAATTATTGCTGGCTCCCAAGTGGCTTGCATAGCATTAGGCACCAAAATATTTTTGCTACCTCTTGCTGTAGTTCAGATCAGACTTGTAATCCCTGCAACGTAGCTAGCAACCTCACTTGAGACTCGGCTGCAGACTCTGCACACCTCATATCTAGAGGTGGGCGTCGTGCCGGGCGGGCCGCCCAGACGGGCCCATCGTGCCGGGCGGAACCGTGCGGGCCGAACGCCCGTCGTGCCGCCGTGCGGGTCGGATGGCCCGATTCATTTTCGGCGAGCCGAGCACGCCCATTTGCGCCGTGCTCGCTGCCGTGCGTGCGGTCGGGCCGACCCATTTATAGTATGGCGACAAGAGGAAAAGACCTGAAAACACACGTAGTTGATTGTAAAAAATACGCCTTATAAACGAGCAAAATTATAGCGATCGATCGATTGTCTTGCCAGCAAAATCTCTTGCGCTCGATTAATTGTACCCCACTTGTCATGATTTACACTTGTACTCAGTTTGCACAACCGTATTGGGTATTTGGGTGTATGCTGTAGCTGTGCAAGCATTCGACCAGCCAAAACCGCAAGATCTACTGACTAAATCATGCAGCAACCAAAGCTATGCACATACATACAAACCACGGCCCACCCCACCGACAGTCTCCGGTGCCACGTCTTTGGCGTGCCATTCCGTGTCGGGTCGCAAGACGGCACGCCCAAACGGTCGGGCCGCATCTGCGTCGCCCGTCGTGTCGCATTTTAGGGCCGCACGGCCCGATCATAAGACGGCCCGGCCCGGCACGGTCCTCTAACGTGACGGGTCGGGTTTGGGCCATGCCGGACCCTCCGTGCCTCGGGCCGGCCCACCGAAGCACGGTCCATATGCCCAGGTCTACTCATATCCATCTTCCCAGTGAGCCTAACAGGGATACACAGTGGTTTTTTTTGTGCACTTATGCTTTGTACTCTGTCCATTTTTCTTGATTTCGTTATTTTGTTGGAACTTATGATACAATTTCAGCCCATTATAGATTATTAAATTTGTTTTTGGTTTTTAAAAAAATGTCGTATGTTATATTAATTAATTATATTTTTTTAGCGTATGATATAGTACCCTTTTTGCAATTTTTGGGTATTTGTGCTGTCCTTGTGTTGTGCAATGGAAGCTTTCTTATAATGAAAAAAGTCGTCATTTTTGTAAAAGGTTTTCTTCATGAATACTGAACATTTTTTTTATCTAATCGTAATTTATATTATATACTTTCTCCGTCACAAATAGTTACCATTTTGGATATGGTGCCGTCAAACTTTTGAAACATTAGCTATCAGTATCTTTTAAAATATTTAAATTGGAGGTATGAAAATCGTATATGTAGATTTGTTTCAAAAAGTACTTTCATAATATTATAATTTTATTGGGCTTTATAAATATATTATAATAGAAATTAGTTATCACAGCTGTGTTTGGAAGACCATATCGATGTTGAAAACATAACTATTTGTACCGGAGAGGGAATATGGACTTTTTCAACACCTGTGTAAAAACTTCGTTCTGTTGTTGATCATGAATATGAAAGATGCGCCACGTAGATATTTGTTTGTTGTAGCTCATGGGCCCAAAACACAAAAGCTGCTGCCCATAATGCAAAAGTTGTTGTAGCCCACAGGCCCAATGGAACAATTAATTAATCAACTAACATGATGTAACCTGCTTCTTCTGTTGCCAGGCTACATGGATACCGTCGCACGGACGCATACCGTCGGCTGAGGTACAAATTACGCTTGAATGGCGATGTGCATTGGAACGTCGGGGTGGGCACGGCGGCTTCCTTCACACGGGCCATATCAACCATCGCTATGGAGGCAATCAGCCATGGAGACGGGCCCTTCGATCACGTGATAAAGGTGGACCTGGACGACGAAGAAGCAGGCCGACAAGGACTGAGCGTGGAGGCGGCGCTTGCTGTCGCGGTGGCAAAGGAGCTCGGACTGCTCGACCGAGATGAATACAAGATGCGCAAGGAAGACGCCGATGAGCTACAGTACTACACCTACGGGATGGAGGGCAGAGGGTGGTTGAACAATTTCTTGTCGGAATCAATTGTTGCTCTGATCCGCTCGAAGCTGGTCAACAAGAGGTACCTGCTGCTGGTTGACAACCTCTTTGGGCGCATCGAGCGCACGAGATTCTGGGGTTATGTGGGGCTTATTCCTCCTGATTACAGCAGTATTAGTGATGAATGGGTGCTATCCACCACCTCCCAGGATGTCTGCGACGAGAGCAAGTCAGAAGATGATTACATCTACGGGGCCTTCACCGGCGATCAAATCCTGATGATTATCCTCTCCGCACTGCATCAATCGGCTAAGTGCATCTTCGACGCGATCCGCCAGGAAGACGAGCAGTATTGGCACCGCGTAGCCCTCCAGTGTTTTCACTACACCATGCTAGTGCTCTTTCCCCAATGCTCACCACCTCATGGAGATCATAATGTTCATGGAGACGGAGATCAACGGAGTTCTACATCACCATCTGTTACCTCGGATGAGCTCATCCGTCAATGGGCTGCCCAAGGCATTCTTACTGTCACTAAACCAAGAGTTCCAGAAAGAACCAGGGAGCAGACTGGCATCTACCACAACAAGTACGATGACATACATCAAGTTGGAAATGCCATCCTCCAAGTGTTCCGGGAGTATTCTTTGTTGAAGCTACCATTTTCTCCAGCAACTAAAGCTGATACGGCTACCCAGACTGCCGCACACTTTTTGACATACCATGGTCTCATTGCAGAGCGCCTCACAGTAAACAAACTTCTTGATGACAAGGAGTACTTGGAGCAGCTGAAATGGATCTCGTTGGTTGATGACCAAGGATGGCATGTAAGCAAAGAATGGTTGAGCCAGAAAACCCGTGGCCCAACCGCTCTTATTGTAAGGCATTGCCACTCACAGCCATCAAGCTTGTTTGCTCGGCTTGATCATTTCTTGCCTAAGCTTCCTTGTCTGCGCGTTCTTGATCTCTCCTACACTCCAATAGAATCACTCCCCCCTTCAATTTGGTGTCTCCTAAACCTCCAGTTGGTTTCCCTTAGAGGCTGCTATAACCTCAAAAGTATATTCAGCTTCTCTATTAGTGAGAGAACTCTCACACACAAATGCTCCAACCTTGTGGAGTTGCCAGCCTCCATCGTTGCATTGTCTAGTTTGACAACACTTGAGCTCTCAGGAACTCAAATAAAATCCTTCCCCGAGGAGATATTTGGAGAAATGAAGAAGCTTCGATCTCTCATGCTTATCGACAACAAGAAATTGGTGTTGCTTCTAGGGTCAATCTCCAAAGCCCATGGCTTGCTCAATCTACATGTTGAAGGATGGGAATCAAGCACAGAGGAAGAGATTAAATTGGATGGGCATCCTACCCTTAAATCCTTCTCACTAATCTCTGCACCTCATGTGAGGTGCCTATCCTTGCGTGGATGTAGAAAGCTTGAGTCAGTGGACTTCAGGAACCTTGGTGCTCTGAAGAACTTGGACCTATCTGCTACTGCTATAAAGGAGCTCCCTGCCGACATCCCTAATCTGCCAGAGCTAAGGCAGTTGCTTCTCGTGGGTGTTCCTTCTCTAAGAAGATTTCCTTGGCATGAGCTGCAGCGACTCCCTGACGTGTTTTGCTTGGATCAGTGTGTAGATGGAAATGGTAATCCTTCTAATCAAGTTGCTCATGTGTGCATAAGTGATTCCCGATTATTCCATAGCTTTGATCGCACTACTGGGGATTTAGTATGGCAAGGACGGTTCTTCCAATCTTTCTATGTTCGGGTTGCACCA
Organism: Guadua angustifolia; assembly: GCA_036346375.1. Taxonomy (NCBI): domain Eukaryota; kingdom Viridiplantae; phylum Streptophyta; class Magnoliopsida; order Poales; family Poaceae; genus Guadua; species Guadua angustifolia. Next base: position 26,122,205 of record CM070506.1, on the reverse strand, counting down.
TGCATGGTCAAAATTAGGAAGGTGCAGGATGAAGAGGATATGGTGGCCAACAAACTGCAGGAATTAGTACAAAAGAATTCACTTTACGCTGATGTGTACTGTCATTATATGGCAGAGGGAGTTACTATGGTGTCAATGGTCACACCTCTCATCCGTCAAACTAAGCGTCATGTGGAGATCTCCGCGATGAATCTGTATCCCCATGGTTTAAAGTATCTTCTGGAAGTCACCAAATCGATTACTATGACAGATGATGCTTTTGTCTCCTGCCTTAATGATCTGAGTAACTTGGACGAGCTAGAGGAATGCAAGCTCCGGCAATGCCATCAGATGAAGCAAGTTTTTGACAAGGCATATTACGTGGGCAACACACTTCAAACTGCATGGGCCTCCTATCTCAAAAATCTAATTCATTTCTACATACCAAGAAGGGGTGATCGTGCTACTGAGTTCACAACACTAAAGCACCTGCGCTTGGAGTACTGCCCGAGATTGGAGGACGTCATGCCATGTGGATCTCAACTTCCAAGTCTCACAACACTTGACATCCTATTCTGCTACCATATCAAGACAATTTTCTACACTGATCCTGATGATCAAGGATATTCTTCTTATGAGCTCCCACGTCTCCAAAGGATACGCCTCCAGGAACTACCACAACTGAATCATCTCCGCGATGACGACGCCGTCATAACCGCACCCGAGTGGAAGGAGCTCCACGTCCGCGGGTGCTGGAGCCTCCACCATCTCCCGCGCCTCTGCCAAGATCAACCAAGCAAGGTGGAGGTGAGCGGGGAGAGGGCTTGGTGGGCCAAGCTGAGCTGGGACTCCAACAACTACAAGCCCAAGCTTCCTCCAGCGTTCGCCTCCTTCGAGAAGCGCACCAAGGTAACAAGCTACCTCAGGTGAATCAACTCCAGCTCTCTGCTCATCCGTACATCTCGAGTTGGTACGTGATTTCACTCCACTCAGCCATCCACATCCATCCACGGCAACTGATATATTCATCTAGCTACACGACATACCAAGTTTGGTTAACCGTATTCCACAAAGGAGTTTCACATATATGTTACCCTTAATGCCGCCACCCATGGATCCATACAGCAATCCTGCTCCTCGCCTGCATGCGCATATCTTCCAAAAATTCAGTTACTTTCAGCTATGAGTTCTTTGGTCAGTGATGGTGTGCCTATATGTTGTATTTTCCAAATAAGGGCTGTCTCCCTGGATGATCGACCAACCTCCTGGCTGGCCAATCCAGTGGCAGCTAAACCACAGTTTGCATTACATTCTGGAAAAAAAAAACAAAACAAAAAAAAGTTTGTACTGCAGCGTTTGTGTGGTTCGACCCAAAAAAAAAAAAGTTTATACTGCAGAGTTTGTGTGGTTCAATAAGTCTATCTACTTGGCTTATGTTAAACAAAGTGTGGTTGCTATATTATTGGAGTGTGAATTTTTCCATAATTACCATGATCATTTGTGTGTGTCTAAATGTTTCATTGTAAGCTATGTAATGTGCATGTGTGCAGTGTGATATATGTTGAACTGGTTGTTCGGCTATGAATAAACTCTTGTTTGTAACTATTATTGTAGTGTGAGTTATTCTAGAACATTGTATTGCTGCTAGTTCAGAAACAATATATTATTTAATCTAGTGCTTCACGAGCTCACCATCTGCTAACGAGCTAAATATGCATGATTGGAAGCGGAGTACATTGCCCTGCCCATCCGAAGGGACTGGACATTGCCCTGCCCATCTTCGGATGGGCAGGGCTTGTTTAGATATGTAGGATTTAACCCAATCCCTTTGGACGAGTAGGTATTTTAGTTCAATTGCCCTGCCCATCCGAAGGGATTGGACATTATATTGGACCTAATCCCCTCCCATCCAAACAAGCAAGTGAAAACTGAAGCACAGCTAGACAGATTTGAACACACGACTGTCTATATTTGAGTAATGTTTTCTTGTGTTCCCCATTGTAGAACTAATGGAGATTAATTCGAGTTACCTGAAATTTTCGAAGTCGGCATGGAGCAATGCAAACGGGCTTTATATTCAGTGAACCATTAACTTAGAATGGTTAATACGGGCTTTATTTTTCAAAGTCGTGCTTGCTGCAAATTGTAGCTAGTGAGTACTGGGAAATACTTGGGGTGGGACATCCTTCTTATTCAGTGAACCATTAACCTAGTTATATCAAAATTGCGCATATCCTCCGGAAATGGACTCCTGATCTACGCTGCAATGTCGGTAACATGCATAGTAAGGACTAAGGAGCTTTTTTAGTGGAGTGCAATGGCAGGCGGCGGTGGAGGCCGCGGCACGCAATCCCAGATATCAACCTTTCATCATCTAACACCAAATCGCTGAGCCAACACACTGCAGTCGACCAAATATCATGTCATGCACTTTTGTATGCCTTGATGTACTGCAGATTAGAAGAGATGTCATGCACTTTTTGTTTATTGTCTGTGTTGATGTATTCCAGCTTAGACCAAATATCAGGCTGTAACATCCCTATTTTCGGTCTTCGTGCAAAAGCTAATTTAAATTAATTAATTTAAAATTTGTATTTTCCTCGATGTTCTAATTAACCTGGTATCCTTATCCTTCCAAAATTAGAGTTCAATCCTTTACCGTCCGCAAAATCAAAATTTCAAATTTCGGTCCTTACTCGAAATTCCACCTATGTTCCAAAATCCTCCAAAAATCCCGAAACCTATTGCATTAGGTTCCAAATATTCCAAAATGATTTTGGAAATTTTTTCAAGATTTATAGAATCTTGTTGCTATTTTATCTCTCGCGCCATTTCATCAAATTCATTTTATTCGTCCCGGAATTATCTAAATTCCAAAATTCATCCAAAATCTGTGAAACAAATTTTATTAGGTTCCATTTATTCCCTAGTAGTTTTAGGAATTTTTATGGAATTTTTAGACCCTTTTTGTTATTTTATCTCGCACGCCATTGAATCTACACTATTCAAATCCTAGCCAATGGGAGAACGCCACGTGGCGAACACGGTTCATCTTCCCCATGCAAACTTAAGTACAGAGAAGCTGTTTCTCCCGTGCTTGGCTTTCAAATTTCTAACTATCATAACTTCTTCATTAATGCACCAAATCAAGTGATTCCGGTTGCGTTTGGAAGATGTGATCGCAAGGAATTCATTCCCGGACTTCTCCCTCCCCGAAACGTCTCAAAACCGCCGCAATAAGCATTCAAATCAAGATCATTGTTTCTTTGATTGCGCGGCCGTTTCTCCGTCTTTTCGAGTGGCACCACCTCCTATAAGAGCGTCCCGGCATCCTCTACCCGGTGCTCACTTCCTCTCTCAGTATCTCCACTTCAATCTTTCGGGATCTCGAAGAAACCGATGTCGGTCGTCCTCCGTCGACATCGCCGCGGCAACTTTTGATCCGGTGAGGCGATTGCAATTCTGTTCGCGTCACCGTGCGCGTCGTCGCCACAATCAAAAGACCTCAATCAAATTCGGATTTCGTTGTAGGACGGCGACGAATTTCACGGTTGAAGTTTCCGATTGGAGCGTTGTTCTTCGTCGATTTCTCGCAAACCGTTGATCCCCTCCGAAATCCGGCAACACCGCTAGGTTCGTCTCGTCGCGTTCTACACGGTACTCACTTTATGTTTGCTATTCCATGTCCCGAATTTTTATTTATTTATTTTGGCCGCTGCCGTCGCCGGCATGCCACGGCTGCACCAACTCCGGCCATCCTCTGGCCAAACCACCAGGTGCACCACCTCCCTTGAGTCCGGCCGCACCTGCTCCACCCCCCTACATTCTCTGTTCCTTCCCCATGAGGAAGAAGCACTAGTGTATGATAGCTGGCCCCACATGTCAATAAGTAAAGCAAAATCAGAAAAATCCAAGAAAAGAAGATGCTCTGGAATATTCCCTCGTTTGTCTTTTTTCAGCAATTTTTAGAATTCAAATGCTTATAACTTTGTCATCCCAACTCCAAATCACTCCGTTCAAATTCCTAAATTCATCTAAATTCAATACCTTCCTGCCAGTACTAATTTTATAATTTTTGGATTTTGTTGGTTTTATTTTATTTATTTGGTTGTACCGTTTTGCGCGTAGCCGAAGAAATCGCCGGAGCCGTCGACGCTGTGGCCGAACCTCAGGACTTTGATACCCTCGCTGCGACCGAAGGCAAGTCTCCTTGACGCATTTTGATCCCATGTTTGCAAATGTTTTACAATGTTTTGTAACATGCATTGCTATCTTTATAACCGTATGTCAAATATAGACTGTTAGTTATTCCGAATTGCTATCATCTCCTTGATTGTTGATATCCATGTTTAATTGTAACCTTAGGACACTTTGCTATGTCATGCCTAATTTATATTGTGACATTTGATGGTTAGAACGGTAGTTTTGCTTAGTGCAAAAATTGATTAAATGACCTACGGGTGGGATCATATCAAAAGTATGATTTGAGAATTGTAGTAAAGTTCTTGCTGCTGTGATTGCAAAATAAAAATAAAATAAAAATGGTTTAGAATGGGGCGGAATGGTTTGTCGGCAAGTGCGGATGGAGCATCGGTTCGGTTTGTGAAAGCCGCCTAATCAATTTAAGGACCGACGCTTATGATTTGTCCATTCTAAGCATTACCGTGCAACCACAAGTCTATAATGGGTACGACCTAACTGAATAATTTGTAGAAACATAACTTAGACTCGCCAGTTGGTGGAATGTGGGTGCCGGATGGAGGCAAGTCGTATTTCCCACGGCGCAAGAGGGGCTTTCAGCTAGGTGGATGGAACCCTAACAATGTGAAACCTCAATGAGTGGGTCAAGTTAGGCGTATACATTGTAAAGGCCTTGTCATGATCTCTCTGCCGGCACACCAAAGGAAGTGTGTTCGTAGCGGTTGGCATTAAAGAGATGATCATGTCTTGTGGGTAAAGTTGTACACCTCTGCAGAGTTAAAACTATTCGAATAGCCGTGCCTACGGTCAAAGGCAAAGCGAAGAATGCTTTCATACTGGTAGACTTTGGTTTTGGTTTTAAAAATAACTGATGTCTTGTTTTGGGATTCGGGAGTGGTTAGAACTCTCGGATGTTTAATTTGGCGGATTGAGCCAATCAGGTAGATGGAACCTATTTTGATCATGACGGATAGAGTCATGAGTTGGTTTACCTTAATCTTTTAAACTGTGCGGATAGAGCCAGTATACTAGTGATGGTGGATAGAACCTTCGCTAGAATATTAAATAATTCAATTGTTAAAATAATTGTTTAAAATGGGCTTTGTGAAAATTATTATTAAGTATGGTTTGATGAAACTTAGCTTTATGCAAAAGAACCCAATAAGCCTTCCTTGGAAAGCCCTACATGTTGCATTTTCCCAGACTTGCGGTGTAAGTTTGTACTCACATGCTACACAAAATTTTGTCATCAGAGAATTACCGAGATGCAGTCGAAGATAATGAGTTCTATGACGAGGAGTTCATTGGAGATCACCAAGATAACTAAGCGCGCGCTCCTAGTCATCGCCTGTGGCGTTTTTTGGGTTTTATCTTGTTGTTTTATTTCCGTTGCTGTGAACTCTGGTCATGTGACCAGGAGATGTAATAAATAGCCATGTGGCTGGTACTTTATATTTATGCTATTACTTTGTTCTGTTCTGGTTATGATTATCACTACTTCACTGTATGTACTAGCAACTGATCTGGGACTAGTACAGAAATACATAGAAGATTCCGGATGATAAATCTGGGGTCTCACACAGGCTCTAATTTCCACTGTCTGTGGATGTGATAGAAATTTGCATGACCTGCTTCTCCATGTGTCAGGTCAGGCCTGCTACGATTGCAAATTTATGCTTGCGTTTTTTTTTCTTTTCCTCTCTCTAGCCGATCAGAATTCTGTTATAAAGTTTTTTATCAGAATTCAAAACTACTTCTGTAGCACTCCAGGATGCTAGCTAGTAACCAGAAGCATCAATTGCATTTTGCTCTCAGGAATATCGTCTGATACTCTAGCAAGTACGACAGCTGCGTTTACAATCTGGGTTCAATTCATGTAAAACAACATTCACACACTCTTCTATTCAGCTTTAGTAACCTTGAGATGTACGACTTGCTGCAATTTATAGCATTTCGTTTTGTTTCTTTTGAAACATTGCAGCATGCGGCAGAGAAATCCAGATGCATAGAAATTAACCATCATACTGCATCTCACCAGGAAAAAGTCGTTGATACAAAATTTATGAATGTAAGGTCAAAGCATAGTGGTTTCTACTCGATAGTTGATACACATTCATCGGAAGAAAGTACAAAATCAAATTCCAGTGCTTGAATAAAAGACTCACAACAAGATTGCCAATCATCCGTAGCTACGACAACCGTATTTTTCTCATATACAATCATGAGATGAAAAGTACAAAATCTAGTCAAAATGTTAGTTTTTCTCATATACAACCATGAGAAGCAAAAGGCAAGAGCTAGAATCCAAACAAAAAAGTGCTAGTGATATCTAACAACCCTTCCAGGGTTGAATTAAAATCTCCACAAATCAACATTGGAATGGTTGTGTTGACATCGTTGGAATGCACAGTGCTGGAGATATTGTAACAGCCTCAAATAAAAAGTAATGAGATCCAAATTCAAGACCTGAATTTTGGCCTTAAATTGAACTTTCACTGTCCTGTGAATTTCCTTGGATTTGTTCTATTTTAAGAAATGCTTTCAATGGTCAAGGATGTGAATTCTTAACTTTAAATTTCAAATCCAATAAACATGAAAGCATGAGAAAATATATTTAAATCCTAAATTATCCTCAGATCATCTCCAAAAATTTTACAAGTTTGATCATCATCTAAAAACTTTATTATATTATTAGAATTGCCTCAGAACCCCACATAAAATTTTCAAAAATTTATAACATGATTTTCTAGCTCAATTAAATTGGGATTTGCTGTCAAATCAAATTCTTACCTCTCTTCTGTTTCCCTGCCATGTGGGGCCACCACCCAAGCAGACCCCACTGGCCAACCTCACCCCTCTCTTCTCCTTTCTCCTCTCTACCACAGCAAGAGAACGCCCTCGGTTTTCTCTTCCGTGGCAGCACCACCTGTGCCTGCACCTCAACAACCTCGCGACACGTCTCGCCATTTCTCTGTCGTGGCGGCCTCCCAGCTTACCTGAGCCCTGCCATGGTAGCTCATGCACCCTACCTTTTCCCTGCCATGGCATCATTAGACCACTGCCCTAGACCTTAAGCCTCGCCCGCATGCTTTGGTCCGCTGAGTCCACTGCTACCTCTCCTTTTTGCCTCACTGAACTCCGCTACTTTCACCGAGTCGCGTGCGCACATTTTCTACTAGGGATTCTTACATGGCATCTTCTTCCTCTTGTCACTCGAATCAAGGCTCACAGGCGCCAGTACAAGCCGCTCGCTTCATGGCTATAAAAGCCATACTTTAGCCTCGGCCAGCCCTCCCTCACCTCCTTGAGCTCCTACTGCCCGAGCTCGAGCTTCAATGCCACCAAGGGCCTCCGATTCTGGCAAACTCCGCAAAGAGGCAAACTCGATAGAGCTCCCTTAGTAAGCACCTCTCCAATCCTTTTGTTGAGAAGCTTCTCTCTGGTTCCCTAAGGGATTTGCCACTTCACCTTGCAACTCATACCATCGGGATCGCCGCCACCACCTCTTCTTCCCCGAAGCCGGCCATTACCGCCAACTATCTCTGTCCCACCAAGATACCAAAATGGAGCCCTCTTGGCCCATTGATGCTTATCCCCCCTCTTTCCCGAGCTCAATCAAGCCCCTATCTCCCCTACGACTAGCCATCAGCTCCATCTCCGCCCTCTCTGTTGTGGGCCTAAAGCAATCATCCTCTGCCGCCACCAAGTCATTCCCTAGCTTCCCGAGGTCCCACTCTAGCTCACCGAGCAGCCTAGAGGTGATCCTTCAGTTTTTTCTATCTAATCAGTTTGTTTTTTATTTTTAAATAATTCAGTTTTTGGAAACTGGCTACGAAATTTCTCGAACCAAAATGAAAAACCGAACCGAATTAACCAAAATATTTTGATTCAGTTAATTAGGTTTTTTGGTTAACCAAAATATGAATAAATACTAGATAGATTAGGTTTGGTCATCCTCATGTCACAACATAGAGTAGAGATAAAGCTACACAATATTCATAGGTTATTATAGTATAAGCATAAAAGAATATATAAACATACCACACATATGCATAAAGATATTAGAACATGAGAATTGTTTGGTGTCTTTAGGAAGAACATTATAAAAGTGGTATTGTACATGGACAATTCGGTTATTTGATTATTTCAGTTTCTGAAAGCAAAACAACCGAACCGAACACCAAAAACCGAATTATACCAAAATAAATATCGAACTAAAAACTGAAAACTAAAAAAACTAAAATAACTAGTTAATTTGGTTTGGTTCGGTTCGGTTCGATAATTCGGTTTTGGTCTAAAAATGCTCACCCCTAAGCTACCCATCGACGGTCGCCTTTGGCCCTCTGCCACCAGCAAGCCTCCTTCGAGCCGCCCTTGCCCTATGCCGCTGACTTGCAGGCCTGATCTGCCAGCCGCTGCACACTAAGTTCAAATAGCTGAAATAGAAAAGACGCCTTCCCAATTAGAAAGCATATTTTCTATTTTTAGGCATTTTTCCGACCTGACCCTATTCAAATGCTCATAACTTTTGCAATTTAGATCAAAATTAAGCCAAATAAATTTATAAATTCATCTAAAATCATGATATTTCTAAATATATAAAATATTTAAATTTTGACCTTTGTGAAAAATTTAAATTCAAATGAAACTTCGAATATGCTCTAATTAGAAATTTTTGCAAATAGCCTTCAAATTTAATGGGACAAATTTCTACATGCTCGTGAGACCATGAAAATTTTATTTCTACAAAAATATTTAGATTTGGACTTAGTTTAAATTGAATTCATAAATAGGTTGCTTTAGAATACATTCAAAATTCAAATAGCTATAACTAATGCAAAAAAATTCAAAATTTGGTGAAACCATATTCTAAAATTTTTAAAAATCATAACCTTTCTGTTTATGCAAAAAAAAAATTAAGCTTAGTCTCTGTTTGCACATAAGTTCATCATAAGACTATTATTTCCAATTTGAAAATTTAAGTAACCATGCTATTGCAAGTGACCTCCAAAATTCATGAAACCAATTCCTCAAAATTTACCCTCTATTAGCATCTAAAACTATTAATGGTTATATCTTTTGCAAATAGGACTTAATAGTAAAGGAACCAATTTCTATAGGACTAAAATGTAATAAAACCATTTTCTAAAATCTTGAAAATGGATAAAATCATGGCTTTATAAAGATATTAAAATTTGGACTCCTTATAAATCAAACCCATACTAATAATGACTAATAGCAAGTTTAAAACTTGAAAATCCATAACTTGTGCAAAAAAATCCAAAAATTGCGAAACCAACTTATATTTTCTAAAAATATAAATTCTCTACTGTTGTATTCATAATTGGATTTTGACTTCATTCGGATTCTTTTGCTTCTTATTGCTATTTGATGTACGATGTGTAGACGCTGACATTTCTCCCCATCGACTATGACTACAGCACTGAATCCAACAAGAAAGACAAGCACACCCTTTGAACATGTTTATCCTAGTATTTCAAATAATTTATACTGCTTTTGTCAAAACTGTTATGCATGCGTTTATTTTTTATAAAGTCGTTATATTATGGGTATTGGTAGATATTCCCCGTAAATTTATGGATTTCCTTTAATCAATATTGTCATGTCAACCTTTGAACCCTAAGGTAGAATTAGACATTATAGAAATACCAACTGGGTATAATTGATTATTCATGCATTTGCTTAGTTATGCTTTAGAAATGGGATAACGAATGGTTGGATGTGCTATTCGTTATGAGAATGTATTTTCGACATGTTGAGAATATGGTTGTGCTATTTTGGTATAAAAATGAAAATAAAATTATGTTTTGATGCAGGCAAGTATTGGCAATAGCCGGATGTGTGAGGAATGGAGTTGCACATAGTGTAGGGGAGCGTTCTCGCCTGGGTCGGATTAAGGACCGAACGTAGTGTCCGTAAAACCCAAGATAAGCAATGCAATTACAAGTGCTAGTATGGGATGGTTTTAACCTGTCAAGTTACTTAGATGTAACTTTACACATTAGAAGGTTGGAGTAGTACAGCCTTTCTGAGATTGATTGCTTGTAAGGGTGTCAACAAAAAGGTGTAGGTGAAACACATACCAATACTGTAACACCCCGGCACCAAACGCACCGCGAATGCTACCCAAAAAACCCATTTAAAAGAATGACACCTCTACGAGAAGACTGAAAATGAATTCAATCTTTAATCCCTTAAAGCGGCTTAAAACTAAGCCACCGAAATTTTCAAAATTTCGGCATGACCTCTCTAGAACAGAGGACATCCACTCAGTAGACAAAAGAATGATAGCAGTCATATAATATATCAACCACTCAAAATAGGAAGAAACATTCTAGCAGGTCCTTAGTTAATCAATCAAACGCCTTAGTTAATCAATCAAACCCCCCCCCCCAATAGAAGTTAAGAAACTTCAACACGACGAACAACATATTACAACCTCATTAATTACATCCAGAATTATTGAATTTGTTAATAAATTGTTGAAGATCGAAGTCGTGCATGTGATACTACTCCCAACTAGACGAATCAGCTTCAAGGTACCTAAAACAGGAAGCAAACAAGCGTGAGTCCAAGACTCAGCAAAGTGCAATAATGATAAAAAGGTAATGAATTCAACTGAATTACTTTTAATCTAGAATTTAATATAGCCATTACTAAATGGAAATCAACCAATAAAAGAAGCATTAACTAACTCCACTTACCACAACCAATTCGAAAACATGACTAAATCTTACCCCTGCCTCAATAAACATTTCTGGATGAGTTCACGCCTCAATCCTCAACCTGTTCTTCCCATCCTCATCAATCCCATTTATCAGTTGCAACACACAATGCAATGGAATGCGTTTATACTTTCATGCTCAAGTACACAAAACATACAAAAGAAGAATCTCATATCCATACATCACAATCAACTCATTAAACATGATTCATCATTGTCTGATGCGGACCGTGTCTACGTCCGCCGCAACCGCATGCAGGCGCCAAACCAGGAAGGAGCACATTAGGCGCATGCAAGATTGATCTTATCCTTAGTTTCCTTTTCATTTAAATTCTGAATTTATTTCCTTGTTTTTAGGATCTGATTGTTAGCCCTCTATGGGAGGAGTTTTGGGATAATAAAAAGGGAAGGAAGCCTCAGAAAATGGTACGCTTTCAGTACCGCAAATCTAGTCTCAGGCGCTGCCGTCGATAACCGGCCGGTGGCACCGTACAGCCAGTTATCTCGCCGTCATAGATTCCGCTACGACGGCGACCACTTCCCTCTCGCGCGCAGGTCTCCGCCCGGGGACTTGCGCGTTTAAGCGTTCACAAACCCAAGAACCACATCAACTGGTATCAGAGCCGAACAATCCTCCGGCCATGTCAGGACCCGAGGAGCGCCTCACCAAGTTGGAGGTGGCGGTGGAGGAGTTGGTGGGATCTAATGGCCGGTTGGAGAAGATGATGGCCGATCTCATCAAGGCCCAGGGAAAACGTCGCGAGGAGGATGACCGAGAAGATGGGGATGGAGGCTCTGCTCATGTCGACATCGGCCGGGCTGGTCTGCCGGTTGGCCGTGAGGATGGAGGGCGGCTAGGGCGTCAATACTGGGAACCGGCCCTACAGGGACGGGTTTCCGGAGGACTGGGGCGAGGATGGCCCGGTGCATTTCGGCCGGCCGAATCGTGGGGAGCGGGAGGATGCGGCGGCGCCACGTCATCGCCGGCAACATCACGATGACTGGGGCGACGTGGGTGACCGCGACCGCCTAGTTCCCCGAGCGCCTCGCTACGAGTTGCCGCTCTATGATGGAACAGAAGATCCGTTGCCGTGGCTTCGGCAATGTGAGAGATTTGCGCGTGCTCACGACATCCCACGTCGGAAGTACGTCCAGATGGCCGGCCTTCATGTGCGAGGAGAGGCGCAGGAGGTCCTAGACAACTGGGAGTTGGAGGAAGGCCCCATCTCATGGGACGACTTCTACGAGACCTTCTTGCAGCGGTTTACGCGCCATGCGACCGCAGGTCCCATCGGTGACCTTGTTAATCTCAAGCAAGGGGAGTCGCGTGTCGATGAGTATGCGCGGGAGTTCCAACGACTCCTTGCTCGAGCACCCCGGATGAAACGCGAAGATCAGATCGAGACCTTCACAGCAGGGCTCTCGGTCACCTTAGCGGCGGACGTGCGTCGCGACCGGCCTCGCGATCTTGCGGAGGCGGTAGCGTTCTCACGGGAGGCCGAACGCCGCGAGGATGCATGGATTGCCAGAGCGACGCGGAGTTGGGCTCCGCCAAGTCGGCCGCGCCCTGCGTTCAGCCGCGGCATTCCAGCAGCGGCGGTAGATGTTCCGGCTCACTCGGCACCCGGGGGGGCGCCTACGGGTCTCGCCCCCTACCGGCCTCCACACCGCCGATGGCTCGGATGACGCCGACCGGGGCTGCAGGCGGCTCTCAAGGGGGGTCGCGCGCCACTAGTGCGGCACCACAGGGCTCTTCGTCGGCGACGTCTCCTTATCGCCATCGTTTGGGCGCTGACGAGATGGCGAGAGGCGCTTGAAGGATTATGCTTCAAGCGCGACGAAGTATATACGAGGCCATATTTGCCAAGCCTTTGTTCTATTTGGAGGCGGTCAAGGAGGACGAGGAAGAACCGAGGCAAACCGGTCGAGCAACCGAGCTCTCGGCTTTGGCGCCGGGGCCTCGGAAGGGCGCACCATGCGACTAGAGATTCGGCGCGGGCAAAACGTTGCGCGGGTTGGTCGACACGGGGAGTACGCACAATTTCATCAGTACGTATGCAGCCGACCGCGTGGGAGTCCACCAGGAGCCCGGCGGTGGCCAGCCGGTCCGAGTGGCGAATGGTGCCGAACTTCCATGTTTCGGCCGTGCCACAGAGGATTTCTGCGTGGAGACTTACTCATTCCGGGTACCCTTCTTCCTCATCCCCTTGCAGGGATTTGACGTGGTGCTTGGGGTCCAGTGGCTCAAACCCTTCGGCGATGTGGTGTGGAACTTTGAGTCCCTCACAATGTCGTTCTGGTCGGAGGGGCGTACGATTACTCTACAAGGCTTGGGCGCGCCGGCGAGCCCCCAGGCGTTGCAGCTTGAGGCGCAACCTGACATGGTGGTCGCCTTGACCGCCGCCTTTGAAGATATCTTCGCGGAACCTCAGGGGTTACCGCCTTCCCGGGAGTGCGACCACCGCATTTGTTTGCAGGAGGGCACGGATCCGGTGGCGGTTCGGCCCTATCGGTATCCCTTTCGACAGAAGGATGAAAATGAAAGTCAGTGCGCTGCAATGCTACGCCAAGGGATCATCCGTCCTAGCCGATCGCCCTTTTCTTCGCCAGTACTCTTGGTGGCTAAGGAGGATGGATCGTGGCGTTTCTGCGTGGACTACCGCGCTTTGAATGCCAAAACGATCAAGGATAAGTTCCTTATTCCCGTGGTGGAGGAGCTTCTGGACGAATTACATGGGGCGTGGGTCTTCTCCAAGCTTGACCTTCGTTCAGGCTATCATCAGGTCCGCATGCGGGCAGAAGATGTTGAGAAGACGGCATTTCGCACCCATCACGGCCATTTTGAATTCCTCGTCATGGCGTTTGGGTAGTGTAATGCCCCGTCTACGTTCCAGGCCCTCATGAATGAAGTGCTTGCGGACTTCATGCGGAAGTTTGTCTTGGTCTTCTTTGATGATATCCTCATCTACAGTGCTTCGTTGGATGACCATGCACACCATCTTAAGCAGGTGCTTGAGCGGTTGCGCCTCCACCGTCTTTTCCTGAAGCGCTCTAAATGCACTTTCGCGCAACGCGAGGTGGCGTATTTAGGCCACATTATTTCCAGCAATGGGGTGGCACCAACCCGCCCAAGCCGCAGCCATCGCCGTGCCGTCGACCTGCGTCGGCAACTGGAGTGCGCAGCTTCCTCGGTCTCGCCGGCTACTACAGGCGGTTCATCTGCCACTACGCCTCGATCGCGGAGCCATTGACCGGCTTGCTTCGGCGTCAATCCTTCCAGTGGACGCCGGCCGCCGAGACCGCCTTCCGCGCACTGAAGACCGCTCTCCAGTCGGCGTCGGTCCTGCGTTTACCAGACTTCACGGCCACCTTCGTGGTCGAATGTGACGCCTCCAGCCGGGGCATTGGTGCGGTCCTCCAACAGGACGGCCATCCAGTGGCCTTCTTTAGCAGACGACTTGCGGAGCGTCATGTCCGCCTTGCCACCTATGAACGGGAGCTCATCGGACTATCCAAGGCTATCCAAGATCAAGGCGTCAGATTTGTGGGGCGCCCATTTTTGGTGCGCACGGATCATGCCAGTTTGAAGTACCTCTTGGAACAAGCCTTGGTGACCCCGCCGCAACAACACTGGCTCAGCAAACTCATGGGGTTTGATTTCATCGTTGAGTATAAGCCGGGTCGAGCCAACCGCGCGGCCGATTCCCTCTCCTGGGTGTATGACGAGGAGATGACGTGTGCCGCTCTTTCCGCTCCTACCAGCTCGATGATGGAGGAATGGAAGGCCCTTTTACGCTCTGATCCGGAAGTGCAGCGCTGTTGTGCCGAGCTGTCTTCGAGCGCCGCCGCCTCTTCCTCGCCGGCTGCCGGGGCAGAGTAGACCACGTCCGACGGCCTCCTGTACAAGGCGGGCCGGTTATTCGTACTCGCCGCCTCTCCTGTCCGTGCTTTGGTGGTTGCGGCTTATCATGATGCGACACATGAAGGCGCCCATAAAATTCTTCATCGGGTTCGTCAACATTTCCTGTGGGACAAGCAGCGCCAGTCTGTTGATGAGTATCTCCAGCAATGCCGCACTTGTCAGCAGTACAAGGCGAGCTCCTTAGCCTCGGCCGGCCTTCTCCAGCCGCTCCCTGTCCCTCACCATGTGTGGGCTGACATCTCGATGGATTTTATTGTTTGCTACCCAAGTCCTGTGGTCAAGACTTGCCATCCTCGCTGTTGTCGATCGCCTCTACAAGTATGGGCACTTCATTGCCCTCAAACGACCAACAACGGCACCCCATGTCGCGGACATCTTCTTTGAGGGGGTGGTCCGCCTCCACGGGGTTCCCGAGTTGATTGTCTCGGACCGCGATCCTGTCTTCACTAGCGCCTTTTGGCAAGCTCTCTTCAAGCGGTGTGGCACTCGCTTGCTCACGTCTTCTACATACCATCCGCAAACGGATGGCCAGACGGAGGTGGTCAACCAGACGTTGGAAATGTATCTCCGATGCCTGGCCACTGATAATCCGTCCTCTTGGGTCCAGTGGCTGCCATGGGCGGAATTCTGCTACAACACTTCCTACCATTCCAACCTCCGGATGGCGCCATTCGAACTGGTCTATGGCCGGCCACCGCCTGATTTGGTGCCATACACTCAAGGGGCTACTTCCATCGATGCGGTGGACTGCAAGCTCGTCGATCGGGATGCGCTAGCTTCTCGCCCAGGCTCGGCAGCACCTTCTTCGCGCCCAGAATCGCATGAAGCAGCAGTATGATGCAGGGCACCGTGAGGTTACTTTCTCCGTTGGGGACTGGGTGTGGCTGCGCCTGCAACGCCATCGGCAACACTCGTTGTGTTCCGCTGGGCCGCACAAGCTCTCCCCCCGATTCTTCGGGCCGTACCAAGTATTGGCTCGTGTCGGACAGGTGGCATACCGGTTGGATCTTCCCGCGACAGCTCGGTTGCACGACGTGTTCCATGTCTCCCTCCTCAAGCCGTTCCATGGGGCACCACCGGCTTCACCGACTCCCTTGCCGCCGGACGTTATCGCCGATGAGTCTGAGGAGCGGCAGGCCCAGCCGGCCCTTGTCCTGGGCCAGCGTTTTCTTCGCGGGCACCGTCAGTTGCTGATTCAATGGGAAGGCGAGCCGGCATCTGACGCGACTTGGGTGGACGCCATTACTCTTCGTCGGTCATATCCTGCCTTCAAGCTTGAGGACAAGCTTGGTGTCCAGGGGGGAGCATTGATGCGGACCGTGTCTACGTCCGCCACAACCGCATGCAGGCGCCAAACCAGGAAGGAGCACATTAGGCGCATGCAAGATTGATCTTATCCTTAGTTTCCTTTTCATTTAAATTCTGAATTTATTTCCTTGTTTTAGGATCTGATTGTTAGCCCTCTATGGGAGGAGTTTTGGGATAATAAAAGGAAGGAAGCCTCGAAAATGGTGCGCCAAGATCAATAAATGTAGTCTCGGTATTGCCGATAAACCGGCCGGTGGCACCGTGACAGCCTATTATCTCGCCGTCAGAGATTCCGCTACGACGGCGACCACTTCTCCTCTCGCAGTCTCCTTGGGGACTCTGGCGTTTAAGCGTTCACAAACCCAAGAACCACATCATTGTCAATGCAATACAGATGCACATATACCATACAAAAGAAGAATCTCATGTCCATACATCACAATCAACTCATTAAACATGATTCATCATTGTCAATGCAATACAGTTGCACATATGCCATACAAAAGAAGAATCTCATATCCATACACCCATACACCACAATCAACTCATTAAACATGATTCATCATTGTCAATGCAATACAGATGCAAATATGCTTGCATGTTCACATGCTCATTTCATTTCACAATTCTCATGCATATGATGCATCATGCATGTCTCATTTCCTCTTTTAGCACATACCGGTATGGCCGAGTGCACACCCGTCGGTGTGCACCCTCTCATTCCCCTTCCACCCCGTGGTGGAGGGTGCCTACTCTTACTGACTCGCTCCCATACAACCACGTATATGGGACTACGAGGTAGGACTTTTGTACTCACTACAACGAGGTAGGACTTTTGTACTCACTACATGTGAGCACAGAGGCCCGCATCAGAATGGGTCGCCTCTTCCATCATGAATGCACAAATGCAAATGATATAAACAAATTTACGAACTACATTCATTTCTCACATTTGCATAGCCATAGCCAAATACATAAACATCACCCACTTCTCACATCCAGAAATTTTCAATTCACATTCTCAACACTCATAATCACATTCTCAACACTCCTAATCACATCCTCAACGCCCATAATCACATTCTCAACGCTCATAATCACAATCTCAACGCTCATAATCATACTCACTAACTCACATCACCAATTCTTGAGTAATTACTAATTCCATCAATCTTGACCATAAATCAAATCATTTTCGCAATCCAATCCCATACTTTCAGTATTCTCACTAGCCTACCAAACTAGTGAACCGGAATATGAAAGTAAAATTTAGCAAGATGTCTTCACGGCATCTAGACGAAATTCATTAAACATCGCACATAACAATCAATCCAGGGATGCAGCATAATTTCATAATGGCAAGGCATATAAAGTTCATCAAACAAATCATAACGCGTTCAAACAATGATGCACTTGTATCAGGTTACTTACTCT
This sequence comes from Guadua angustifolia, assembly GCA_036346375.1. Classification (NCBI taxonomy): domain Eukaryota; kingdom Viridiplantae; phylum Streptophyta; class Magnoliopsida; order Poales; family Poaceae; genus Guadua; species Guadua angustifolia. Next base: position 26,104,617 of record CM070506.1, on the reverse strand, counting down.
TTTCATCAAAAAACAATTACCTTACTAGACGTGCTTATAAACACGAATGAAATCCATAGCGTAAGCATATACATAACGCAAGCAATCAACTAGATACCGCATAAGAGATATACGGGTTACACTTGCATACGAACTCGTTTTAAATAAAAGCATAACCAATTAACCATTCTCATTCATCATATCACATGCAAAATCAAACATGACAATATTAAAGCAATACATGGATAACCATATTATTGTAAAACCTAGTGGCTATCTAAGCCACAACTGATACAATGCACTTGCCTTAAACCTCTTGAAGCTGGGTGGCGAGAAGTTGATGCCACTCCTGGGGTCCCACCACCTGCAAGTAGAGGCAATCCACTCAAAAACATGCCAACCAAACAACCGCAAGACTTAGCGCGAGATCGACTCTACAACCCACTCCGAAATCCCGGAAAACGGAAAATCTGACCAAAGGGGATAGCCGCCTTCCAACGAGCCAAACTTTTGATTCACTTAACCAAATGGAGTGAACTCAGCTCCTAATTAACCATAAGAGGATGCCCTCCAGCTATCTCAAAGCCAATCATGCGGAAGATACCTCGAGGGCCTCCAAATCAAACACTAAACCCCAACCGGAAAATGGAGCATGCAGCAGTTTTCCAATTTCAGCACTGAGACTTCTAAATAGCGTAACTTTTGATTGGCTCAACGGATTTTCGAGTTCTTGTACTCAAAACGACCGTGAGGAGACAAACTACACATATATCACAGCCATTCACTCAGCCAACGCATCCGCAGTTCCCAGATCGAAGATGAACACAGACTGTACTAATCGCGACAAGAATTGGACAGCACTCGGTAAAATAGCCATAACTTTCAAACGGCTGAACGAAATTTAGCGATTTCAGTCTCTATTGAAAGGTAATTCGATTATCTACAACTTTTGCAATAGCCAGACCCACAGGAAATGCTTGCAGAATTTTCAATTTCGCGCTACAACAGAGCACACGAATCTGCTCGAAAATCAAAACTGCACAGCTTCTAGGGTTCCACCTCTAATCCATTCCATACACAACAAATCAACCAATAAAACTTCATGGAAAGAACCCTAATCCAGCCACCCAACCACACCCAAACCCTAGCTAAGCAATTCATCAAACACCTGACATGCAAGCAATAAAATCCCCCAAGATCCTAGGGTTTTTACCTCAGCTCTTACTCATAGAGGAGAGAGGGAGGTGGAGAAGGTGCTAGGCTGGAGGAAGGGGTCGCCGATGGCTGGCCGGAGGAGGGGGAGGTTGCCGGCCTGCCACTGCTTGCTTCCGCTTGCTGCTGCTGCTCGCTGCACCAGCCAGGGAGGAGCAAGCACCAGGGAGAGGAGAGGAACTCGGCTAGACTGCAGGAGGGGCGCATCCAGGGGAGGGAGCTCAGCCAGGCTGCAGCAGGAGGCGCATCCAGGGGAGAAAAACAGGGCGCCTGCTGCTGGAGCTGCATTCGGGAGAAGCCCAGGGAATGGCTCAGCCAGCAAAAAGAAAAGGGGGAAGTCGGCAGGAAAAAGAAAAATGGCAGCCGGTTCAAGGGCTGGAAAAAAAGCTCGTTGAGCTGGCTCGGTGGCTCGTTTCAAAATTGCTCCGATTACATTCATTTTTCTTTTAAAATAAAAATTAGTTGATTTGGAACAAGTGTCAACTTCGGCTCGGCTCGTTAGGCTCGGCTCATTAGGCTCGGCTCGAAGTTGGGTCTTAAACAATACAGGAGACTATAATAAATAAGAATAAATTAGTGTCGAAGAAAGCTCGAAAAAAAATTCATCTGGCTCATTTTCCACCCCTTCAAGTTAGCTCATTTCTCAGATATTTTATACGCTCAGTTTGGCTCAAATCCAAATAGGTTAGAAAAACAAGGGATAAAGACAATGCAATACTCAGGAACATAAAAGCTCAAGCATCCATTCCAGAGTACCAAATTTCACAGTTACAATCCCAAGTCTAAAATTCGTGTACCAAACTCACGAAATCACCGAACTACACTCACGAAATCAGCAAAGCAAAGCCTCAAACCCCCACCATAATGCATGCAATCGCCTCTAATGACATGGTGGAGAAGCAGCTTACCGCCAAACAAAACGGCTCGAAAGATACCTCATCCGAAAAACTAGGAAGATTTCCAAAACCTTTAATAGAATTAATAACCGCGCGACGACTGAACCTTGAATCAAGAAGGTGGAAAACAATTAATAACCTACCTTTTTCTCTCAATTCCCGTGTAACCTGCCCCCTCCGCCTATATAAAGGGAGGCAGGGCCCTCAGGGAATGGGCATTCGTATTCGCATCCCATTTCCTCCCAAGCGGCATTTCGCACTTGATCCGATCCGACCCAGACAAACGCTCCCGAGCTCCTCCACTCGAACGAATGCAAAGGGCCTGTCCTTAGCCTTCGCTTGTAATCCCGTGCAGCCCGCTGCACCCCGAGTAATACAATCCACTACTACGAACTGGACGTATGGACATTCGGCCCGAACCAGTATACATCTTGGACTCCCGTAGTATATCCATTCAAAGAGAGGGAACGCGCGGCCCCTATAACTTACAAATTTACTTGCCGGTTATACGAACACCGACACATGTTATATAGCAATCGTGCAACTTTATCCAAATAACGGCATGATAAAACAGGACTATTAAACGTTAACAACTGTTAAACCGAATAAATAGCCCAATAAAATGGGCAAACCTTGAAATATCTATAAACGTAATGGGTAAGAGACTTTTATCATTTTAATGATCGTTTACAAGTCCTTAATGGCCTTATTTAGAACACTGCTCAATGGTATCTGCTTGCCTCTACTAGGATTCCCCTACCCCAGGACGTCGCCGCGCCATCACTCAGTCTGGCGCCGCTGCCACACTAGGCTTCTCCTATTCTAGGCCATCACTGTGTTAGGCTTCTCTATCTTGAGATGCCGCCATGCCACCAGCTTTACCGAGGTCGCCGGATCTTAGCTTCTCCACCACTAGCTATGCTATGCGGCACCACCACCACCCTTTGCTCCTATGTAGGCCGTATCTCGAATTTTGGGGGCCTTGAGCTAAATTTGAAATTAGACCCTCTTAAAAAGGTTAATTACCAGAACAAAAGATCATGTTTCATACTTTAAAATAGTATGAGAGATGTTTCCATGCTTTTATTTTTCACAGTTGTACAAATATTAAAACATGAATAAAGAGTGGATGGTGATTACTTACCTCTTTGTTTGCTTTAAGATTTATGCAACTTGTATTAGAAGAAAAAACTTTGAAGCACTGCTCAACTAGTATTTGACTTTGCAATCATCACATGTCTAGCATTTATTGGAAAAAAACCTTCAATTTTATTGTAACTAATCTTTCCCAAATTAAACATCAATTTTAAGTGCTACCGTGAGTCTTTCTAAACTATTAGATCTTTGTTGAGTCACTGTAGAATCCAAGTAGTACTTCAAAAAATTCAACTGATTAAAATTGCCTTTTGCAAATGCAAAAACCATGTAAATACCGAACAAAATTATATATGCAACAATTGATTACAGAAATAATAGTTGTTTCACAATCTTAAAAATATCAATTAAGCCTATATTTTTCTGAGGAATGTTTTTTTAAGATAAATTTTAGTGAATGACAATGAAGAGAGAGAAGCGGGGAAAGTAGATGTGAATTGATGGAAGTTTTTGAGGAGAAGAGAAACGAATAAAATGGCCTGCTCACTTACTAGTTTACCACTAATACTAAGATTAAACTTTACTAATTGAAAGATATTAAGTAGAGAGGGGGCCCTTAATTTTTTGAGGCCCTGTACGGTTGTTCATGTTGCACATGCCCCCGGTACAGGTCTTCTCCTATGTGTTTCTTAGCTTCCTCCGGCAACAATGGAGAGAGAAAGTAAATATGGGCAATAAACCTTTTAGCGGTTGACATGTGGGCCTATCTGCTTTAGTTATATGCTGACTCATCTATACATGCACACATAGATTCCATATCATCAAAACTTGAGCATGCAGATTCCACTAGGGATGGCAACGGGTCCGGGTACCTCCGGGTCCAACCTTCGTGGATCCGGATCCGGACCCGAAGTCGGTCACGGGTCCAAACTCGGATCCGGACCCGAACCCGATGGGTACCCGGACCCGAACGGGTACCCTGACCCGAACTAAGGTGGTGTGAGAAGGTTACTGGTGAATGCACATCTATTGTGGAGAACATCATCATTTAGTTTCAGAAAACTCTAAAAATGAATCGAACATTCACAAGTTTGGATGTAAGACCTAAGTAAGTCTGGTCATGGGCCATTGCTTTGAAGAACAGCGCAGCATGCCTACACAAAATATTCCAAGCCAATCATCAACAAGTGGTGAAATAAAAAATGATCTATACAACTCATTTGTTGTGAATTACAGTTTTCTTGAAAATTAATAAAGAACTTAAAAGTTGTATCTGATTCTAATATGGACTGAAAATGAATGAATTGAAAGGTACATTCCAACACATACTCCAATTGAGGGCATTAATCCATTGCCAGAATACTCATTGGAGCACAGGAGTGCATTGAGCATGAAAATGTAACTTACAGGTGGACTGAACAGCCTCCAAATCTATCCCATTGGTTCCCTATTGCAGAAAACAATATCCCCACTAATATTCTAGTTCTACAGTCCTAGCTAATTCGATTGAACTTAGCTAAACTCCTAAATCTAAACCCACGGAAAGCAAAATCAATGAACCCCTCGAACCTGCCATCGAATTTGGAATTGGCAACCATCTCCACACAAGAAGGCACAAAAAAGCCAGGTCAAATCCGCACAGATCAGAACGCCCGGAAGCACACACCTACGCACGGAGCGGCCGGCAGGGCCCTAAGAGAGTAGCACAGGTGCGCGATTAGGCCAATGCAGCCGCGGCGCGAGAAGGCGAGCAGGATTAGATCCGGACCGGACCTTGCGGGTGGAGGTGGTGGGCGAGCTGGGGCGCGGGGGCAACTTGGCCGGGTCCTCGGGGTTGACCGCCTGGTCCGCCTCCGCCGCCTGGCTGAGTGGGATCGACGTCGAGTCCTTGTCCTCCGCCATGGCCGCTTCTAGGGGCTTCTCGCTAGCCGGGTGGAAGCGCCGCGGGAGACGCGGGGAGAGAGGAGGTGAGGTGAGGTGTCGCTGCGGCTGCTTTTGGCTGGCAGCCAGTATAACAATGGCTAACAAGTTTCCCATTTACACTAACGGGTCCGGGTACCCACGGGTTCAAAATGAGACTCAGACCCGAACCCAAATCCGAACCCGGACCCGAAATAATATACCTGTGGGTTCAAATTTAGACTCGGACCCAGACCCATCGGGTCGGTTACCCGCGGGTACTCGGACCCATGGGTATTTTTGCTATCCCTAGATTCCACCTTGGTTAAAACTGGGGTGGTTTAGGACGAGGGAGGGGTGGTTAAAATGGATGGTTTTGAACATTCAAGATTGTAAAATGAATGATTTCATAGTTCAAAGGGGGAATCGAACTAGCCAAAGTTTAATGTTGAAAAGTGGGCTTTCTTCTTCTTCTTCATTTCATGAGTGGGCGTGGCTACGCTGAGACTTGTCGCGCGGATAGTCTACTTCCTCGATCCAAGTAATCGCCGCGCATCATCCCTTCGTCTCCCGCAGAGACACTGTTCGATTTTCGCTCTATGGATCGCACTTATCGATGTTTTTTAGAGGAGAGATAGTGTATTAATTGATGTTTAGAAACAATGGCTCTAAATGCATAGTTTCTACCTAATGTTTCTAATATTAATTACAATGCAGTTTTTTTTGCAGTTTTCTTAGAGGAGAGATAGTGTATTAATTGATGTTTAGAAACGATGAGAAGAGCACAATGTAGTTTTTTATGGTTTCTTAGCCAAAGCATTTAATGAAGAAACCATTTTTAATTTAAGAAACTCTAACCTTCTCTCTCTGCATTAATTCATTGTCACCTAAGCTTTTTATCCTACATGGCATGCTAAGAAACCATCTAAGAGCATCTCCAACAGTATCCAATATTTTAACTCCCAATACTTTCAGATTAGGACCTTCCCAAAAATCTTTAGGCTTTAAAAAAAGGCCATCCTCCAACAGCTCCTTTATTTTTCCCAAAACACCGTGGGTCCCTTTCTGTCGCCATCTATTTTTCTTGAGGTTGCTGCCATCCAAACTCGAAAGAGCAGAGCACCGCCAGACTACTGAAACAATTGAGAGGAAAGAGCGTCAGCGGCAGACTACGGATAGGGGTGTAAATGGGTGGGTAATACCAGGCATTCTGCATCTCGGATGCAAAATTACCCTAATGAAAAACTATTTTACACTACCCGCCGGCACGGCACGGCACAGGTTGTACCCGGTAGGTTAGGTTCGGGTTCGGTAGGGTACGGATCGGTAATACCCGGTGGTACGGGTCGGGTACGGGTACCGGATAATTTTCACAATTCGGCTACCCGGCGGGTACTACTAATTCCCGAAATTTCGGCGAAATTGCACTGATAAAAAAATAGTTCAAACGATGTCAAAAAATTTTGAAATTTTTTTCTAAGGTTCCTGAAACATCAGAGATGTTCTCATTAAATTTTCATATTATTATCAAATCTAAGGAATTTTTAAAAATTTAAACATTGCTACTATCCTGATAAAACGCTGACCGGCAAGTTTGAACCGAATGAAAATTAGAACAAACGAGGTTATAAATTTTTGAATTTTTTTGTGGATGGTCGTGATATATCTATAATATTGTCATAAAATTTTTAGATGATGATCAAATGTCATGAAGTTTTAAAAATTCGAACAGTATTACTGTCTTGTTAAAAGGCTTATCGGCAAATTTGAACGAAATGAAAAATTATCCAAACTATGTTATAAAATTTTTAAAATTTTATATAATGATACTGATGAAATTAGTAATCTCTCATAAAAATTTAAGATCATGATCACACTCAAGAAAATTTATAAAATTCTGATAAGGTAAATGTCTAAATTATATTCTATTTGCTATCAACCTAATCAAGAGGAGAAGCACATGACCTGATTTCCTAGACTACAGACGCTTGTGATTTCACGTTGTCCAAAAGTATTGTCATTGCCTCCTATTCCTTTGGGATTGCCCTAAGTTCCTCTCCTCCAATTCAACTATGTGTTGAACTATGTATGTGAATTTCACTTTATGTATTGGATTTTGTGTGTTTATTGAACTCCATGTGTTTGATTATGTACTATCTGAACTCTTTGTTGGACTATGTATGTTTGTTAGACTATATGACATTATCTATTGTATTATGTGATGTACTAGTGTGATAGTTGGATTGTTTTCATCACATGTTTTGATACTAGGTATTTCGTGCACAACCCGATAAAGTACCCGTTATGCAGATATATTGCCTCGCACACTACCAAACCCGATTTCTACCGTTCAGAGAAAATGCTACCGTTACCGTACCCTACCCGATTTTTACTACCCGTGCTGCGTGCATGCCGGAGAAAAATAATAGGGTAGGGTATGGGATGACCTACTACCCGCCCGAACCCGATCCGTTTACACCCCTAACTACGGAAGACAGGAGCACGCATGCAGCATGAACACGATATGTTCTTCAGAATCTGCATGTGCCTTGGCAGCAAGATTCACAGTAGGATCGACAGGAGTGCCTTGGCAGCTAGTACATGTCCATGGTGATATATCTAGCTAGTTGATTGATGACGCCATTGTTGTCGATGCATGCGCGCATGCAGGGAGGTGCAGGATTGGGTCGGCGCCGCAGAACGAGTGGTACTTCTTCAGCCACAAGGACCGCAAGTACCCGACGGGTTCGAGGACGAACCGCGCGACGACGGCCGGCTTCTGGAAGGCGACGGGCCGCGACAAGTGCATCCGCACCAGCTACCGCATGATTGGCATGCGCAAGACGCTCGTCTTCTACCGCGGCCGCGCCCCGCACGGCCAGAAGACCGACTGGATCATGCACGAGTACCGCCTCGAGGACGCCGACGATGGCCAGGGCGGCACCAGCGTAAGCCCTCTCCTCTCCCTAGGTACCCAGCGTTGATGCGTGCGTGCATGCAACGCGTTAGGCGGTTTTCACTGCTGCTGTGTTCATGGCCATGCATGGCATGCAGGAGGATGGATGGGTGGTGTGCCGCGTGTTCAAGAAGAAGTGCTTCTTCAAAATCGACGGCGGCGGCGGCGGCGGCGGCGGCGGCGGGGAGGGTAGCACGCCGCGTACTCGCACCACGTGCAGGTCCAGGATCTTCTCACCAACCACCGGCCGGTTGCCGACGCGGCCGGCGCCGACTACGACTTCTCCGGCCTGCCGGTCGAGCACCCTGGCCTGGACGTCGGTAGCAGCGACGTTGTCACCGCGGATGGGCTGGGTGAAGGAAGGGATCAGACGAATGGTGCAGCCGATCAGCAGTGGCAGGCGATGGACGGGTTCAGCAACAGCGGGAGCGCGACGGTGCAGCAGATGAATTCCATGAACTCTGGCCAACGAGGTGGCGAGATGGACTTGTGGCCGCGGGAGGGGCGCGAAATCAACATTGGGAGCGCGACAGAGCGCGGAAAAATGAGGTGTCGGAGTGCTGTTTTTGGAAAAAAATTTTGGTGTCGCGGCTGCACGCCGCTGCCGCAGCAGACGACACCAGATTGGGCCGCGTGGAGGATGTCCGTATCTTGAAGCGAACCGAGCCGATGCGCCTCCACGGCTCCAGCACACCAGAACTCCCTCGCGACGCCTCAACGGCTCCAGCAAGCAGCTCTCCGCCAAGCAAATCCTCCTCCGCTCCAGGCTCGGTTCGCGATCACCGAGGTTCTCCCCCAACGCACGCGGCGTTCTCCTCCCTCTCCCACTCCGCGGACCCTCAACGGCTCCAACGCGTAGCTCTCCGTCTCCGCCCGCAAATCCCCTCCTCCGCTCCAGGGTCGTGCTCCGGCGATCACCGGGGTTCTCCCCCACCACACGCGGCGTTCTCCTCCCTCTCCCACTCCGCGGACCCCTTCACCGTCGACGGCCCCCGTCCCGCCGACCCAACGGTCTCGAAGGTACCGAATTTTGATGGGCGAGGTGGATGTAGGCCAATATTCCGGATTTATGGCCCAGATCCCCTATCTCGTAATGATCATCTGGACATATTTCTGGATTACAAGTGTAGTTCAATTTGTTCTCTACTGATTTGTTCTCTACTGATTTTATTTAACAGGTTTATATTTGACTTGGAAGTTTATATTGGACCTCTGTACTGATTTTTTAAGACATTCTTACATTGCTGAACTGAATAATGTTAAACTGTTCTTGTTCGCAAATTCAGGAAGACTCTGACATAATCAAGGTTAATGTTCGATGTCCTGTTGAAGGAGACGTTGTTATGGAGTGCATCAGCCTGGAAGTTTTTATGTTGTTGTAGGTTCATGAGTAGACTGCAAATGATATCTAGACTGCAAATAAACTGCTTAAATAATCAGTCTAGGTTAATGGTATCAAAGAAGAAAAAATACTGTGAGTCCACCCTCACCTATTTCTTAGTGTAAAGGAAGTGTTATTTAAGCTATGGTATTGCCTGATCTAAACTGTAACCAGTTCAATGCTTTACTTTCCCTAGATGTCATATCCATGTGTGGTAGATTTGGAACTTTTCTCACTCCTCTATATTTATGGAGCACAGATCTTTACTGTGCCAGCTTAATTCAGGTTATTTTGTTGATATTGCTATTTACAAGTGAATGTTTAATGTACTGACTGGTTTGTCCTTCGTTCCAGGCCATTACGTCGACAATCTAGGACTCCACCTCGAAGGCTTGCTGCCTCGACATAGTGAGGGGGAGCTCTTCTAGGTCTGCAATATGAATATATGAGGTGTCGTCTAGAACCTGAATCCAGATTCTGCTAGCCATATATCTGTACTAAGCTTGTTGAGCTTTACATCCGAACTTTGATCTCGATTGCTTGGTTGATCGGTCTGGGGAGGCTGGTCTACTGACTGGCCATATATACTCTGCTAAAAGGTGTTCTGTTGTGGTGACGATGAGACGTAAGTGCATCAGATGTTTTGGTGCGCGTGCCTATCGTTTTTTGGTGACCCAGTAACCTATACTGCATGGAGAAAACTGGCAATGGGAAGCAGTATGGCAATGTGTTCATCGGAGTTCAGCCCACTTTTGGCTATGAAGGTGATCCGATGCGGCTTCTGTTATCAAAATCTGCCATTCCTCATCATGGCTTTGCAGCATACTACACCTTTGTTGAGAAGATCTTCCAGGCAACATCTACTACTATGCTTACAATGGTGGGTCACAGGAGAAGTTTCCAGGAACAAATTCAAGGCTCATACCAGATTCAAAAGCACTGAATGTCAAGTTGGAATGGAAGATGATATTTAAGGATTTCTGTCTAGAAATTTTTTGTTTTTCATTTTCCTGCTGTACAAAAAAATGTAAGATGGTTGATAATGCATTGCCGGTGAATGGCAGTTGTTGTAGTTCAGATAATGCACTATACCGTTTTGTACCTCTGTATAACATTTTGGGAATAAAGAAGTTGCGCACAGTTAAATGACACCTGCAGTGTTTATAATCTGTGTCTATCTGTGAAGTACAAAGACAAATACGAACATGAAAATGTTGAACAATTTGACAACTGTATTATTTTGAAAAAAAACTATTTAACCTATGATGAACTGTCTACTCCTTAGATGTTCCTTCACTTGATACATCATTAAAATATAATTTCCTAGCTGCCGGGGCATCTTGATGAAGTCCAAGTAAAAGACTAGTGTACCCTCCATGGATCAAAGGCGGAACCATGGTCGGAAAATCCCCATGCATATCGGTTGAAGCACTTGGTATTGCAGAATTGTCACCAATGCTTGCATCAAAAGATCCCTGTGCAAAATATCAAGTTGTTAATAATATAATAGCTAAAGTAAATTAGATATTAAAACACAATTACACACAAGTTCGTGTGCTTACAACTATTTCCTCTTGATGTTGTCCACTATTTTTTTTCTTAGCAACCCTCGTATTGTTGCCTTTCTTCTTTTCAAGTACATTTCTTAATCTTTTAGTCTTTGGACCTTTGATCACCTGAGGAACCCTGATTGATACTTTACCTTTTAATACCTCCCCATCATATTCATTACAGCTTTGAGTTACCTCACAAGTTTTTTTAGGTATTCGACTTAGTAACCTATCTGCCTCCAGGTCCAACTTATCAATAGCTTTCTCCAAATCTTCGAGAAGTTCCTTCGAATTTGCGCACTTCAATGCAATAGAGGTGGCCTTTCGAGAGATTCGCGCAGCATGTGTTGTTAGAGTTTCTTTGTCAAATCTTTGTTTCTCATAATAAAACTCTCTTTTTGCATATTTTGTCCATCTATTTAGTATGTACCTATCTGGCAAGAAGAAAACTTCGTTGATATTGAATACTCGAAGAGCATGCTTGCACAATAGACCTGTAAGAAAGATAACTTTTAGAAGAAAGTATTATGAGGTAGTGTAATCATAAAATGTGTTTACTTACCAATGCATTCATACTTTTTGCAAGAACATGTTATTGTCATATCCTCGGAATTAAAGACAACTATTGCTTCATCTTGAAATTCCATATGCATAACATTGTAAGTCATGATTGTCCCCTCAGTTTGTAACAGTTTGCATGAGAGAGAAAACTGCTCTTTAAATTCCTCTTCAAATTGTAAATATAGCCTCCTTGTATACGATTCAGCAGCAGTCTTCAACATGGGCAAATCTCGGATATAAGTAATCGGGTTAGAGTGGCGTGAATTGTAGTCTGCTTCCAACTCATTTTCCCGAAGACTGGTGGCACACTTATCATATTCTTGTAGAAGTTCCGAAATGCCGAGTTTTCTTCGGAACCTTTTCTTGAAAACATTATTCATACCTTCACTCCTCTGAGTCGAGGTCATGTCAGCAGTAAAAGAGTCACGAAAGACAGCAGCCCAATGCTCTTGCAAGTCATATAGGTTTTTCAGCCAAGAGTTATCTTCAAGCTTATAACGAACTAACAGTTCATCCCATATTTTGTTGAAGTATGTCACGACCTTTCCTCGAGACGATCTCTTAAATTCAGCAAGGAACCTTTTATCCTCGGCAATGACATGACTTAGATGTTTACCAAAGATTTTGGAAAATGTGCCACAAGCAAAGACGATGGCGTGTGTTCGAATACAATACTAATTGCTGCAGACCATGGCAAAGACACCGATCTGTGAATATTGTGCTAGGATGCTTGCCGGACATTCTTGCTAGAAATGTCCTAAAAGCCATACAAATGATTCAATGGTCTCATTGTACAACAAAGGCAGACCCGAAAATAATTGTTCCGCTTATGATGGTTAGTTCCAAGGATTGAGCAAAAGGCATTTCAAACTTGTTTGTTTGAAATGTAGTGTCAAATGACACGGCATCACCAAAGCATGCATAATCCATGATAGCTTGACCATCTGCCCAGAAGAAATTAGCTATCCGGCCATCCTCTTCATCTAATTCTATGGCATAAAAGAAAGCAGGATCCTCCAGTTGCTTATTCTTCAAGTATTCCAACAGAGTTTGCGAATCATTGGATGCCAAATACTTCTTGCGTTCACGACCAATCTGGTTATTGCAATCCACTCGTGAGAAGGGTACATTCTCAGCTCCTCCGTACCACTTTTTGAAAAAGTCATACACTTGTGCTGGCTTCATTCCGGCTTCTCTTATTTGACCGATTAGAAATTTATCCGCCTCCATAACACAGCGTTGGGACCTCAACTTGTGCGCCTTATTCGGACTCGCAAGATAATGATTGTGCTCGAGTACAACCTTTTGCACTGTCCAAATTCCCTTTCGGCAAATACTGAATTGAACACGAGCTTTGCAACCTGTCCTAGTACTGGCATTTCCTTTCAAAGTGTCATGTGATGAGTGAGGACCTCGTTCTCCTTCGTTACTGCAAACAATATGCTTTTGATAAACAGTTTTATCTCCTCTTCGCCTTGTGTAGCTCTTTCTAATACTGAACCCAATCTGCCTCGCATAGGAGTTGTACATCTCATACGCATCATCCTCTGATTCGAAACTCATTCCCACTTCAGGAACAACTAAAGAATGGCCATGTGTATCATCCACCTACATTGCAATGAGATAAAAATAAAAATGACGCTACTACAATGTGAAATGTGGCTAGCAGCGGGCTCAGTTTTTTTACCATTGTTGGCTGGCACAAGCTGTTGTTCCCGGCGCCATCGGCATCACGAAGGACCGCTGCCCCGGGTTGGTCGGCCGTGGCGATCCCGCACGGGAGCTCATCGTCGATGATGGCCGGTACGGAGTCCATATTGTCGTTCACGTGCACAACGTCTGGATCATGCATCCTCGCTGCCCCGGGGTCGTCGGCCACGGCGATGGAGCAGGCTACAACTTTATTGCCATAATATTCAGACAACAGAGCTACTTTGACGCATTGTCTAGCAAACAGAACAAGTGCTTTTTCAATCAATTGTGTTGCCTCTTCTGAGGCTTTATTCAACTTATATAGCAGCTATGATTACACTTTGAATCGGAATACATTGCATCAAACCGACTCAACTTCTATCTGTTACTGTGCACAATCCAACACTAATTCCTACTCCCTGACTAATTCCTTACTGAACTCGGACTAGTTATTTTCTCTGGCTAAGAAAGGATTTGGCGAAGGCGCAGGAAGGCGACGGGCCATGCCAGGCGTGCAGGAGGATTTGTAGAGGGCGTGCGACATGGCCGGGGCATCGCGCCACTGCCGCCACGCGCCGTCGGCGAACACCTGTGTTCGAGCCACGATCGAGCCCGAGTGGCTCAGAAGTAGGCCTGACTCGGCCTCGCCGTCGCTGCACGCCACAACGGACGAAGTATCGCCGACGGGCAGGCCAGATATTGGGTCGCCGGATTTGCGGGAGGAGACGGAGAGCTGAGTGGGAGAGGGAGGAGAACGCCGCGTGGGAGGCGAAGGCGGCGCTTGAGAGGGAGCTACGGAGAACCCCGGTGATCGCCGGAGTAGGGGAACATCTCGCCGGCCTTGGAGCGGAGGAGGGGATTTGCGGGTGGAGAGCTGCGCGCTGGAGCCGTTGAGGCGTCGCGAGGGAGTTCTGGTGTGCTGGAGCCGTGGAGGCGCATCGGCTCGGTTCGCTTCAAGATACGGACATCCTCCACGCGTTTATCTGGTGTCGTGGTTGCACGCTGCGTGGCAAAGACGACACCGTAAAAATTTTTTCCCTGTTTTTGGGCGTGCCAAAATTTGAGGAGTCAGGAAGAGGAACTGTTGAAGTACATTTTTTTACAATCAAGCCCAAAATTAAATTTTGGGAAGGGATTTTAGACATTGTTGGAGATGCTCTAAGAAACAGTAAATTTTGGGAAGGGATTTTAGACATTGTTGGAGATGCTCTAAGAAACAGCATTGTAAATGCCCTAATTATCTCGTCTTAGACGACTCAAAGTGTTTGTAGAGATTAATAACAAGCTTCCCCTTCGCATTGCAGGCAGGTCGCCAATGAATGGTTGTCGAAATCTTCTGCACAGACTAAAGCTCGGGCCTCGTGCTTCGGGAGACAGAACAAGAACCATCGCGTGCGTGCTGCATCACCTTCGGCTAGGATTCCTCGTTGATTCTTTGGGTACACCCCTCTCCCTCCCTCTCTCCCCCAAAACCCCGACGAAAATTTACACATTTGTTTAATTCGCCCTGGTCGTGAGGATTCCGGACAGACTGTTCGCTGTTTTGTCCGGTGGTGCCGTTGCTCACGCCCTCTAGCTGTTCGACGATATGCCCAAGAGTGAGTGTGTGTCTGCGCGCGCGCGCTTATCCTTGCGCCGATTCTTTATCGAATTGCTTTGCTAGTTGCTGTTGTGTTATTAGCGTATGATGATTGTTGTCCTGTACCATGCCATGGAGTGCTTTCGTAAGTTCATCGGCATTATAGAGTAGTGCTGTCTGGTGACCGGTCATCTGTTTGGGCATAAGAATCAGAAGGATCATCTGAATGCACCTTAGAATTTGAGGAGCTGAGTGCTTACGCCAGCGATGTGAGCTTCCTAAAAAGATAATGGGGGCAAAGTGTTGTTGTCTAAGATGAAAGCGCATGATTTCCACTTTGCCAAGAGTAATATCTATCTATCTTTCCATCCAATGTCCGTGATGCAATCGTGCATGGATGCCCAAACGGCAAAGCCACATGATGACATACGAAAACAGAAAAATAGCTAGAAATTTCTATATTAATCGGAGAAAAAAAAAGAAAATATCTAATCAATCCATCCAAAGAAGACACGTCTAATCTATGGTGAAAATTGATCCATTATCAATTTGCTTCTATGTATGTAATGTGCAATACGTTAATGGAGCTTGTGTTTGAGTTAAAGTAACATCCTGGCTCAAAATCTGCTCAAAACCTAGCCCACTATAATGTAGATTCACGCATGTATAGTACCCACTTACACTGTCGTCCTTACTTCGTATAAAAGGATTAATCTAGAAACGCTACGTTTGGACCTAATAGGTATTATATGCTACTGTAACTCACTTTATATAAGCAATGTGAGACTAATCTCACCACCGCTCCACATGAGCCACTTGGACCTTTACATTAATGGACCGGGGTATTACATTCACCCCCTTTAAAGGCTGACGCACTCGACATCATATCGTATATACGGTAAATACCCAAAATCACCCCTCGATACACGTATGTGTGTCCAGTGCTAGCACATATGCTAAGCCGTTTGTCCACTCTGGGTCCATACACAGCATGTGCATGGCCTGCGCCCCTGTCTCATGCACACCCGTGCAACGAAGGTTGATGCTTCAATACCATCTGTAATACTCTAGCATAAAATCCACTTTTGCCATCGAGGTGCTGAATTCTCTCACCAGGCTTTTGCTATCGAGTTGCTTGGATTTGCTATAGCCACATTTACGGAGATGGTTACTGGGCTTGATAACAGTGGTTGATCTGTGGATCCGCGGTCTTTGTAGCTTCATGTCAATTGCTTCGAAGTTTTAGAATCCAAATTGGATATGTGTTTTGGGAAACTCGGCTTGTGTTAGATAATGTGTTGTATATAGGCGTATTTAATTTTATGCAAACCAGCATGCCAGCTTCTTGAGAGAAATATTTGTGCTATTCTTTTTTAGCCAACTGACAAATAATCAATTCGTTGTATTCTCAAATAGTTGACGTGAAATTTGGTAGTGATCAAGCATTTTCAGGAGGTGTTCTAGGTGGTCAGTAGTGGCAGTGGCTACCTCTGTTATTTTACCATTTTTTTCATGATTGATTGTAATTTAACAGACAATTAATAATGGAAATCCTTTCCTCCATCATATCGACATCCTGCGGCCGTGCTTGCGTCGGCCACATCTTCGTTCTCCGCCTGTCCGAGCGAATGCGCATCTAGTTTTATTATTGAAGAGAGGAAACAAGCAAGTTTAAGCACACCATTTGAAGTACACCATGATTCGAAAATATGGCCTGGGATATTTGGGATACTGATTGCTGTCTTCATGTTCAGTTCTTCTATGCTTGACAACATTCAGCTCGTTTTCTGTGAACTTGATTCGGAATTGAGTATCCTTTATTACAGAAGTTACACTCTAATACCCCTTTTTATGCGCAGCAATTTTCGAATCGATCAAAGTTTTATAAGATACGGTACGAGAGTACATGGTCTCTAGAACGAAGATGATGAATTTTGTAGAGAGAACCAAAATAATGACGTTGAAACAAGCACAATGAGATATAAAGATTTTGCAAAGCTGACCACAAATTCTTTAAGCACAATCTCAAAAGAGTATAAGCGATTGTTGCTCTCTCACAATCTCTCAAACTTTTGAGGGCCTCGAATCCTTGCCTTATACAAGAATCCAGCGGTAAAGAATAATCTAGCCTCTAATTATTCTCTCATGAACCTTTTACTTTGGATAAGTTGGTTTGTGACTTCCTGATTGCTTGGTTCTCCATGACTACCTTATGGGTTTATATAGCCCCCTTAGTTCTCCTTCAAAACAAGTAGGAATCCTACTTTGAAAGAAAATAGAAATTATAATCCTATTAAAATTTATCTAATACACATTTTCAAATACTAAATGAGTAGATATGAATCATCATAATTAACAATAGATTTCCTTTGTTGTGAGCCAGCTTGCTAATCCATACATGCACGGTCAGAAATTCAGAATTGTGAGAGAAACAACCGTCTGATTTTGAAAACCTGTTATCCGGCCTCCCTTCTGTATAGCTGTTCTGTGCTGATGTGCTCCTTCCCCAGTGCAGGATGACACCACCTTCTCTTGACGCATGGCATGACCTAGAAGGCTTGTGCATGTCTCTAGACTCGTCACCAGGAATTTGGAATTTTTTTCCTCTCCCTTGTTTCGATTTGAAGTGTACTTAATCCTTATCAGTTAGTATTAGGGACGTTCAGGCTTAGCTTCTGCGTTAACCATTCTACACAACTTTATTCAGAGGTTAGAGAAAAAGCACTTTTATCTTATCTCATGTGCTCATGTTTAACTGTTGCAGCTGCAAATTTCTTTATGTGCACATACTGCCATACAGCCAAGGCTGCCAACAGAACTGCTGCAGTGGCGATAGGCACGTAACAGCCTTCTTTAAATTTGTATAGAACTACAGAAAGATGGGTTCTGATGAACTAACAACCAAGCGGACACTACAGGAATCCGCAGTATTTTCGTCGGCCAAAAGCCGACGAAAATACATGAAAAACCGACGAAAATAGCTATTTTCGCCGGTTTTTCATGTATTTTCATCGGCTTTTGGCCGACGGAACAAAAGCAGCATTTAAAATATGATCAATTTAAATCGACAACCCATTTAAAATAAATTTATTTTCGACGGCTTACGTGGCGTCGAAATTATTAGCCGATGCACGACGCGCCGGTCTTTGACGTGGCGAGGTATTTTTCGTCGGCCAATTTAAATTATGTTTGTTTTTTAAATCGGTTTTATGCTATTTTCGTCGGCCTAGCCCACAGAAAATGCAGTGCTTTGGTCGGAAAAAAAATGTAATTTCCGTCGGCCAAAATGTTATTTTCGTCGGCTAAAATTGTTATTTGTGTCGGACGCATGTTATTTTCGTCGGCCTGGACTGGCCGACGAAAATAATATTTTAATTTCAAAAAAAAAATTTAAAACTTATAAAATCCCAGAAATTCACAAAAAACCTAGAAACTAACAGAAGATTCATCTATATCAAATAACAATGAGAATGAACTTGCATCAAATACACACAGTATCAAATAACAATGAGAATGAACTTGCAGCTAGTTCATGTCAGCATCAAGTAACAATTGAGAAATTTCAGTTCTGCTGTTACAAGTCATGAAGCTTAGGACCATCATTCTTTCCCAGAGTTCCTGTTTTCTTCACAGGGTATAAACTAAAAAACATAACAGACGTCACTTATGCTGATCAAGAGATGCAAGTAGCAGCAGAAGCATCCAAAATGCACCACAGCCATGCATGGTAATCACAAGAACATGACAAGTAGAGCACAGCAGAAAATGCAGTCACTGAAACATCGCTCGGTAAAGTAGCTGCCGTTGAAACATTGTTCGGTAAAGTAAAAAACAAAGTATGATAGCAAGATGTAAAAATTCCCTAGCAAATGATGGGAGAATGCTTATACAGACAACGTGCACTAGACCCACATAATAGATGCTAATCAGAAACAGGGAGACGATACAACATCCATATCACACACTTAGAGGTCATGAAATCTCAGAGCTAGGAGCAGACAAGGACAACCAATTCACAGCCTAGTAAGGATAAAAGCATGCCTTCAGACAAGAATCTGTGTGTATTGAAATACTGAAATCATGGAGCTGTCGCAATTCCAGCTTTCCAGTACCATGAGTTAATGGGAGATCTGGGCAGTACGAGCTACTGTAACAAATGTACGCAGAGCAATAGAAGGGTCAAGAGAGCATACAAAATCATCAACTTGCTCAGGCACACATCTTGTGTTTTTTCTTTTGAAAATAACCAGGCTTAAAGTCACACTTTGGCAGGAAATAATCTTAGTTTTTGCCTCCCTCACGCATCAGAATATTCATGCCTGTTGAGATAAACAAGTAGCAAGATGAGACTTCGTATATTGATTAATAGCGTCGAGTACAAAGTGACATTGCATGGCTAATGTTTTGCTCAGGCAGACAAATGGTACAAAGCAAACCAACTAAGATATTATTCCCAAATGATACATTGTCACCAACTTGTGTACAAAAGTCAAGCATAACCAATAGGGGTGAAAACGGTATCGGTAATTCGAAATTCAAAACCGTTTAAATTTTTCAACCGGACGTGTCAGTATCGGTAATTTTCGAATCGAATCGAATCGGTAATTTTGTCGGAAGCGATAACGGTAACGGTTTTGATCGGTTCCGACCGCTTCCTTCATATCCGGAAAAAATCGGTAAATTCGTCGGTAATTATCGAATTATTCCAGCCCACAAATCACACTCATTCGGTCACTAAAGCGCCCATAACTTTTTACTCCGAACTCCGATTTAGGTGATTTTGGACTCTATCTGAGCTTATCACGAGGGCTACAATCTCCACCCATTTTCATGATTTAACCAATCATAGATATTTTTAAATATCATAAAAACAAAACTCTAATGTAGTCATTCAAGTCTAAAATTTGATGTGTGTTCATCATAAATTTGTGAATATTTATTAATTACTAATTTCTATGTGGATGTACTATTTGTGTGAATTTTTGAAGTCAATTGGTGGTACATGTCCTTACGACGTTCTGGGTCTCTTTTTCGATTCGATCGTTCTCGATATATATTTTGTATCGAATTTTCGTTTCGATATTTTCAATTACCGATGCCGTTTTCATTTCGTAGTTATCGATTCCTATATCGCTTCCGAGAAAAATATGAAAACAAAAATGGTTTTAGTGTTTTCCATTGCTTCCGACCGTTTTCACCCCTAATAACCAATTTGCGATTATATACACACCATGTGAAAAGGTTTTCCTTATTATAGTCTTGAAAAAGATGCCCATGCTCTTTAGGTTTTATTATTGTCACTGTTTTATGGATCTTCAATTGTGAATTGTGATGGAAATTATGGAATAAGCATACAGATGCGGATACAATTCCATACAAGATCAAGGTTGACTACGAACCCGTAAGAGGGCTCACACAATCAGATAAAATTGAACTAACTTCATAGTTTGAAATATATTCGGTTTTTCAGTACACATTAGACTTATGCAGGAGATACACTGGTGATTGTCATAGAGATTGCACTTGAATCTAATTAAGAAACTTGAGAAAGCAGGATGGATTCAAAATTGAAAACAACTCATCAGCTGTTTTGTCAAATATAGTTATAATAAAAAAGGTATAAAGTTTAAAGCATAGATGCAAAGTTATACCATGCAACTTCATGTTTGAACTTCATCACCTGCTTGCTTTTCTGAAACAGGATTTTGGCCATCATGCAACTTCACATGGTTCATGGTGGGAAATTGACTATCTAAGGCAAATGAATGAAAAAAGAAGAGCCCACCAGGAGAGGTCCAGCCAAGTATAACTCATGAAAAGAGCATAGGACTGTCCACCGATCCAGCATGGACTCCTAATGGCAAGAGACTAAAGGTACATGCTAATACATACTTTGACTGATATTATAAATTTGCTACTGTTTAGGATGCAGTAAAGTTAATCTGGATAAATTTTTGCAGAAACTTACATTTGCAAAATATGGGAAGGAAAAACAAACTAAGTTCATCTGGGACCTGATTTATTAACCTTGGATCTTTGGTCCTTCTGTCCAAAAGGCTTGGCAAGGTTGTATGGTGGCCTTTGGTTGTCACGTAGTATGCCACGTAGTCGGGGGCCCCTCTGGGACTTCCTACAGAACATAAATAAACAGTTTAGGATTGAGTTTTTCAGCAAATTGTGACAAAAAGAATGAAGTTACCTTCTCCCCTTTGTGAGGAGGATCCTTCCTCTCACCAAAATTCATCTATATTTTTAGCAATGATATCATCAATCAATCATATCACAAAATATCCATATCTTACCCATTTCACTATCAACACAATCAAAATAAACGGCACATACACATAGTATCACGATTACCGGTCCATACAAATTATTAACTAGTGGTTCGCTCAGACATCCACCATCAACACATGTTCATACACATACATATCATCAACAAGCTAATGGTTCCATACTCATCTAAGTTGACATTCATACATAAAAGGTCACATCACATGGAAGAAAAAGACTTCAACTTCACGGAGCATCGTTGTTTCATTGCCGTCCTCACCTCCCGAGTGTATGTATCGCCCAACAGACGGTGTACGAAGCGTTGCCGACCGCATCCAGATTTGCACGAGATCCCACCGTTGGAGGTGTTATCGAACCCTATACGTTAAAGAAAATTATTAAGTGATTCGCAATATATGTACATTTTGTTAAATGGAATTTGTGATTAGGAAAATTAACCATATGTGGGGATAGCGGCACGGAAAAGCGGAGGAGGTGGGGGAGGAGGTGAAATTCGAAAATTAATTGTTGTCCCCAAATGAGAAGCTAGAACTTCGAAGATCAAATTACAAGAAAAATAAAGTAAATCTTCATATCATCAATTAAGTTGACGTTTGCATGAATGAAAGATGAAAATGTAGGCAATTCATCAATTTATAGCTAGTTCTAATTAACTTACTTGCAGATTAATCATATATGCTTGTTGTTGTGTCTCGCCAATTAATCATATATTCTTGTTGTTGCCTTGCCCACTCTTCTGTGATCTTCTCATCGTTTCTCCGCACCTCAACTCCTCCTCCACTTAGCCTCACGAGAGGTACTGTGAACGACTACGAGATGACCGAGATGACTGGCCTCACTCGATGCATCACTTGAATCAATTACCCCATTCAAAGATAGCAAATCTGCCATGTTTCTTTCCACCCCGATTGAGTACAAAGTCAGTAAGGTCAACTTCTTCTTTCCTCCGATTATATTCTTCCCCATGACGTTCGACCATTATTTCCCATATCTAGCTTTGTCATTCATTTTCGACGGCTTACAAAAGCATTTAATTTATTACCTTATTTTCGACGGCTTCAAAAAGGCCGATTTAAATTGAGCTACCGACTAAACAACCACGTTTTCCTGTAGTGGGAATTGCACAACCGAGTATGATTTATCTATTTTAAGACTAGTTTCCCAGCTTGAATAAAAGACTTGCAACAAGATTGCCAATCACTACTGCAAAAAGACTTATATTAGACTCATCACCACCGATAGTTTTCAAAAACTGTCTGTGATGAAGTGTCATCACAGACTATTTTTTTTGCAAAAATAGTCAGTGATGAGTCTTGGGCACATCACAGACTTTTTTTTTGCTAAAACCGTCTGTGATGTTGCCCCCCTCATCATAGACGGTTTTTGGCTAAAACCGTCTATGATGAGGGCTACATCACAGATGGTTTTAACCAAAAACCGTTTGTGAAGGTTATCACTGATGGTTTTTGGCTAAAATCGTCTATGATGTAGGCCTCATCACAGACGGTTTTATCCGAGAACCGCCTGAGATGGTCTCAGTTCATAAACAGCACACTTCAATTCATGTACATAGCATTCATTCAGTTCACATACCACAGCCCGCGCGGCGCCCTAGCTAACCCTACCCCTCCCCTCTTGGCGGCGACGTCCCGGCGCCCTCCCCTACAACCTCCCGGCTCCCTCTGACCTCCCCCTGGGTAGTGCCCTCTTCACGGCCTACCTACTCATCATGTGGCAGCTACTCCCCATCAGCGACGGTGACAAACAGTGGAGGGAGAGGTCCCGGCGGTGCTAGGGGTGGGGTTATCGATTCTCGACCTCGCGCATGGTGTTTGCGTCGTTCGACAGGACACCACTCAAGGTCATGAGATCCACGCGGCGTTGGTGGCCTGGGCTCTCTCTCGTGAGGTTGAAGCTTGTGAGTCTTCCTATTCCCTTTCTTGCCTGCTCATTTCCCAAACCCTATTGGATCACTTACTACCTAGTTGCATCACTGCATTAGTTTGTAAATTTTGGTTCCAACGAGGAATGCAATTGATCTATTGGAACTCGCTTTGGATTTACAAATGAAATGCGGAATGGGCAACTATTGGTGTATTATTTATCTGTACTAGTGAGAGATCTTATGCTTATGATTTTTATGATGATGCAATTGCATGTCATGGAGGGTTGACTTTGCATTGTTTCAGGTTGCTAGAACTATGAACGTAGATGCACAATCCATGATGTGTGCTACTCTGGCAAAAAGCCTTATAGGTCTGGGTGTACCTATAATTGTTTGGTGTTCATTCTACTATATGTCAAGAACAATTCATGCTCTATGCCATTCACTGAGGTTCTATGGAACAGGTTTTAGCATTTGTGGATGGGAAAGCTCATGATATTTGGGCAAATATTTGCCATGTAAAAATTGTGAGTTTTGAGAGTTTGAAGTTTATTGATTGGTCAAAGTGGGTATAGAATACTTAGGGTGGAGTATCTCCCTTTTACTCTCTTTGATGTCTTATTAATCTTCTAGCGCTTTTATTATCTGCTCTTTATTTTGTAGATACAATGCTATGCTCTTAAACTATCTTGAAGGGAAAAGGGTTGTTTCAATGTGAGTGCTAGCTATTTACCTCTTTTATGGACTTCAATTTTCTCCACTGTTGGTGATCATTCAGTGATATTTGGAACTCTAATGCTATGTTGATGAATATTCTCTTGCCAGGAGTTGGCATCAGAATTAAAGAGTGAAGTAGCTGACAAGTTACTATGCTCTTGAATTGTTTCTCATCAAAAGGAAGATCAATGACCCTTCATGGTTATCGATTTTTAAATTTGTTACGTGTCCATCTACTCAACGGGTATATCATCAACTTGACTCTGTCCTGTTTCATATCAAGTTACTTAACTATCCAAGTCATGGTAAAATTGATCACTTAGCTAAATTTCGGCTATCCAAGTCATGGTAAATTTGAACACTTAGATAAATACTTATAGTATAGCTTGTTGTGTATATAGTTGATGGATATTCATTTCTATTCGAGTTTGCTTCTTACATATGTTGAAGTGTGTTGGCTAAAATCTTTTACTGTATTCTGTTCATTACATCTTAATTTAGTGTTTTTATTATATTATACAACTTTACACAGTACCCTAAATAATAAGGCATATAGTTCTATGTTTTTATGTAATCTTTTTGTTTCAGATGTTATGTTATCTAGTGTGACAAAGGTAATACTACACGAAGAAAGTGAGGGTTTAGCGTTTTGAAACTTCACAATTAAAAGGCAAGAGCTAGAACCCAAACAAAAGAAGTGCTAGTGATATCTAACAAAACTTCCAGGGTTGAATTAAAATCTCCACGAATCAACGTTGGAATGGTTGTACTGACATCATTAGGATGCGCAGTGCTGGAGAACTTTCATTTGCATGCACGGCCGCCAAATCAATAGAAGCCCCAAAATATGAATAAAATAATTCAGAAAGAATACATGAACAAGTAATAACACCTCAACATTAATCAATAGTCACGTACTCGATCGATCGATAGTTCTAAGCAGCCTAGCCCCGCCGGCCCGCCCCGATTGTTGAAAGCATAATAAGAAGTAGAAGCACGTAGAAAGTATGCTGCGTCACACTCTTAGGTCATGTTTAGAAGGACTAGAGCTAATTGTTAGCTGGCTAATGGCTAGAGCTAATTGTTAGCTGCCTACACAATTAGTCCATCTAAAATTAGCACAGGGTTGTTTGGATACATGGCTAATGGTTGGGCTAATTTCTTTGAAAAGTCATGTCTTAGGTCATGTTTAGAAGGACTAGAGCTAATTGTTAGCTGGCTAATGGCTAGAGCTAATTGTTAGCTGCCTAAATAATTAGTCCATCTAAAATTAGCACAGGGTTGTTTGGATACATGGCTAATGGTTGGGCTAATTTCTTTGAAAAGTCATGTCTACCCCTCATAATATGTCTGCCCTCATAATGGCGAGGGTATTTCAGACTTTTCCCAGCGTGTTACATGCTTTTAGTCCAAATTAGCTCCTATCCACCAACTAATGGACTAATTGTTAGTTGAGGGGTTGGCTAAAAATTAGCCCACCTATTAGTCTTCCTGTTTGGATAGACTAAAATTAATTTTTATCCAGCTAATAATTAGTCCAGGGATCCAAACATGGCCTTAGTCATGAAGCCGGATTGCCATCTGCCATGCGCGTCCCTCCGTGGCATTGCGCCCCTGGCGAAATTACCATTTTACTCTTCAAGCGTTGGTATTGTTGGAAAAGATGCGAAGTTAAGAGCAAGATTTTATCCTTTATTCCTTTTAATATTATAGATAAGAATACATAATTCACAAACAGTAAGAATAACATAGACAAGATAATGCTTAATTAGCAGTCTTATGTTATACATGAATTATGTCTGTAACCTCAGAGAGAGGAGAAATAATTATTATTGTGCTCTCAGACTTAGGGTTTGGGTGAAGATTAGAATCTTCACCCCAATCACGAATCGGCTAACAAATTAATTCAGCAAATTAGGCCTTAAACTCTTACCACCTTAATATACACAAAATAATTGACAGTTTTCACTTACTGATAATAGATTATCTACAACCAGAGAATCTCAAATTAACAGTTCAAGTATTTGCTAATCAAACTATCATACAGATTCAGATCGGACTGACAACTTAATACTCAAACAAGCTAAGTAAATATAATGATCAGAGCAGCAGCAAGATTACATGAATCTTAATCTAACAGCATAAACTCATATTAGTATCTGCTCAAATTTACATGTAGCCTAGAAATCAGCAGTCCAACCGAACAGACTAATAGTCTCAGTATGCAAATATTGAACCAGAAGCTATCAAGAACAATGAGACACTGGCAATATAGCAACAGATGAAATCTGGCAATAAACAGACAATCTAACCAGTGAATCAAATCAATATTTCTCAGTATATTAGTCTACA
Organism: Guadua angustifolia; assembly: GCA_036346375.1. Classification (NCBI taxonomy): domain Eukaryota; kingdom Viridiplantae; phylum Streptophyta; class Magnoliopsida; order Poales; family Poaceae; genus Guadua; species Guadua angustifolia. Next base: position 26,078,569 of record CM070506.1, on the reverse strand, counting down.
GTTCAAGGCCTAATTCACAGAAGTAATTGTTCTATTCATTTCAGCACCCATATCATCACAGAGCAACAACAGGGCAACAGGAACAGAGAGTAATCTTTGCTGAAATACTCACGGTGGAGTAGCACTCAAAGCTACTCAGTCGTTGAGGCAAGGCACGACTCAAGTCGCTGTCCCAGAAAACCAAGACCCGCCGCAAATGCCACGAAGAAAATAAGGCCAGGTTTCGGAGATACAATGCCCGATCGCAATTGTGACACCCCAATTGCGAAATTGAGCCTCACAGGATGCTGCACAAGATCAATATCACCAACCAAATCCCTTCCACAGATTCGGTCACAGGACCAAACCTTCTGCGAGACAAGCACAGAACAGGAGCTGGGCGCACAGGACCGGGAGAAAGCCAAAACCGACCAAGTACCAGATCAAAGATCTGGAACTTCTAAACACCAGCTCAAATTCGTACTCAAGAGAAGATCAGAAAGGGAGATTAGGGATTGAAGAGTTTCTTATCTTTCTGCCTCCTGGATGACATGCTAGGGCATGGATAAAATAGGAGAGGAGCACCTACTGCCGCAACGATCTTGCGACCCATTCCTCTCACTCACCGGCGAAAAGCATGCACCTTCGCCTGGAGACTCGGTGCAGCACCAGCCAGGTCGTTCCAGATCCAAGCAAACCGCAACTTCAGCAAGAAGAGAACAGCGCCGACACACACTGAGCCAAGCGCCTCCTCTCTGCTGCTCCCTTTTGCAGTCAGCCCTTATGGGCCTTCCCGATGGCTCATCCAAAGAAGTGGGCCAGCCCAGCAAAGATAAACAGGAAACGTCATTTTTCCCAACAGTCCCCACCAAAAATGATGTTGAGAAACTGATCTTGTTTTAGATACAGTGGTTTGACAATGAGTACCTTTCGGGTTTGAACTCATAGTCTAGTTACAAACACTTAGTTTCTGCACAGACGATGGAGGACTGATGCCTTGATCCAACGGCTTGGTGTGAGAGACTTCACATAAGTAACACCCTGTACAAGGCAGCCTTTAGCTTAGCTCTCAGGTTAGGACTTTTCGGTCATGTCCTCGTATCTTTATTCATGAGATATCTTCTGGAAGTATACCCAAACTTCCATTAATCGCGACCTCACGATTATACTCATATAGGTGAGTTCTCCAAGGAGTCCTGTAGGACAGCTCCTATTGCCACACGGCATTGAACTCATTAAGAGCATATAGCTCAACCTGCCATACAGTAGAGCACTACAGCAAATGGAACCCTTTAGATGTGCTCATTTGACCACACAGTTTGTTTTCCTAGAGCCTAGTTCACGGGATCTCCGCTCTTCTAGGATAGGTTACTACCAATGTGATCCTCTCAAATGGGTATGAGCCCCATTCCCTTAGATGCTGCAAGAATGACCTTCCGCGCCATTCCCTTAGTGAAAGGATCGGCCAAGTTCCTTTCAGACTACATGTATTCTACAGCAATAACACCCGTCTCTCTAGCATGCCTTAGCGATTTTAATCGCCTCTTTATGTGTCTTGACGACTTCATATTATCCTTACTACTCTTCACCTTTACCAAAACGGTTTGGTTATCGCAGTAGGTAAGAATAGATGGAATTGGTTTTTCCAAAGCCTTTGGTAGGTCGAAGAAGTTCTCTAATCCATTCTGCCTCTATAGCTACTGAGTCAAGTGCTACTAACTCAGCCTCCATGGTGGATCGTGTAAGAATGGTCTTTGGAAGACCTCCATGATCTGACCCCCACCTGCTAGAGTGAAAACATAGCCACTCGTAGCCTTCATGTCATCCGAGTCACTGATCCAGTTAGAATCACTGAATCCTTCCAAGACTGCAGGATTACCAGTGTAATGTATTCCCAGATTCATTGTTCCCTTTAAATATTTAATGACTCTCTCTAGTGCTATCCAATGATCATCTCCTGGGTTGGACGATAACGACTCAACTTTGCATACAAAGATATGAGATGTCTCGCCTAGTCGCACTAGCTAAGTACATCAGGGAACCAATAATCTGTGAATATCTTAGTTGGTCTTTACCTTGACCCAAATTCTTTTTCAGCTTAGTGTTTGGATCATAGGGTGTGGCAACCGGCTTGCAATTTACAAAGCCAAAGCGATTAAGCACTTTGTCCACATAATGGGATTGAGACAGTGTAATCCCATTCTCACCCTTTATAAGCTTAATGTTTAAAATCACATCAGCTTCACCCAGATCTTTCATATCAAAGTTTTGGGAGAGGAACGATTTTGTTTGATTAATTACATCCATATTGGTTCCAAACAATAGTATGTCATCTACGTATAAACATAGAATGACACCTTCACTCCCTTTGAATCGATAGTACACACACTTGTCGGCTTCGTTTACACAAAAGCCAACAGAGATCATTGTACTATCAAATTTCTCATGCCACTGCTTGGGAGCTTGTTTTAGACCATATAAGGATTTAATCAATCGACACACTCTGTTTTCCTGTCCTTTTACCACAAATCCATCTGGCTGTTGCATATAGATCTCCTCATCCAGCTCTCCATTTAGGAAAGCGGTCTTTACATCCATTTGATGTACTATGAGTTTATATGACGCTGCCAGTGCTAAAAGCACTCGGATTGTGGGTAATCTAGCCACAGGAGAGTAAGTGTCAAAATAAAAGCACTCAGATTGTGGGTAATCTAGCCACAGGAGAGCATCAGCACACATCCAAGTCCCTGACGCGAAGCATCACTGTATATATCAAAATTATCTTTAGTATTCAGCAACACCAGAACAGGTGCCGATGTTAAATGCTTCTTCAGCTCTTGGAAACTCTTTTCACATTCGGGTGCCCACAAAAACTTTTTCTCTTTCTTTAACAATTGCGTAAGAGGTCTCGCAATTGAAGAAAATCCTTCAATGAAACGGCGGTAGTATCCGCCATTCCGAGAAAACTCGATCCGGTAATCGACTTGGTTGCTCCCAATGCAACACGCTTCTACTTTCTTCGGATCAATGACTACTCCTTCTAAGTCATCACATGACCCAAGAACTCAACCTTCTTTTTCCGAAGTCACATTTCTTGAATTTTGCATATAGTGATTTTCCTTAACTTTTCCAAAACCTTCCTTAAATGTATTGCATGTTCTTCCTCCGACTTGAGTAAACTAATATGTCATCGATGAACACGACAACAAACTTATCCAAATATTCCATTAATACTTTATTCATCATATTCATGAAATATGCAGGAGCATTAGTCAGTCCGAAGGACATGACCGTAAATTCATAATGACCATACCTTGACGAAAAAGCTGTCTTTGGTATGTCTTCAGTCCGAATCTTAAGCTGGTGATATCCGGATCGAAGATCTATTTTAGAGAAGACTCCCGCTCCTCTCAACTGATCAAAGAGATCATCTATCGTGGGCAACGGATATTTATTATTTATCGTCACTTCATTGAGTGCACGATAATCTATACACATTCTGAAACTTCTGTTCTTTTTCTTAACGAACAGCACTGGTGCTCCCCACGGGGACGAACTTGGTCTTATGAACCCTTTCTCCAACAATTCCTCAATTTGCTTTTTCATTTCCACCAATTCCTCGGTAGACATCCTATAGGGTCTCTTCGCGATCGGAGCTGTTCCTGGTACCAGCTCAATCACGAACTCTATATCCCTGTCCGGTGGCATTCCCGGCAAATCTTCGGGAAAGACGTCCGGGTATTCACTAACTACTGGAACCTCTTCCATGATAACTGCCTTCACACTGTTAACCTTAGGTTGATCTTCCCAAGTAACAAGTGCTTGAATCTCTACCTTCTTACCATCGGGCTCTCAATGGTAACCACTCTTAAATCCACAATCCAACAACGCCTTGTGCTTCGATAACCAATCCATTCCCAAAATCACATCTATGGTGCGGGTATCCAATATGATTAGGTTAAGCTAGAACTCTATTCCACTTATTAGTAATTTTACCCCGAACATCCTACTTTAGCTCGGAGTTCGATCCGGGGTTTGAACTATTAGCATATGCTTAAGTTTAACCACATTCAAATCATTTTCATCACAAAAACTTGAGAAATGAAGGAATGAGAAGCTCTGAATCAAATAGAATTGTAGGCGGCATCGAGTTAACTAAAGACTTACCCAAGACGACATCCGTGGCATTCTCGAGCTTCTTAAAATCACGATGTGATTAACTCTTCCACGAACAACTGATTGTGGTGTGGCTCCGGTTGGGGTAGGTACTCGACTTCCTCCTTGAGCTGGTGTTCTGGCAGGAGTATTCCCCAGATTAAAGCGGACAGGAGTGACTCCTCCTTTCTTGGGACAGACATTTGCGAAATGCCCCATTTCGTTGCAGTTGTAGCAACGTCTCCCTGCCATTGACAAATTACTAGCAACTGGGTTGATGGTTCTTGTAGGGGTTTGTGGATTCTGACCGGTAGGTCGCTGGGTAGGTATTGGTGCCCTTGCACTGCTTCCTGGCTGAAATCTGATGAACTGTTGAGGTACCACCCTTGGTCTCTGCTGACCCTGGCGTCCTCCTTGCTGTGCCATCCGACGTTTGCGGTTGTTATCCAGCTCTTTACGCTTATATTCTAGGATAAGTGCCTTGTTGACCAACTCCTGGAAATCAGGGAACGTGTGGGTGATCAGTCCTACCTGAAGTCCGGAGTTGAGTCCCTTCATAAACTGGGACTGCCTAGCCTTGTCCGTGGCTACGTCCTCTCGCGCATAACGTGCAAGCTGTGTAAATTTATTTAGGTAGTCAGCCACAGATTGGCCTCCCTGCTTCAAAGAGCGAAATTCCTCCTTCTTAAGTTCCATCATCCCTTCCGGCACATGATACTGACGAAAGGCAATTGAAAACTCATCCCAGGTGATTTCCTGGGGATGCTCGTGGGAAGCACAGTAGTTTTCCCACCACTCTGCAGCAGTGCCCTCTAACTGATGAGAGGCATACAAGACTCTCTCATTGCCAACACATTGAGATATGTGTAGCTTTCTCTCGATCGTGCGTAACCAATCATCGGCTTCTATGGGATTGACGTTCCCGAAAAAGGTTGGGGGTCTAGTCCTCATAAAATCCGACAACCTAGACTGATTTCCATGGTGATTAGCTTGGTTGTTGTTGAAGTTGTTGGCGGCAGCTTGATTCTGCATCTGTTGCATTTGATGCATCATAGTCTGCATCAACTGAGTTTGAGCAGCCAAGAATGCTCCCAGATTGTTCATATCCACAGGTGGTGCTTGAGGATTTTGTGCATTTCCCTGGTTTCCTTCCTGTTGCGATCCGCTTCCTCCGGCTCCATGGTTTCCACGAGTGTTCACCATCTGGAGAACCAAAGACTTAAGAAAAGAGGGAAATAGGGTGGACAAGTATACAGGAATATCATGCTGGGAGGAAATTTGTTTGACTCAACATAAGCACACAATTTTATTTAATACCATAAGGATATGGTCGCTCACAAGTGCCTACGGCCTTTGCGACACATACCTGACACGAAAAGACAACCATAGTAATAGTTCATCAAACATGTCAACTCATAAAGTTCAAACCAACCAAACGCTCTAAGGCGGACTTGACAATACTAACTCAAAAATAACTTGACTCGATAATAACGTGACTCAACGCAGGAGTCGACTCAACAAAGATCAAACGCCACCGTCGAGCCATCCAGTCGCTGACCCTCCGGGTGGGTAGTCTCGGCAGGTCTTGGCAAGATCGGGCGAACGGTCTGGTGCCCCTTGGTGGTGGAACGAGGAACCCATCGACTCTGTTAGCTCGTGGTGCTCGATCGGTCTTTGGTGGCTCGCACTACGGTCTTTGGTACCTCCGAGTGGTGCCTCCTGCCGGTGCCTCCCTTTCAGCTCGGCCTCCTCGGGATCGTGGTCGTGCGGCTCAAGCATCGGCCCGGCTCCGTCCTCTAGCAGCTCCTCTAGCTCGTGCACCCTCCGGATGTAATGAGCCATCGCCTCTCTCACGTCCTGCAGCTGGGTCCTGACCTCGACGACCTCGTCACGAGACCTATGCAGCTCCTGGACAGTCTCGTCAATGAGCTCCTCCTGGGCGATGACATACCTCGCCAAGTGGGTGACCGTGGCATCGTCCTCCTCCTCCGGGTCTCTGTCAAACCTGTTGTCTCAACACGGGTGGAGACGGAAGACAGTGCCTACGAGCTCCTCAGAGAAAATGCGTGCGATACGACGCATCGCCAGGCGGGCAGTCTCCTGGATCCCGGCCTCAAAAGTGGACCTCCTGGCAGTGAAACGAAACGGACGGCTGGCTCTCCCCCGGTCTCGGGCGTAGACGGTGACCTTGACATCCCACGCGACGTCCATCCCTGCCCGAACCACCGAGTTACCTCGGTAAATCGGCCTCACGAAGCCCTCCAAGAGTCATGGGTGTACCACACCAAAGCAGCAGTAGCCACCCGTGCGCTCTCCGAAAGAGTGGATCCTCCTCATCTGCCAAAACAGATCTCGTCAGATCTAAATTTTTTTAAAGCAAACAAAACTGATACAAACATACAGCATAGGTATGGAGTAAGAAAGAAAGGACAAGTCAAGATGTCATTTATAGTCTTGCACAATTTTAATCTTTTTAGAAAATAACCTTATCTTTTATCAGCCAATCTAAACTAGGGTCAAGTCCTACGTCGGTATGCTCTGATACCACCTCTGTCGTGCCCCGAATTTACAAATTCGGACACTCTGTGTATCCTGCACTAGTCCAGGATCGCGCTAGTGCACAAGACTAAACAGGGTATAATATCACATCATACACAGCGGAATATTAAATAAAGTACTTCAAACATTTATATAAACGAGTGTACGACCTTATGGTCATCCTTACAATAATTCTGCCACACAGGGCTTACAATAATCAAATAACAAAAGTTCAGCAGCGGAATATAAAAAAAAAGTCGTGATGTCCTTCATCTCCACAGTCGCTCCGACGAAGGCTTGCCCTTAGTTCCTCGGCTCCTCGACATACTCTTCCTCGTAGGCTGGTGTAGTTTCTTCTTCTGGTAGGTTTGTCCGCAAGGGTGAGTACACACCGTACTCAACAAGTTATGCACAATATGCAAATCTATTTACTATATGCAAGGCTTGTTACAAAGGAATGGCTCTACTGGTTATTTTGCTTTGCATCAATATTTTTAAGTAATATCTAATTAGATTGAAAGCATCAAACCATATAACCATTATATATAACTCAAGTTGTTTATTTTCACAATATTTTGGACACACAGTCTCTAATCACATTTCTTTGAAACACAGCTCCCACCCATTTTATTTTCAAACACTACCCCTTGACTGTAATCCCCGAGCATTGTCCATTACCGTGGACTCGGCTATTCGAACAGTTTTGACACTCTGCAGAGGTTTGTACACTTTACCCACAAGATACAGTTGCACACCACAAAGGCGATTAACCGTAACAAAGCTTTTCAGAGACTTCTATCTTAGCCTAAGAACCTCTTCGTGTTGCCTTCACTATCACTTCCCTCACTCAGAGCCGAAGTATAGGACAGATGAACACCGTTGGATAGGGTACCAAGTCAAGCACGTGCACGCTCCCGTCTGATTACCCCTGTAAGCTGTCACCCCGAGGTATCAAAGGTAAGATATCGAATCCTACTAAACTAGGTCTTCCCATTCGGACATGTGGTTGTACGAGACTCGGGTTAAAGGCTTGCAAGGTAAGGTCCTTAACTGACCAAGGCAAGACATCCTTCTCACAGTTTGGCACACAGCCCTCACATCACTCAACCCATCCCACAGTTGCCACGAAGGCCCACCTGGCACGAAGTCTCGGTCCACTTGCCCCAGTCTAAATCAATTCTACCCCAGGTTATTCAACGGTACAACACATGCCCGCAATCGTCTTTCATGTAGAACCATACAGGTCTCTACAATCCAACACCATTACCAACAGTATTCCACTTTATTCAGAAATCATTCAACAATCTTTAGTCAAAGTTACATTTGTATTTTAGAATATCATTCACGTAATAAGCATGACTAAGCAACTATTCACGGTCTAGCCTCCCGTGTTGGCACAATATCATCAACCAACTAATATTTACCCAACATAAGTTATCAAGGAATCATGGCATACAATTGATATCATGGTGGCATAAACAATTTGGTTGGATAGCTAATTCACCCAAAATAATTAAATCCATTTTTAGTTGAATTAGCATGCATATTTTAAAACAAAGTATACTTCAAAAATTAGGAGCAACATGGTCAAAGCATAACTTGCCTTCGAAAAGTTGCTGATCCTGATCCGAAGTCAAATCTTGTACTGGAAATTCCCCCTCGCAACCTCTCGACAAATCAACGTCTAATTAAAATCAACATACACACAATGAATACATTTTTCAGAGAACTAAATCAACTCTAAAAATTCCATAAAATTCACCAATAAATAGATCTTGATTTTACAAATTTTTAGAAATTGGAATCACTCAAATCGGAGTTAAAACGTGAAAGTTATAAGTGTTTAAAGTTTTAAAATAAATCAAAAAGAATAAACCGAATTTCTTTATTTATTTTTATACGGAAAAATCCACAATTATGACGTCAGCGTTACTGTTTGTGACGTCAACTTCAAACTTGACGTCAGCATGATGATTTATGACGTCAGCACCGAATTGATTTTCTACCGGAAAATATATATTTAATTATGACGTCATCAACACTATTTATGACGTCAGCATCATCCCCGTCAGGTCTGACATGTGGGCCCCATGGATGATGTCATCCGCTGACGTCAGCACGGACACGTGGCAGTCTCTCGTCGCGACACGTATACTGCTAGGGCACACGTGGGCAATCCCTTTCTCGGGCACGTGGCACTAATCCTAGACGTTCATTTCGAATCCGACGGCTACGATTTAGCGCGCTACTGTGCTGGTCTTTAATATGGGTGGACACGTGGATTTACCTCAGCCACTGGATGCGAATCGGGCGGTCAAGGAAGCTCGCGAATTCGGCGAAGGTGCGGCGAAGCAGAGCTGTCGGAGACGAAGAAGATGACCTCGGCGGCGGCGTTCCGGTGATGCTTCGGCGAGATGAAATAGTCCTTCGGATGCGGCTTGATGCGGGCTTTACTCCGGAGGTCACGGCGACGGCGGAGGGTCACCGGGGTAGGCGCAAAGCACGGCGGAAGGTCACGGAACTTCGGTGAGGTCGTGTGGTGTCTACGATGAACCTTGGAACGCGTGAAAGAGCTCAATCTGCGCGGAAGGAAGTAATTTATACGCCGGACTAGAAGTTGAAGCGGAAGAGATAATGCTCGGCGTTAATGGCGACGGTTTCCATTCGGATGCACGGCGGCGGCGGCGGCGTTTCACTCGCGCACGAAGAAGAAGCGACGTGGCCGATATCTAGCCGTCCACGCGAAATCCAACAGTGCAAAATCAAAGCGGCGTTTAGGGTTTCGAAGCGGCAAGACAAAGAATGGGCTCGACCGTTCGTTCGTTCCTCCGATTTTTAATGATTTTGTGATTAAAATAATTTTGAATATTCATTTGAATTAATTGAGGCACTAAAAATATCGAAAAATTCTAGAAAAATTCCAGAAAATATTTTATGTCATTTCTAACTCAAATAAAATATTTCCACATAAATTTTATTAAAACTTTTCATTGTTAAATTAATTTCTCATGAAGAACTAATTTCCAAAAATTCAAATAAATCCAAATAAATTCCAAAAATTCTTTAAAAATTCAAAATGCAGTATAAAATTCAAAAATAACCAAATTTGAGGATGTTACAAGAACTTTTTTAAATTTTTGGTGAAAATTGATTTTTGTGATTAAGTAAATGAAAAGCCTATTCTCTAACCTAACCTAGAGTGACTATGGATCCCCAATGTGATCAAACAATTCTTATTATAGTGTAATGAAGTTTCGCAACCTAAAGCCAAACATAAACAAGTCTAGATATCTAGGAATATAAAGGCAAGTAAATGTATAAACACAAAGATATAGAGACTATCAAATTTTTTAGTGAGGTCTCAGAGATTTGGCAGTCTCCCCTATTAATCCTTGTAACAAAGCATGCACAAGGGTCCCAACATTCCACTTGAGGTACCCATCTCCGCTACGGATAGGTGACCACTAAGAACATACCTCCAAGCCATGTAAGAAACAACCATTTTAAAGACTAATAAGCCCAAGGATATCACTTAAACCTAGCAAAGTCAAACAACTAAGAGTGATGCACACTAAGATCTAATCTACTCTCTTAAACTCTCACACTCTTAAGATCTTCAATCCCTGATCATGAGTGCTCTATAAAACCCCGTCTATGTTAGCTACTCTTCTTGGGGTCAAGAAAACTTCCTTGAATGCTTACACTTTGAATACATAGACCTCTTCGAGAAAACTAGATATTAGACACATATTTCTAAAAATCAACATGATTCGGATCATTTGACTCGGCACAATCCAATGGTAAAAAAACTGTCTGTTGCATAGACTCAAACCATCCAACTTGACTGAGATAATCTAATTGGTCCAAATCAACTGTCTTGATGCGTATCAGCTAGACTGTACAAACCCTAGAAAATATGCCCCTAGAAATAAGGTCTAGCTAGGTCAATGCTTCTAATCAACTCAAATCACCCGCCTCTCTTTTAGCTCCAAGTTAATAATCTGACTACTTGGATCATCCTGTGTAATGCAAACTCCACCTTTGGGACTCGACCCATCCTTGGGATCATTTCCAGACAAATGCTCTGACCCATGCCTTGAGTCGACCCAATCATCTACTCTGTTGAAAATTGAATTGTTCCAGAAAATACGTCTCTAGACAATTACTTTGACCCTATTGTCTATGTGACTTCGATAATCCGCCTAAGCAATTGTTTTTGAATTAGCTCAAATTTTTCCGCTTTTTAAGATCACCACTAGAATGACTTGATCCTTGGCATCATTTGACTAAAACTGATCTAGACCAACCTAGTGTTCATCAAACCAACTTACCAGACCTAACCAACCTCAAGCTGCTAGCCTTCGATCCTCTTAATAGTACGGCCAAACTAAAAATAAAATCTATCACTACAATGATCAAATTCCAACTCCTTGGATCATTTATAGTCTTGAGGTACTTAATCTTCATTGAACTCCATGCTTTGCCATAACTTGAACACTTGGGGTTCAACACACATGCCCAAGAACCAATCCATGCCACCATCGATACTTAGCCACTTCTCAAACATGACAAACATATTAGTCCCAATGATTTAGGAGTTATTAATGACCAAAACATATACCACCAATTTGGGGGCCAAGATGCTTAACTACACTCTTTGAACCTTTATTACCTGAAGAAAAATTGTATAAGCACCTTGTAACCATGGTCATTTTTCTAAATTGTACAACATATATATAATTGAATAGACGATCAAGAAAATCCTATCATGTTTGGACAAAATAGTTAGATTAGACCTTGATTTCGTGGTTATATTGCAACCGATTAATAATATAGGGACATAGGCCTGCGGGGTGCTTCGGTGCTCCATTGAATGTGGATGTATGTGTATACTTTTAAAACCATTGGGTACCAAGTCTGGGACTTGAACACTAGTAAGCTAGGTGCACACCCACATGCTTAACCATCTGGCCATAAGTCAGCTTCTAACCTTTCACCTTTCTAAGAGGATCATCCACCTAGGCCATTGGACCTTTAGGTTGTGAGGTTGCCGCATTTGTTCTTCATATCTTCCTAGCTTCTCAATAGCTAGTGCCTAAGTTTGAAGTGAGCATTGTAGGGAATTTGGATTCCTAATTCATCCCTCCCTTCTTATTCGCCATCCACAATACTATAACTTTTTATTTTTCTTTTAATGTAACCAATGTTGTAAATACTACTTAATAATGAATTCAATTCACTTTCAGTGCTTACAGGCTTTGCTTACATTGAGAGTTTAGATCCACTACTAAACATAACTGATGGCAACATTGTACATAATGCGTGATGAGCTATGAGTTATGAACTTCTGGTATGATTTGTAACCTCCTTATTTACGTACCTTCTAAATTTTGATTATTCTCTATCCATGCATTTTTCTCCTAAAGCATTGTAGTAGAGAGTTGTTTTTTTAATGCATATTGTTAAAACATTAATATAGATATTTATTTTGAATACGATTATCCATGATATTTTGAGTCAATTTGGCTATGGATGCTTTGGATGGGATTCATTATTGATTTTCCTTTGGGTTCTCACGTGCCATCCAATCAGGAAATGAATGGATCAGATATTCATGTCCATTGTTGTAGTGCAACGCAACTATAGTCACATAGATTAGTGTTTTTGCTACATTGATATCTCTACAATTTGCCATTAGTACTAGAAAACCACTATGGACCTATGGCTTGAATGATGCAAGGCACATGTTGCGAATCCCTAATCCAAACATGGCCTTAGTTCTTAGTTTGGCTTGGAAATAGACAACACACAGAGCTTGATTGGAACACATAATATCCTTTCACATTCTAAAGTGTTCACCTATATAACCATGTAGCTTCTGTTTTTTACAATCTAGCTCCTGTACAAAAAAGTTTCAAATCATGGCAAGCAAGCGCGATACCTTTTGCCTACCGCGACAGCAGCTCTTGTGAGGCTACCCTATCGCAATATGTCTCCTCCTCCCGAACCACCTCCCTACTACAATTGCATAACTGTCCTGTGCCATCTCTTCCATGCTCATTCGGGGGCTAGATTTGCAAATTCTTTCTCACAAGAGCTAAATTTGCACAAAAAAAAGTTATAGGGCTATATATGTGAACAGTTCTGACATTCTTACATTCCAAATTAGGCTTTATTTTTTTATGTAGAAGCTAACTTTCATGAAATTTAACAATTGGAAAAAGTTTCATGTATCAATGAAATAAAGTCTGAACATTGTATCACCATCCAACTTTTTAGGGATAAAGCATTACATACCATGAGCATGAGATGACTATTCCCAAATAGAATATAAGTTAGTAGTTCTCAAATAATTAAAATTTTGTCATGTTATTTTGATGTTATTTGTCTAAATTTGATCAATTGCGATACTATTAGCCTCATTCTCATTACTTAATAGTAATAACATATTGCATAGGGCAGGAAGCAGTCACCAAATATGTATGAGCAGCAAAGCTTCACATGCACAGTTGATCCTCTCAACTATCTATAGGCTACATGCACTTTTATGTGTTTGTTGGGGAATACCTAGCCGGCAACTGAATATAAAATATACAGATCAAAGTATTGCAGTTATGCCTAAAAAAGATAATATTACCCCTCGTTTGTACTTATAGATTAGTTATCTCCATAAGGGGTATTTCAATCATGTGTATAGGCCAAAGAACCTATAAATACCCCATGTATCTCTTATTTGTAACTTGAGATCTCATAAGAAATATGAAAGCACATTCGAACTAGCGAGCTCTTAGGGACCTACTCCCCAGAAGACAAACCCCTGTAGGCTCGCCGACAGGAGTAGGGTAGTCCTCTTGGACCCCTAAACCTGTATAAACCCACGTGTTATTTTTACTCTCGTGGACGAGGGCCTGTCAAATGGCCGACGTCCATCCCCTCACTCATGTTTGATTTTCATGCAATCAACATTGTCACCGTCCGTGAGGACTGTAGCTAACTTGTAGAAGGCTACGGCTCCTACCAAGAAACACTTCAAGCTTCATCCAGCCTCGAAGCACTAGGAGCATGTGGATGATCATTCTCCCTAGTGGAACCCCAAGCGTGAGCCTCTCTCGAAGATCAAAGATCGGAGCTATCCACCTTGGGGTGGACAACATCCTACAAGTTTCGAGTCCCTAAGATGTGCCGTCCTCCCTCACACCAGCTATCGCGGGCCAAGGGAAGGAGGCCCATGGTACTCTTGTTGCTACGGGGTTGGGACCCTTGGAGCCGATTGTCATCCTTGAAGCGCTGGACATGACCAATTGGTAGGCTATGGTGGAGGCAACGCTAAGACAACCAGTGTACTACATGATGGCCTCTTACTGCCCTCTCGATGGCCCTCCAAACTTCTCACCGCTCGTACCACCACCTTCAGTCCAAGTGGCCACCAATCCAGGGGCGTGTAGTGGCCCAGCCTTTGTCTATGGGGTTGAGCAAGGGGGAATCCATACAACCTCCCCCCACTCACTTATTCTATAGTGTTGAATAGGGCTCCCTTCTGGCCACTACGCTCACCAAATCCAATACTCTTGCAGTTTGTGCCATCACCATAGCCCCCAAGGCCCGAGCTCACATTCCCAAGGGCGGGAGTTCTAGGCCCTCCCCCTCAAGCTCCTCCTCGCGGGCAAATGTGTCAACATCTAGAGTTGGTGAACCAACTCCCATCAATCGAGGCAAAGTCTCACCCTCAAGGCACAACGTGGCCCAAGGTGGAAGGGGAACCTCCAAGACCGAACGTAGCCACCCCTCCAAGAGCATTCCTGGATGGGTAAGGAATTCCACCTGTGGTGCCTACGAGAGCTCACAAGGCTCAAGGGACCTGCATCAAATCCAACAAAGCCAAATGGAGGGGAGGAGCTACCACTCCGCAAACACTAGGCATGCTCCAAGATTGCCAAATCAACATGGTCACCACTACTCAGAAGGAGGGGAGGCTGAGGGGGTATTTGGCATAGCTCCAACTCCACTAAATTCATGGAGTTGGTGGAGCAGGGTATTTCTAGCTCCAGAAATTTATGGAGCTGGAACTGTGGGTATATTAATAGTGTTTAGGTAGGTCATCTTGTTTACATTTTAGACTAAAAATATAAACTTAATTGACTTTATTTTAGCCTACAAGCTCCAGATCTGAGGTAGAGTTGGGATCTGGAGCTCTGCCAAATAGGGCCAGAGTCTCTAGTTTCATAGTCCTCTTGAACCGTGCATTAGTGGGAGTGCTTTAGCTCTCTCAAACATGAACATCACAATTGCCCCCGACAGGCCTCCAACTCTCCCACTTCTGAGGAGTCTCATTACTGTTGTCGCCACCATGCAAGGTCACCTTTCCCCCGAGGGTGTGGCGAGAGTAGGAGCCCGGGGATCAGAAACCCCATAGCCTAGGTTATCTTCAAAGCCCGATTCCAACCCAAGTTTTGCTAGATCAACATCACACCACATGATGAAGACTCTGATCCCATGTAGTTCATGAAGGTCTATGCCATAGCTATTCGTGCTGGGGGAGGCAGCGAGGTAGAGATGTGCAATTCCCTCCCGCTCTCCCTCTCTGGGATGGCATGATCATGGTTCTTTAATCAAAGGATGGGGCTCTATCTATTCCTAGACTCAATTACGGGAAGAGTTCAGTGTGAACTTTTAGGGGAGATAAAAATGCCCTATGCTTCCCAATCAACTCTTTACTATCAAGCAACAGAAAGATGAGTCCACATGAGACTTCCTCAAGTGCTTTTCCCGAGTGCGTAGCTAGGTGGTGAATGCCCTAAACACCACGGTCATCAATGTGTGTAAGGAAGGGCTTCTCCCCGATGAACTAAACTGAGCACTAGGGAGGGACCCCCAAAACAATCCAAAAACTCTTTCATATTATGAAAAAGTATGCTCGAGAGGAGGAGGGCGATTTGGCTAAGAAAGGGATCCTCCCACAAACCAGAAGTGACTTCTCTAGGGAGAAGAACAAAGATCGGAAGGACCACTCCAATGGGGGACGTGACTCCAAAATCCTCACTGTGACTGATACCCCGTCCCATGGGAAGGGTACCTCCAAAGGATCTAAGAAGAGTTCCAAGCCTAAGATTCATCTTGCGCGTGATGAAAGTCCCAACGAAAGGAAGAATAACCAAGACCAGGGCAATAGTTGCTAGTGTGTCTATCACAAGATAGGAAGGCATGACACTAATGAGTGTCATTAATATGCTATGAAGGTGGCAAAACTTCTTAAGTGGTGACCTAAGCCATGCTGAGGATCACCACCACGTTCGAGAGGTCAATGTCATTGGGGTAACCACCCAAAGTGCCCCTAGGTGGGCAAGTGTCCTGTTAAGCTTCACCACCAAGATGTAAAGGGTCTAAGGTTCCCCCATGATGATGCTCTCTTAATAACCACCACAGTGTCTAACTGTGAGATCTCCCATATACTCATCGATGGGGGGAGCTCCGCGGATATACTCTACCTTTATGTGCTCAAGGAACTGTGGGAGTCACGAAGGGGTTACCATCCAGGCATCTTATGCCCCATTAGATCGCCCTCTCACGGGCTTCATACCAGGAAACCCATTCAACCCATTGGAAGGATTGAGCTCCTCATGACCTTCGAGTCGTGAGTCTCTATTCAATGCAATCATGGGAAGAGTAACCCTCATCTGTCTCTGTGTGATAGTCCATCAAATCTACTTGTGCTTTAAGATACCAGGCGCCTGCAGGGTTATTACCATGATAGGTGATCAAGACTTGGCTTGTCGCTTATGCAACAGGGCGAAAACTGACTCTGGCAATATCAACCTCCTTCAACCAAAGGATGTGGGGGATATGGTGCCTCCCTCGACCTCACTTGGACATATCAAAAATGGGCCCTCTTAGGAGAAGTACTCTCTCAAGCCTCGCCCAGAGGGGGATCTAAAAGAAGCGCGGCTCTTTGGCCCTAAAGATGCATGTCTAGTTAAGATTGGGGCTAACCTCCCAATGGTGCAAGATGCATTCAACACCCACAAGTCGTGTGAAGGGTGCTAAAGGATGGCTTCTATTCACCACACTCCTACAACTCCCCTACACCCAATATTGATCACTTGGCCTTTCGCCTTATGGGGAACGGATCTACTCGAACCATTCCCACTAGTCAAGGGGGGCTATAAGTATGTAGTGGTGGCAGTGAATTATTTCACAAAGGACTTCTGCAATTCCATTGTATTACATTATGCTTTGCTTCGGTAGCTCATCCAAAGACTAACGGGTAGTGGAAAGGGTCATCGCCTTGAAGCAAGATCCCTTAAGAGAGGGACCTAGGCGGAAGATATCCTTAGTGCCCTATGGGGATTATATAAAACTCCTAGTCGCTCCACCAGAAGGACCCTCTTCTTGCTCATTTATGGGGTCGAGGCTGTTCTTCCTATAGAGATTCATTACCGCTCCCTCTGAGTGAAAATGCTTTTAAGACCCATACCCCACTGACTTCACTCAGAATGAGGATAATCACAAAATTGAGATGGACTTTTTTAAAGAGATTCGTTATCAAGCCCTCCTCAAACACGCTACGTACGAGTAGGAGGCAACCTGATTCTACAACAACACAATGAGGGATTGAGCTTTCTTGCTTGGGGACCTGGTGCTTAACAAGGTTACCAACCATGTAGCGCAAGGAAAACTTCATTCAAAATGGGAAGGCCCTTATTGTATCTACTCTGTCTTCGGGTCGGACTCTTATTGCCTTTCAACGTTGGAAGACAAGCAGCTGAAGAATGCATAGAATACAGGCAAGCTCCGCAAGTTTTACATCTAAGCTTTATTGTATGCCCCTAGCGGCACCCATCATGATGTAGAACCTTACTTGGTTCAAAGTAATGAAGTAATGAGATTCTCTGATGTGTTCCTCATTTGTGCTAAGTGCATGTTAATGGAGTTACCCCCTCCTAATCCTCTAACCTTGTGGCTCCTATGCATTTTCCTTGTATGGGATTTCACCCTCAAGGTGCATGGGGCGTTTGACCTCCATGGTCTCTCCTAGCAAAAGTCCAAGGTGTGTGGGCGTCTGTCGCCTCCACCATGGCAACTCATGCCCTACTAGACCTAGGACATCAATGGCAACTTGGGCCTAGTACCCAAGTAAATAGATGTGCTAAGGATTAGTCCCCTTTTTAGCCTCTAGGCCATGCGCCAAACAACCTTTGGGTCACTTTTTGCTAAACCCATTGTAGGCATAGACAGCTCTCAAAATGCTCATACCATTAAAAGGGTATTAATCTATTCAAGAAACGGGTATACAAATCAAATGGTATTCACAAGAACTATGAGACATCTCCTCCCAGTGGGTGTGGGCTCTTTCTCTTATTGAACTCAACACCCAAGGGCCTCACAAACAATGCCGTGAAGGTCCCCGGTCTAGCCTAATACCTATGCTAGGCAGGAATACATAAGGCTTCGCATAACCTTATCCATCCTAAGCTAAGGCAAAGGTGAACCCCTCTAAGGCTTAGGGCACCAAACAATGATTGTACACCCCCCATGAATTGGTCCTATCTTGTGGCATTCTTTCTTCAAGCATCTGACACGTCCATGTTCAGCTTGCTGTGCTTGAGCACAACCATTGTTGAGCTCAGAAAACTATTGTCATCGGAAAAGGAACAAGGAAAACCACATGACATGGAGGGTTAATACAAAGTGCCAATTAGGCCACAATCCTCGTGCAAAGCCTTTGCCCCTACATGTGTGTCATTAAGCCAAAATTTAGTTAAGTCATGGGCACTCGCATGCCCATTGAGCCAAAATTTGTCTAAATCATGAGTGCACTCAGGCAAATCTCTCAAACAGGGATGAAAACGGATATCCGAATTTCGAACAAATTCGACATTTTAAATAGATATATAACGATTTTGGTTTTCATTTTTAACACTTTAGCAAGCTCATTATAAAAAATAAGATTATAAAATTAGATAAAAAATTACGCATTATTTGCTTCCCATAAATAAAAAGGTGAAAAATATCCTAATCCGTGATCCCATTGATATCCTAATTTTGTTTCTATCATTTAAATAAATATATAATGAATTTGAGGTTCATTTTTATGAATTTGAATAAGCTCAACACCACAAACAAGAATATGAATTAGGATAGAAAATTCTATATCCTATTTGTTTCCCATTGAAGAACAAAGACAAAAAAATTGATATCCGAATTACTATCCGTTTTCATCCCTACTCTCAAACTTAGTACCTCACATAGAGGCCTCACACCTTAGCCATTGCCCCTCATGACGAGCAGACCTGTAAGCAACAAGCCAAATTTGGCTAAGTCTTGGACACCTACGTGCCCATCGAATGAAAATTTGGCTAATGAGCCTATTTGTTTTAGCTTTTGATTCTGGATTCTGATCCTAAAAGCATAATAGAAAATAAATACCCTAATTTTAGAATCCGATTCTCACAATCCAGCCCACCCATATACACTAGAATCCATAATACACTTCATATGTGCTTTTGGATTCCAGCTTTTGGAGAATTATCTCCTCTACAACCATAATCCAGAATCAGCATTTATAGAAAGCTGAAACAAACAGGCCCTAAGTCATGAGTACACTCGAGCAAATCCCTTGAGCCTCGTGCCACACATAGGGCCCTTGCTCCTCAGCCCTTGCCCCTCACGATGAGTAGATGCATCGACAACAAGCCAAAATTTGGCTAAGTCATGAGTGCGCTCAAGCAAATCCCTCAAGCCTCGTGCCTCACACGGGGCCCTTGCCCCTCATGAAGAGCACTCATGTGGCATCAAGCCAAATTTTAGCTAAGTCCAACATTTTACCATTACTCACCAATGCTGAAGCATGGTGGTACAAACCAGAGTGCGTGATAAACGAGCTAAACATAAATTCAGTGATCACCATACTAGGACACGACGAGGTGCTACCCATCAATACCTTGACAACGCAACAGCCATGTACGATGAAGGGATATGCTTACTTTGGTGCCTATAAATTTTTCAAACTCTCTTTCTATGTAATTTCCCTCCACGTCCCACAACATTTGATCTAAATTGTCCTCCTCAAACATATCATGCTGCAAATCGTGATCGGATTCTAGCATGTCTTCGTTGCATACCAAAGTGTTAGTACTTGTCTCCCCCATGATGAACCCAACATGTATAATTCCTCACAAAGCCACGTCGAATCAAGTGGTCTTCAATTTGAGCTAAGTTGTTAAATCTTCTGAGATTGGTGTAATCAAAGTAATGAAAATATATGAAGTATACACCCCTCTTGACCATGTCTTCTTCTGTAATTTTTTTTGAACTCCTTAACACCTCTCTGAAATTCAGCACTTACATGGCTTTTCTAATACATCTATTTTTCATGGTCCATCTGCAATCCAACTAGGCACACTAAATTAAGAAAAAAACTAGAGCTAGAGCTAGCTAATATTGAGACATTATTTAATTACCTTTGCAAACTAGAGGACGGGTTCCAAAATATATAATTTACTCCCTATACCTTTTTCCCTAGTTACGAGCTTTCAATTCCCTAGTTAGAAGATAAACATTTACAATATCAACAATGATATCAAATTACCTAGTGCAAAATTGAAGGGATTTAAAGCAATTCTCACCTTTTGAAGAAAACCACAAATGAGGGCAAATTGAGGGTAAATCTCCTCAAGCTAGAGCTTCAATTTTACCCCTTAACATCCATCCTTAAGGATATCATAAATTCTCAACCTAATTATTGCTTCCAATCATAGAGTATGTTGTGTTTTTTGGGACGACCGCGGTTATTTTTACCTATAGACCAACAACAAAAGAGGGTTTAGCCTAAAGGTTATAACCTACTGGACAGGCACATTACAGTCGATTCTGAGATTAGACCCAACCGTGATATATGTACTGTTAGGATCAGTTCAAACCTCAAAAACTGATTTTCATGACCATCCTTATCATTATCGATTCATATGTAAGAACTGATAGTGATACACAAAATATCACTATCAGTTCCGACCTAAAAATTGATAGTGATTACGATGGTCATCACTATCGGTTCTGAGGTTAGACCCATAGTGTTGTTTTGCACTATATTTCTCACCTACGCTGAATCATCTATCACTATTGATTTTTTCTTAAAAAGATGGGAATAGTGTTGTATCATTTTGTAGTAGTGGTAGTGCTCAAGTTCTTCTCTTCAGTTAGCAATGCACGGAAAAGGACAAGGAGAAGGTAGGCAATTTGGTGACAAGATAGGCACTGCAGCAGCTACATCAGGTGGTGAAACCCTGGACGGTGCGATCGCAAATCGAGAGTAGCACTGCGAAAGGTGTCAGTTACGCTCGATGAATAATGAACATAGGCGAGGGTGCTTTGGCAGTGTCCTGTGGCAGCGATGTGACTGACGGATCCTACAACAAGGGCATGAGGTCCACGGGTCAACGGCGAGACGAGAGAGAGCAAGCAATTCTCTCTGTTGGTGCGGTGGGATGTGGAAGAAGATTCCTGATGTGTGGGCCCAGCGCATCAATGAGAGAGGGAGAGGGTTAAGAGCGAAGGTGTATGACTAAAATATGCTTTCTCATGGAGGAAATGAATTTTTGGTTGGTAGCTTTCTAAAAACCAGACTTTAGAATATTTTTCAAGGGCTTTAATTGCGTAGAAAAAGTTTGAATTTTTAGAAATAACAAACCAATTTTAAAAAAATATGAAATTGTTTGGAGAGGCACTTTAGATCACTTATAGCCAAAATATTTTTAGGATTTTCATAGTTTTTAAATAGTTTTAGAAATTAAGAAATAGCAGCAAAAAATGGAAAAATCAATTTCTTTAGTGCAGAAAAAGTCAGAAAATGGAGCAAAAACTTTTGAAATGTAGAACAAACTTTTTATGGCCTTTCAAAATATTATAATCTACAATAATCGGAATTAAATATTACTCTACTACTCCCTTCATTCCTAAATAGATATCATTCAAACATGTTGCACTTCCACATAGGCACATGTATAAAAGACTGTATTACTCATCTTCATTAGATATCTTATTGTTCTTTGGATGGTGTATCTCACTCTAGTCCATAGTAGTAAATATTATTGAAAATAGCTAAAGGGGAAGTTTATACAAGGAAAAAATTGTTAAAAGTCTCCTCGAAATTGTAAAATGCCATGTATCAAGGAATAAAATTTGAAAGCTAGAAAAACATGTATTCACAAATAGAGGGTGTAACAATATCTAGAATAGATGAATTTAGGAAGTTAGTTTTGGGTTACAGACAGATACCATTTTGGGCTTGTGAAGCAATATTCTCTACAGAAATGCCCATTGCTTGCTTATCGGTAGTTATGTTAGAAATACAGGGATGCAAATATTGTGAACATCTTCCTTGTTCAGTGTGTATGGAGTTAAAGCAGCAAGTACATGCTTATCTTGCAGTAATATTTTTATCACTTGCTAGGGCATGAAATGCGCGCGTGCACCGATTTATCTATCTGCGCTTAATTTGTGTCCAGCTTGATGGATACCGTCGAACGGGTGCATACGGTAAAGTCGTCGATAATTGGGCTACGGTGCTCGTTGATCTCGAACATTGGGTGGGGTCGGCGCCCTTCACACGGACGATATCAAGCATCGCTTCTCGAGGAATCCAAGCGGCTCGATCACGTTATAAAGGTGGAGTGAAGCCCACGCCACGGAGGAAGACGACGATCGAGGGAGAAGCGGCGCGACGAGCATCGAGAAAGAAATGGCCGTCGCGGTGGCAGAGCGTTTTGCCGCCGACCAAGACTACTTCAGCGCAAGGAAGCCGCCGACGAGTCAGCGCTACTACACCTACGGGCTTGGGCTGGAGAAAGCCGTGCGGTTGCTGGAGCATCACCTGTCAGGATCAGTAGTTCCTCGGATCCGCACATCGCTTCTCAATAGGAGTTACCTGCTGGTGGTTGATAACCTCTACGAGCCCGTCGAGCCCGATGATTTCTCGGAGAAGGTGGGGCTTTTCCCGCCTTGGTGGACATCATCTCGCTGGCTAATCTCCACCACCTCCCGAGATGTCTACGACAAAAGCAAGTCGAGAAATCACCAAGTTCTCCAATCCTTCAGCGAAGATGAAGTCTTGGCACTTATCCTATCCGCAGTACATCAGCCGGCAAACTTCATACACAACGCAATCATCACGGAGATGAGCAAGATTGGCACCATGTGGCCTCCAATGTTTCCACTATACCATTGTGCTCTTTGCCCCATATTCACGGGCCCAAGGAAATATTCAAGGAGATGGAGATCATCCAAGTTCCAATGCACCATATATTACTTGAGATGAGCTAATCATCAATGGGCACCAAGGAATCCTTATCGTCCCTAAACCAAAAGTCCAAGAAAGCATTGAAGAGGAGACCAAGCAGACTACCGCAGAACAAGCACCATAATATCTATCGAGTTGGTAATGTCATCCTCCAAGCATTCCAGAGTACTACTCTCTGCAGCCTTCCCTTTTCTCCTGTGAATCAAGATGTTACGGCTTCCAAATCGCTACATAATTTTAGCATATCATAGTCTCATTGCAGAGAGCCTCGCAATAGACAAGTTTTTACATGACAAGGAGTACTTGGAGAAACTAAAATGGATCTCGTTCATGGATGACCAAGGATGGCATGTAAGTAGAGAATGGTTGAGTCAGGAAACTGTTGGCCCATCTGCTCTTATTCTAAGGTATTACCCGCAACGATCGAGCTTGTTTGCACAGTTGGATCATTCCTTGGTCAATCTTCCTTGTCTTCGTGTCCTTGACCTTTCATATACTCCACTAGAATCACTCCCTCCTTCAGTTTGGTGTCTCCTAAACCTACAATTGCTTTCCCTCAGAGGTTGTCGTAACCTCAAAAGTCTATGCTGATTCTCCGTAACGAGGTATCCATTCCAAAAAAAATAGTAACAAAAAGATCAACTTGCTCTACCTTGATCTCTCCCATTCGCATATACACACTATCCAATCTGATTTCTTCCAAAACATGCAAAATCTTCAAGAGCTCTTACTTGTTGAATGCTCTTGCCTTGTGGAGTTGCCACCCTCCATTGCTGCATTGTCAAATCTAACCACACTCGAGCTCACAGGGACTCCAACAAAATCTCTCGGTGAGGAAATATTTGAAGAAATGAAGAAGCTTCAATCATTCAAGATCATCAACAACAAGGAATTGACACTCCCAGGGGCAATACATAAAGCCCATGGTTTGATTGAGCTACATATTGAAGGATGCATGCTGAGCACCACGGAGATAAAATTAGATGGGCATCCTACCCTTAGATCTTTCTCGTTGATTAATGCACCTCACATAAGGCGTTTGTCCTGCGCGGATGCGAAAACTTGAGTTGGTGGACTTCAGGACCTTGGTGCTTTGGAGGAGCTTGACTTGTCCGCTACGGCTATCAAGGAGCTCCCACCGACATCCCAAATCTACGCCACTTAGGCGATTGCTTCTCATGGATGTTTCCTTGGCATAATCTGCAATGACTCCGGAGGTATTTTGCTTGGATCACTACGATATGGAATTGGTCACCATTGTGATCAAGTTGCCCATGTGTGTACCAGTGATTCCAGATTGTTCCATAGCCCGACTCAAAGGCATGCGCTTAATAAAGTTTGGGCGGCTTCTTCGCTCTTTCTATGTCCGGAGTTGCACCATGCATGGTCAAGATTAGGAAGTTGGAGGATGAGGATGACATGATGGTAAAAATCTGCATGAATTAGTTCATCAAATGTCACCCTACATCGATGTGTACTATCATTATACTGGCAGAGGAGTCTCTATTGTTCCAATTGTGACACCTCCCATCCGTCGATCGAGCGCCATGTTGAGATCTCTCGCAACGGATCGGTACCCCAATGGTTTAAATCTTCTTATGACATATCACCAAATCAATTACTATGACAGATGATGCTTTTGTCTCCGCCTTAATGATCCGAGTGACTACTTGGATCACCTGGAGGAATGTAAGCTACAACGGTGCCATCGATGAAGCAAGTTCTCATGAAAGCATATTACCGAGGCGCACACTAAAAAATGTATGGGTCTCATACCTAAGAAGTCTAGTCCATTTCTACATACCAAAGGAGGACTTTACACCATTCAGTGACTTCAATACACTAAAGCACCTGCACCTAGAGTATTGCCCAAGATTGGAGGACATCATGCCATGCAGGCTGCACTACCAAGCCTCACGACCCTCAACATCCTATTCTGCTATAACCTCAAGACAATCTTCTCAGGCCACAGTCGTCAAGGCGATTCCTACCACCTCCCACGCCCAAAGGATACGGCTCCAGAGCTGCCACTAGCCGAAGCATTTCATGACGACGACGCCATCATAATCGCACCCAGTGGAAGGAGCTCCACGTTCATGGTTTGGAGCCTCGTCATCTCCGCGCCTGGGAAGATCAACCGAGCAAGGTGGAGGTGAGCGGGAGAGAGCAGTGGGCAAGCTGCGCTTGGGCACACCCCGGCTCTTCAACAACTACAAGCCCAAGCTTTCCCCGGTGTTCGCCTCCTTCGATGAGCGCGCCGAGGTGACGAGCTATCTCAGATGATTCAACTCAAGCTCATCCATCCAGCTACCAGGTTGGTAGGTGATTCCACTCCACTCAGCCATCCACATCCATTTTCGTCTATCACTCATCTCATGCAACCGATGTATGTACCTCAAGTCTCCAACTGCGCGCATACGTACTTGTTCCACATATATGCCTTTTTTTCTTTTGCGAGGAATGCTCCATGTAAGTTAAACTTGGGTGTGCTGATTCTTGATTGATGCGTTTTTCGTTCTTGCCATAGTTCGGGTTATATTAGAGTCCAGAGTATCAATTCTGTAATCAGTTTGATTTCCTTCTGTTTTTGCCGGATTTGAAATAGTATTCGCATAAGGTTAGTATTTGAAGTTTTAGTAAGTTTGTATTGCTTTCCTTACTAGAGTCTGGATCCAGTATTTGTAAGTTTTGGTATATAAGAGTATTAAGAAAGATCAGAAAAGCTGCGGCGGTATTTTGAGCAGCACCAAAACCTTTTGTCCTCTGTTTCTGTGTGTTCTCTGTTTTACCTTCAGGCAACAAGTTTTGTTAACCATGGATTTTCTTTCTCCCGTCAACCATGGCCCCCCGTTTTGTTAACCAGATGAGGGTAATTAGTGTGTAATACTAATAACGTCTGCTCTCCGTGAAAAAATCCAATTCAACTTTGAGCTACACACCAACCAGTTATTGTTCCATGCTATCCTTCTTTCCTTGTTTTGTTCTTTGAGATATCGGAGATAACTCAATATCTCTAACTGTCCTGTCTTTTGATTCTATTTAAATAGGTTGTTAGTTTAAGTTATCTACAACTAGGACTCTTTAGCTATATAAATCAACCTCTGTACTTATAATCTCGAAACGATATATTGCATTGTTTCCCGTGGTTTTTTCCCGCGAAGATTTTTTCTCCGCGAAATCTTCTCACGCCCGCGCCGATCGGCTTCCCATCGGCGGTCTCTCCCGGCGCGATCCGCGACGCCTTTGTGCCGGCCACCATCCGTCCGGCCCTTCTCCGGCGTCCAGCCGGCTTTCATCGCGGATCGCGCATCGCACCGTCGCGACCATTGGTCGTCTTCAGCTACTCCGCACCGGTTGTCGCCGTCCTCCGCTGCTCCCGCGTCCTCCGCGCGCTCCGGTTCCGCGCGGCCACCATCCGTTGCCATCCCAGCCGTCAGCAGATCGGCATCCAGCCAGTCAGAGCTCGTGCGACGCCGGCGCTAATCTCCCGACAGCCTCGGGAGCGCACGCCGACTCGCCTTCCACTGGCCTTGCCTCTACGCCGTCATGCGCCTCCGCCATCAACACCCGCTTCTCGACTGCATCGGCACCTCCGCTCCTCCGGCCGCACACGCGAGAGCTCCCGCTTGTGTTTTTTTTTCTTGTGCCCAAGAATCTCTCGCCCGTGAAGAAGCTTGCTGCTCTGCCCCATTGAACCAAGAGCTTGCTCATCTTGCTGTCGTGAAGGACTAGCACTAGCAGAGCCGAGAGCAGAGCCGAGTAGACTGACGTGAAGAAGGTCCTGGAACGAGACAGCACAGCAATCGGTCTTTTTCTTTGGATCGGACTTCAAACGGATCTTCTAACCGATTTGGAATTTGTTCCAGAGCGTTCCAGAGCAGCCAGTTCCTGTCAGCCTCTCTGCTCCAGCTCCAGGGGATTCATTCGGCTCAGGCTTCTGCTGGCTTCGGCTCCAGAGTTTTCGGTGGCATAAGAAAAAAATGCATTTTACCTTGGCAATTGTTCCAGTGCCAACAAAAGCTTTTATGATTATTATTTGGCGGATTTCATTCATTGCTATTCATTGGCGGAATTTATTATTGGCAATTTGTTTGACGTTTCATCATCTACATTGGAGGCTTTGGAGAAAAATAATAATGTTAGTTGAGGAGACAACTGCATTTGGTGTTTCATCACCGTTAATTGGAATTTGGTGTCTCATCACCATTATCTTGGTGTTTTATTCACCATTCATTTGGAATTCAACAACACCCTGATGGTTGTATTATACTCTTCGGAGTTTTTCTAGTGAAGGTTTTGCTCCAATGTCAGTTTGAGATGAATATTTGAAGTGCAAGAAGGAGTTGTTTCTACGTGGATACTACAACGTTCTTTTTGTTGTCTTTGCTCGACATGAGGGGTCTACTGCAATTTATACTCTATTGATGGCACAACAGTTTTTCTTCATCTTGGCATTTTTTTAGCAGTTACAACCATGTTATGGATTTTCAGTAGGCAGTTTGCCGAATTTTATGTTTCGCGTGGAGCATGTCAAAAGTTCATGATATGTGTTCTTCACTATCTACCCAGCACCTCAGGTAATATCTTGACTTATGTCATTGATGATTGAGCGTTTGTTTCAGAAGGTCAATTGCACAGACTCAGACTTTACTGGGGTTATGAATTCTTGAAAATCCAGATTCTTCATCTGCTTTGTTAATATCTGTGATGGATTGATTGTTCCAGTCTTTCTCTCGACCTACTGGTGGTTTGCTTAATCTCGCTTCATCAAAAGCGTTTGGACAAGACTGCTTCAGTCTTTTATACCTATGGTGATTTTTCGTACTACAAGTGTTTAGCTTGACTGTTCTAGTCTTTCTTGTTCAGTAGTCCTTTGGACTTTTAACGCACTTGTACTCTTGGTGCTCAATTACTTTTTAGGGTTTTCCGGAAACAATTTTGTTATAGATTTTGAGTTAAGGGGAGGTTTGTTGGAGACAACTCAATATCTCTAACTGCCATATCTTTTGGTTCTATCCAAATTCCAAATAGGTTGTTAGTACAAGTCGTCTACAACTAAGACTCTTTGGCTATATAAGCCAACCCTTTGTACTTGTAATCTCGAAGCGATATAGTGCATTGTTTCCCGTGGTTTTTCCCGCAAGAGTTTTTTCACGTTAAATCTTTGTCTCCAGTTATTGTACCGTGCATCTATCCCTAACAATTGCCAATCTAAATAATGCTCTGTTTCCAAATAAATTTTCTCTTGTTGAAAGCCTGAAACACAGCATTGAATTTGTTCCACCCACATATGTTTATTTTGGTGACAGTTAGACTACGCAAAAAACATCTGTTGATTTACTTTTTAATTCATCCTTGTATAAAATACTTTTACAATATGTTTCTTTTCTTCATTTTAATACTCTTTATGGCCAAACTTTAGTTTAACACAGGGACTCCACGCAGTACTGCTTTCATGAGCTCATCATCTACTATCGAGTTAAATATGTATGGATGGAATTGCATTGCCAGCGTGATGGATCCAGTTTCTCGTTTAATTACGTTTCCTGATCAACTTTGGGTCTAGATAATGTTAAAATTTTGGATCGAACATTCGTTCAGCGCCAGGCGAAGATATGTGTAGAGCTTATCTTCTCTGTGCTACTTGAGATCATTACTTCCCATCCCATTGGATACATACTTGGGCACAAGCCCACTGCTCTGTTTTCTAGTACAATTAACAGAAAAAACAACATTTTGTAGTCTAATCTCATCTTTGCTGACTTTGCAGTTAACAACTCACAATAGAGTAGAGTAGCTTGGTTTTGGAAAAGAAAAGTATACGCTTGTCCAAGGGAAATTGACGCACCTTTCGCTTGAAAAGAAAAGCTAGTAGACAAACAGGCGAAACCGAAGCACGGCTAGGTGGCAGGTCACGCTTGTCTTTTACTTGAGCCATGGTCAGAATCCAAGAGGATCGAAACGATTTTAGTACTACATCAAGTCTCGTAGGATCCCAATTGCTACCAGATTCGAACATGGATGCATCCGCGTCCTCTCGAGCATTCACTACCAGAATTCGGATGTTTAGTGATGAGAGAATAGAATGCCGATATGAGCAAGAGAGCACATATGCATGTAGTTTTCAGTAGGAATAAACAAATAATTTCTGCAAGAATAAAAAAATGGTAAAGCTTATCGCCAGTTTTCTGTACAAGCTGGTGATCATTTACAGCTTTTTGTAAGGATTTAATGGCTAATATACAGGTTATTGGACAAACTTCTCAGGAGCTTTTGGAGCTAGTAAAAAACAAGCGCCTATTTTTGAAAAAATGGCGAACGCCGTGGATTATATTAGAAGGTAGAGAAGAATAAAGTTATAAGGTGCGAAGACCACACCCTAAAACAAGCGCCTATTGATCAAAGTAAACAGGCCTATCTTTGGAGACTACAGAGGCAAGGGGTTGCTGTTGCTGGTCATACAGACACCCGGGCCTCCTTTTGAGTCATCGGCAAGTAAAGAACAATCAAATATAGGCAGCTATAAATCATTAGGGGTGGAAAAAAACTCGAAACTCGTGAGTTTAACGAGTACTCGGAAACTCGATTCGATTTGACTCGAACTCGTTATTTAACGAGTCGAGTCGAGTCGAGTTGGGTTTTGAACTCGTTAAGGTAACGAGTTAAACAAGCGAGCTAACGAGTTTAACAAGCGATCTAACGAGCTTAACGAGTCAGGAAAAAAACACTATAAGTCTGTAACCCTAACCCGTTCCTTCAACCTTCAGGCCCAATTCTTTTTCCCCATTTCACATCTACAATTCCCCAATTCCCAGCTTGGCTACGTCTCCACCCTCGCCCTTGATTTCGACACCTTCGCCACCACTGTGCTCCTCTCCTCCACCGACAAGCATCATAACGAGCTTAACGAGCTAACTCGAGCCAACTCAAGTTTTTAACGAGTCGAGCCGAGTTGAGTTTTCAGCTCGTTAAGAAAACGAGTCAAGTCGAGTTGGCTCGTTATCTTAACGAGTTTAACGAGTCGAGTCGAATTGAGTCGAGTTGGCTCGATATCCAGCCCTATAAATCATGACCCAATTTCAGAAGATTGGTCCCGAAGTTTATGGTGACACTCCTAACAATGTTGATCAGTGCTCCAACAACCCAGCCACCCATGAGTCATGCTCCTGCAACAAGCTTGTTGTGTACTGAAACTTCATATATTTAGTGTGCCTGGAGTAACCAACCACTCTGCGACTGAGCAGTTGAGTTGTCCGACCTGCCTACATTTGATTGTTCTAATATAGCACCAGGGTGAGTAGCACCAGCTCATCTGATAATTGTAGGATCGGATGACGTCAATCAGAGGGAGGTGAATGATTGAGCAGAAGCTAAATTCAACTTTTTGTAACACTTCAAATTGGACTCAAATTGCTTGATTCAAATTCAACAAAACCCTATTGCGCCGGACTAAATCTTTACTTGCACGGCGGACCAAATTTCACGCTGGACCAAGTTTTTATGTGTACGCCGGACCAAACTTGCACCGGACAGAGAGTTTCATGTGTACGCCGGACCAAACTTGCACGGGACAGAGAGTTTCACGTGTACGCCAGACCAAATTTCTACTGTAGCAAAACCAAACCAATTCACGCCGAACCAAACAAGACAGATTGACACACGTCCACTAAAACTAAGATTCCTGAAGATCTAACCGTTAGATTGATGTGAAATTTTAACCGTAGAAACTAAATTCAATTTCGAAACTAACACAAAAAAATCAACTCTCGAACGTATAGATCTAGAGTTATGTTCTTCGCAATACGGCTGAAACAAATACCCATCTAACAGCGACGGACCAAACTCAAACAATGAGATTAACCGAAGATCCAGACGTTGGATTAATGAAAAATTTTAACTGAATAAACTAGATTCAATTATGAATCTAACCCAACACAAATCAACTCGATCGGATTTATGGATCAAGAGATATTACCTTCACAAGATGACTGAATCAAAGACTGACGAAAATCAAAGCAGTGACGGACCAATCTTCAAACAATGTACCAACTACGAGGGACCAAATTGCAGATGAAACTCCAACTACGCCGGACCGAATTCTTCAAGCTACGCTGGACCAAAAATGAATTCAACACAAGATGCAAGAAGCTCTGGCTGAAGAAAAATTTTTATTGTTTATCTGGTTTGGTTACAGTACTCCAAACAAAAAGAGCACAAACCCTAAAAACCTTAGCGCTCAACAATAATCAGGAGACACCTCCCCCTATTTATACAGAGCAATCACAAAAAGATTGAATACAACTCCACTCCCAACATGGAAAGAGTTCGTATACATCTCAACTTGGCCAAACATGACCAAACACAACTCTTGCACATGTGTACAGCCCACATCATGGACAGAATCTGCGTAGAACTTCCCCGTTCCACGTTTTCACCATCTTTATGCGCCCAAGCTTGAGCACGACCATCCAGTGATATCACCTGACCGACTCTAACCTCGGAAATCCCATCCTAGTCTCGGTCCCTCGTCACACATCACGATCATCTCCTCACTTCACCTGCGCATCAAAGACAAAGAAAACATCTTCTGGAAACAAGTTCAACCTAACTTGATCCACATTAGCTTTATTAACTCTTTTTACCACTTATCCATCATATCAAAATCTCGCCAATTGTTCATCACAAATATATCATAATTTTACAATCTCCCCCTTGATGAACACATTGGCAACACCTCTAAAAAGCATAAAACATATATGATAAAAGTAAAGTGTAAAAAGCACAACTAGGCTCAAAAGCACAAGGTGAAAAGAAACATCATCTCTCTTTTAAAAAGAGAGAATAGAAAAAAAAATTCACCCACTTTGACAATGGAAACATTTTCTCTTCTCCCCCTGAATGTATGCTTTACTATTTCTCCCCCTTTGACAATGATTTCATCAAGGAAAACAAATGAGTGCCAAGATAAGAAAAGATGAGCTAGCTCACTCGATCACATAACCTTATAGATCACATAATAAGCATAATACATGAACTTAATATAATTTAACAAGTTAGGGAGTGACTTGCATCTCAACCGCAATTCAATCAACTATAGCCAAGTACTAAGCAAAATCTCAGCAGAAAAATAAGGCCCAAAAATGAAGCAACTAACAACTCAGGGCAAGCAAGTAGTTTCAACTCCAATCTAGTAAACCAATTTAATCTTTATAACAATAAACTGCATGTGGCATACTTGAAGCATACTTCTTTTATTTTCAATGAATGGCATGCCTGAAGCATACATCTTATCTTTTAGGGAATGGCATGCTTGAAGCACACATCTTGAAGCTTTTGCATATTTTGATAATTTTAACAAGCTTCTTCTTGCAGATTTGAGTCTTTTTTTACTTATTCCCTTTTCTTTTATTGTAAACATGCAAAGTGATTAAATAGTCTATGAAAGAGTAAAGCTGAAAACACACATGCTTCATAGCCCAAATTTGTCAAGAAGATTCAATATCAAGCCTATAGGAGCAAGATATCACAGGGTATTAGCTATAGACAATCAAATCAAGGAATTCCGCAATGTCACTTTTAGTTCAAGTAAAGCAATTTAGATTATCATATATAAGCTCAATTACATAATATATAAAGAAATATGATAAAGCAAGCTCATCAAGTAAAAGACTTGGCATGGAAACTCCCCCTCAAAACAGGCTCATGGGATGCACAACTCCCAACTCTCCTTTCAAAAACACCATTTTGTTGTGGAACACGAGCAGAAGAAAATTGGTGCTCAATTCCATGTTTAGAACAAAAAGAAGCAAAAAGAGTGTTCTTGAATTCTCCTCTATTATTACTCCTAATTACTTTAAGTGCTTCAGCAATTCCTTGAACAACCTTAATGCAAGCTCTTGAAAAAATTCAAAAGTTTCATCTTTGGTAGACATGAAATATACCCAAGAGTACCTAAAGTAATCATCTAAAATTATAAGAACATACCAATTACCTCCTGCAGATTTCACTCTAGCGGGTCCAACAAAGGTCCATATGTAGAAGACACGGAGCATTAGTCATAATGAGAAATAGAAAATGTGGTGATGCGTCATTTTTCCATGTTGACAGGAGCAAATCAAATCACTTGTTTTATCATACTTTAATTCAGACAAACCTCTAAGCAAATTTGATTTACTTATGCGTGAAAGATGATCGAAACCAATATGACCAAGTCTATGATGCCAAAAAGTTAAATCTTTAGAAACTTGGGAGACAAGACATGTAGTTTCATATGTTGGACATGAAAAATCACCTTTAAACAAGCGATCAATGCGAGTGATGTTGCATACTAGATTTTCAGAAACATCTAATATATGACAAGAGTTTTTCTTAAATCTCACCTCAAGATCTTCATCAAGCAACTGAGAAACTGAGAGCAAATTATACTTGAGCTTACTTACCAAAGCTACATCCTTGAGAATGAAGTTTTCATTGACTCGCACAGTTCCTTTTCCAAGAATCCGTCCCTCTTCGCAAATTTGATTGATACAATAATGACGGAAATTGATCTTCAGACGCCGGATCACGCCAAGAACATTGACGCCATAAAAAAAAACTTGCGCAGGTCTTCTTGCATGCATGCACACCGAGCAAACACTAGAAAACACAATGGCCGCAGGGGGTCCACCAAGTCCCAGAAGCAAACAACCCTCCTAACGCAGGAACACTTCAGCAACAAAGAAAAGTCTCTGGCCGTCAGGAGTTCTAGTCGCTGGGAACAAGAACACGCAAGGAAATCAGTCGCAACGCAATCCGCCGCCAGCAAGAAGACCTTCAGGCGCAGTGCACCGAAGCAAAAACAAAACGTCAGGAAGATTTCTAGTCGTCGGCCTTCAGACGCTGGTTGATCGTAACGCTTCTGCATGCATGCCCAATGGCCGCAGGAAACCAAAAGACTTCACACATGCATGCAACATCCAGCAAGTCTTTTTACTTCTCGCCATGCATGCAGTCACCGGCCAGGAGGAAACTCATCTTCTAGTCATGCATGCATACACCACAAACTAACGAGTCGCTAGATTCTTTCCAGCCGGCAGAAACAACAGCGAGGAGATCACGGCCAACACTACAGGAAACAGGAAAATTAACGTCGGCCATATTAATTAACGTCGGCCTAAAGAATAAGCCGACGTTAATTAACTAATTAACGTCGGTAACCTGGTGGCCGCGTTAATTAGTTAATTGCGCCGGCTTATTCTTTGGGCCGACGTTAATATTCACGATAAGGCTGTGTCTTTTCGCTCGCCCCGCGCACAACACGCCGAAAACTTTTCACTCGTCGCCCGTCCGCCCAGCGCCCACGCCGACCGCCCGATTGCCCGTCCGCCCAGCACCCACGCCGACCACCGCCCAGGCGCCGCCGCAGCCGCGTCACCCGCCGCCACCCACGCCGCGGCCGCGCCACGTCAGCGCCGCCGCCCCGCCCGTCGCGCCCGCACTGCCCGGCGCCGCCGCCCGCCGCGCGCCGCCGCGCCGCCCGCGGCCGCGCCGCCCTGCCCCGCCCACGCCGCCGCCCAGCACCCTACCCAGACGCATCCTCTCCACTGGGGCGTGGTGACCTCCTCTCCACCCGGGCCGGCGGCGACCTCGTCCCCGCGGCGTCCTCCTCCTCTCCCGGGCGGCCACAAGCTTGAAGGTCAGTATCCCTGTTTCCCCTATTCGCTTATGGATGCATGGCTCTATGGAATGCTGTGGGGTAATTAGTTAATTAATGGGGTAATTAGTTAATTAACGTCGGCCGAAAACCCTGGCCGACGTTAATATTTGCAATAAGGCTCCGTGAACTTGATTGTTAGTTGGATTGCTCATGCTAGTCACTGCTTCTTTATGATATTGAACCACACAATGGAAATAAAGAAGAGCATTGCAGTGAAGCACCTTGTTGAGTAATGGATATGCAGCTTTTGTTTAGCATGCACTAGTTGTATGGGTTATGTAGTGGCTACCTTGTTGATCGATACCACCTTCTAATTGGAGTGCATTCCAGCATGTTGGGAAATATCTGCATTGTACGTAGGTTATTATATCATGGTATGAAGTTCATAAGGCTTGAAAACCTCCCACGACACACTTTAATGTTAGAGTTTAACAATTATAGAGCTATGCTTTTTTATTATTAATCCTTTGCTATTGCTTGGGTCTTTTTATTATATTTGTCATGTGAAATGAAACTTTAGTCACACACATGTGGTTAGCCTATATATATTGGTGAGTTCTCTATGGCAAATACCAAATGTCCTCAGTATTGTACAGTAGCTATATATGTGCCATGTGTTGTTGTATGTTTGGCCTTGTATTTGTCCATGAGCCATGTGCTGTTGTATGTGCCATGTGCCATGTGGATAAAGTTATCACATAGTGTCACGAAACCTATGCGTCACCCGTTTCGGATCGGCATGTCTCACATGTGTCACATGTGAGATGTGTTGGTCCGAAATTGTCCCTTTTTTGGACAGCCTCGGAGTGGATGACAAAGTCGGTTTATGACGAGCCACGAGTGCGAATGAAATTTGGCGTCATAACCTGTTGTTCTCCTCGCACCATATCCGGCGTGCGGTGGAGAACATGTAAGTTATCTTGCCAAATTTCATTCGACTCTACAGCTCGTCATAAATCCGCGCTTTGTCACCACTCTTGGTGGGTTTACTGACATATCCTTTCCTATAGATGTAGGGTCGTGA
Organism: Guadua angustifolia; assembly: GCA_036346375.1. Lineage (NCBI taxonomy): Eukaryota > Viridiplantae > Streptophyta > Magnoliopsida > Poales > Poaceae > Guadua > Guadua angustifolia. The sequence goes on along the minus strand of CM070506.1, from coordinate 26,042,887 downwards.
TATATAGAAACAAAATGAACCTTATAACTATTGATTTAACCTATATAGCCTCAAGTATGGGTGACGACCGCCGATGGATGTATGAAGGTTGGGAGAAAAGTGGGGCTCACTGATTGAGTGGACGGTCAAGGCTACCACTTTTGTCGGCCGTGCCTTCTCTATGTCTAATCTGTTAAGGTGAAGTGCCCATGCAGCAAGTGCCGTAATTTCCACCCCGGGACAAGAAATCAATGTCTCTCGCACTGTCGATTCGGTTTCATGCCAAGCTTTGAGTTGTGGGTACATCATGGTGAGTCACGTGCTCAAGGACCTGGTTGCGGTTGAAGAGGAAGATGATAGGGCGGCGATGATAGGATGGATGAGATGCTAGAAGCTTTGCGTCCAGAGATTAACATAGACTCGGAGGATCCGCCAACACGTGAGGTTCGGAGTTCTTTGAGCTACTTAAAGCTTCAAGAGAGCATTGCACGAACACCGAAAGTGACCCAAACTTGCTTTTGTGACGCTGCTCATGGCCATTAAGTCCAAGTATTTCTTTTCCAATAATTGTTACAATGATCTCGTGGAATTGATCTACGGTATCTTGTCGTGAATCATAAGATGCCTAGAGACATGTACCATCTAAGAAGTTGTTGTCCGGTCTCGGTATGAAGTATGAGAAGATTGATGTGTGCAAGGATAACTGCATGCTTTTCTGGAAGGAGCATGAGAAAGAGAAGCATTGCTTAGTGTGTAAAAAACCAAGATTTGTCGAGGTGGTGAACGAAGAAGGTGAAAAGGTAACGACCGATGTTGCACACAAGCAACTTCGGTACATGCCTCTCACACCTAGGCTGAAGCAGTTGTTTATCTCAAAACGAAGTGCCAGGCACATGAGGTGGCACAAAGAAGGTGTGCGTGAGAACGACAGAGTAATGGTGCACCCGTCAGTGTCGGGACCCGAATATGTAAATCCGGACCCTCTGTGTATACTGCACTAGTTCAGGATCACGCTAGTGCACACAGGCTCAACATTAGTGAATATCATAATCATACACAACGTAAATAAGATAAAGACATAATATACTAAATATTAGCAGTTGTATGACCTTATGGTCAACTTACTTAGCAATGCCTCATAAGGCTGAACAACAAATTGAACTGCAGCAGAATGAAGATGTAGATAACCCCTCAGTATACCACAGGCAACTGACAAGGCTCGCACCCTAAACATTCGTCTCTTCATGGTACTCCTTCTTCAGCACTGATGATTTTTGTAGGCAAGGGTGAGTACACCAACACGTACTCAACAAGTTGTGCACAGAATGCAATCCTATTATAGCATATGCAAGGCTTATTCCAAAGGAAAGGCTCAGTGGCTCATAAGCAGTAAAGCAGCATTTTCAAACATAAACAGTATATAGATTGAAAAGACAGTAAAACAAATAATAACAAGTATGTAGATTCCATTGTTTCTCAAATCAAACCCAAGTTCTTCATCCTAAATCAAGTTCCTTTATCCACATGGCATCCCACCATCCCATCCAGTTGTTCATTTTAATTAACTACCCTTATTTGTAATTCGAGCATTGCTCAATACCGTGAGCACGGCTATCCGAATAGATTGTACACTCTGCAGAGGTTATGCACTTTACCCACACGATATAACCATGCACCACACAGGCGAACGATTATAACAAAGCCTTTACAATGCATCCTCTTAACCCAGTGCTACCCGCTAAGGTTTCAACACTGAAGGGCTACACCGCCACAACAGGGCCCCCCTCTTGCGCCATGTGAGCTTCCCCCGTACACCCGGACTCACACCACCAAGATAGCACTTAAGTTAAGCATTTGCAAATTAGTCAGCTAAGTTGCCCCATAACAGACGTGTGGCTGCATGATTGACTTAGGTCAAAGGCTCGCAAGGTTAAGTCCTTAGTTTTGACTGAGGCAAGACTAACCAAAGATAATCTCAAATATCCAAAACCAATAAAAACCAAATACGACCGCCCAATTGCCACTCTTGGCCCACCATAAATAATCTTGCCACTTGCCCCAGTCTAAATGAATTTTCCATCCCAGTTGATTACCAAGCACCACGTGCTATCCACAATTTAACATCGTTGTGTGACCTCCTCGCCACAACAACTCAATCTCATCGTGTGACCACACATGACACACAAATTCATATCCTTGTTCCATATTCCATTAGTCAAGATTAATTAACCAACAATTCATATACATGTGATGACGTGGCATGGCTAAGCAATTCTATTCCGTTCTAACCATCCATGTTGATTTCATTATTAACCAACTATAATTAACCAACCTAGGGTGACAAGTGGATCATGGCATACAACTAACAAGGTAGGATATAATTCAAAGGGTATGGTAGCTAGTCCCAAATTTATGTGGAAATCATTTATACACATAAAATAACAAGTGATAAGGTAAATCAAAATAGCATGCAATCTAGTTTATGGGTGCAATATGATCAAAGCACAACTTTCCTTGTTTAAGCTCCTGGTATTGATCCGAATATAATTCCTGAGTTTGTGAATTCTTCCTCCGAAACCTTGCACAGTTCAACGTCTACGCGAATCGAGAAGAAATAGCAAATAAACACCAAGAACAAATAGCAAATGAACTCGAAAATTCAAATAAAAACCATCATTGGATATATCTCAATTTTACGAATCTTTCAGAAATCGAATCACCCAAATCGGAGTTTATATGCAAAAGTTATAACATTTAGAAGTTTTAACTAAACTCTGGAATTAGAAATTCTAAATCTTTCCGAATTATTTTTTATAAAGAAAATCCGAATTTTCCTGTCCCGGCTTGTACAGACAAAACGTGGCGAAATCTAGACTGATGAACTCAATCTAACGGTTACGGGTAAATCTACTACGTAGCCTAATATCAACTGTCCGACTTAAATCTAACGGTTAATATTTAATCTAAGACGCTTACCGATTCCGAAGTGACGTGGATGAATTCCGCGCGCACAATTAAGATCCGACGGCTGACGAAGCTCCCGACCGGCGATGAAGCGACGGCGACTTGAATTCACCGGAGACGAAGACGACGGCCTCGGCGACAATCTCGGCAGCGTGCTCGAAAAACTCCTGGCGACGCCTGCTACCCTTCGTGATTTTTCCCGATGGCGCGACTCGCTCGACGCTTCCGATTTTCTTGCCGCTCAATTCTTCCAACAACGCCTGCGCACTGCTGTCCTCGCGAGAACTTCGGACGACGGCGCTCCAAACTTTTCCGTCGCTTCGATTGCCTGGAAATTTTTCTGTCGCTTGTTCCTCCTGGCGTCGCTGCTCACGGCTTAAATAGCCAGCGCGTACTCTCCCGCATGGAAGGTCTTCCGGTTCCTTGCCAAAATCGGCGCCAATCGCTAGAGTTCGAGTCGACTACGTCGCTCTCCTTCCTGCGCGAGTGGACTCCAAGTCCTCGACGACTCGGTCACGCGCAGGCCCACAGCCGCAGCTTTTGTTCTCCCGCTCGGTGCTGGCGCGTGACTTCGAATCAGCCACGTGTTGGTTTAATTGGACGAGCATCCTTTTTCCGCACGGAACGATCTCCGAGTTCATCACGATCTCGGCGCTGGCTAACTTGGAAATTCCAAACGCCAAACACACGAAGGAAATCTCCCGCGCGACTGGTCCTTGGCGCTGGCGCAGGAGTCCTTCTCCCGCCCGATGGAGCTCCAAGCTTACCGAATTCGGCGCTGGCACACGCTTGAATCGGTAACTCCTTCCTTTTTTTCCCACGCGCCCAGGCAGGTCTCCGAGTTTCTCGACGAGGCGCTGGCGTGGCATTTGGATCGGCAACGCGTCTGGAGAAATAGAAGGACTTCGATCGCACGTACTTCTCCCGCCTGGAAAGATGTCGATCCTTGCCGAATTTCAGTGCCAGCGCATGAGTTCGATTTCAGTGACGCTTTGGAAAGGAACAGCCGGTTGGTTAACACATGGAAATTCAGCGGCTCCCTTCCCTGGTTACATGAGACAATTTCCTTCCTATCGCAACATGCTATATCCCTGATTCCTTTTATTCTATACCGGTCATTAGCCCAATTCCTAATCCGATTCAATCCCAGAGAGAAGAAGAAATATTTCCAATATACTTCGAGACTTTCTATACTCAAATGAAATATTTTTGGGCAGACTTTATTTTAAAATTTCCTTTTTATAATTATTTCTTAGCAAAAGCCATAATAATTCAAATAGATCTCAGAAAATCCAATAACTCCAGAAAAATTCACAACAATCATAAATAGCAATATTAATTAATTGAGAAGTCAAAAATTGGGATGTTACAGTCAGATAGTGAGGCATGGAAGGCTCTAGATAGCTTTGACGAGGACTTCGCGAGGGATGCGAGAAATGTTTGCATTGGGTTGGCGACCGATGGTTTCACGCCTTTCAACACAACCGCCGTATCATACTCGTCTTGGCGAGTCTTTGCTATTCCATACAACCTTCCACCTTCCCTTTGCATGAAATATGAGTTTATGTTCCTATGCCTCATCATACCGCCCCGAACATCCCGGAAAGCGTCTCAATGTGATACTCAAACCCTTGATCAAGAGCTGAAAAATTATGGATGTGGGTAGTAGGCGTATGATCGCTACAAGAAATGAAATTCAACCTTCATGTTGCATATTTATGGTGCATCCATGATTTCATGGCCTATGGTATTTTTTTTGTTTGGAGTCATCATGGAAATTTGACATGTCCGATCTGTGGTTCGCATAACCGATTGTTTTCGCCTTGTAAATGGTGGAAAGATCACATTTCGATTGCCATAGGCGTTTCTCGCCCCGAGACACGCCTTTAGGTTCGAGAGGAATGCCTTCCGTAAGGACACAGCTTGTCGAAAAGGGTCCGCCAAACGTCTAACTGGGCCGAAATTGCTGATATATATCGTTGAGTAAATTGGTGGAGAAAGAAGATGGGTTTGAAGAGGAGCACAACTGGACTCACATTTGTGGATTATGGGAGCTCCCATATGCGAAGGCCTTGATTCTGATGCACAACATTGACGTCATGCATCAGGAACGTAATGTTGGTGAAAGCATTATAAGCACGGTCATGGATATGACGGACAAGACAAAAGACAACCTAAAGGCCCGAAGAGACTTAGCAGATATACAGAATCGCCAACACTTGAGCTCGTGAAGCGGGGGGTAAGCCCGCGCTCCATTTTGCCTTAAACCTAAAGAAAAGAAAGAAGTGTTGAGGTGGATGAAGAAATTGAAATTTCCGATGGTTACGTGGCGGGATTGAGACGAGTGTGAATGTGAATACGGGGAAGCTAAATGGGTTGAAGAGCCACGATTACCACATAATCATGGAAAGACTCACCTGTAATGTTTCGTGGGTATCTTAATGATAATGTGTGGAAGGTGCTAGTTGAGCTAAGTTATTTCTATAGACGATTATGTGCTAAAGAAATATCGAAAGACATGATGGAGAGGTTGGAGAAAGAGATACCAAATGCTTGTATGCAAGATGGAAAAATATTTCCTCGGGTTTCTTCAATCCAATGCAACATCTACTTGTTCATCTACCTTACGGTTAAGGTAGGGGCCCTGCTCAAGATAGGTGGATGTATCACATTGAAAGAGCTCTAAAGAAACTTGAGCTATGGTTAGCAATAAGGCAAGAGTTGAAGGGTGCATTGCGTACATTTTCTCTAAAAGAGATATCATACTTCTCGAGTGTATACTTTGCAGAGAACACAAAGTCAATGCTCCCACGATGCGGTACCATGTAGATGAAGAGACACCTTGTAGTGAGCTCTGATTTTCCAATGGAGAGGTACTACCGCTGGTAGTTGCACCGCTTACTATTACACTTCGGAAGAAAAGAAGTCGCTTTGTTGTACATGTACTCCAATATGGAAGAGATGGAACAATATTTCACGTAGCGTTTACTTTGTACATGTCAATCAAGCTATCTTTGTCAAGACATCATTCATTTATGTATCCATTTACGTTTTCATTTACAATGAATTCGATAAGCGTAATCGGCGTCTATTCGTCAACCAACTACCAAGCAACTTAATACGATCGTCGGGATGGAATAAATGGGGCCCTAATTTCATCACTTGGTTTCGAGATCATGTAACACCTTCACATCCTATAATATTCGTAATGTTACTTTTCAATATATTATAAATCTTATACAACTTCGAATCATATTTTGTTGGCGGTCGTGAAATATGGGAACGTCCATGAGGACTTGCTTCACTATCCTATGGTCACAGAATCGTTAAAAGCTATGGGCGATACGAGGTGAACGGGTTTCGATTCCATCAACCAAATTTGAAGTCGGTCGTCCTTGCGCCACAACAAATCTGGAGTTGTAACTAGGGCAATCGATGCACAAGGGATCGAAACAAATTTCTATGGAATCATTCAAAACATCCTCGAGTTCAAGTTTGCAGGAATAAGGAGCTCAAAGTAGTCTTTTTCGATTGTGTTTGGTTTGATAGCAAACATGGGACTCATCAAAACCAAGATGGGATGGTAGAAGTCAAACACAACGAACGACTACATGGCTATGACAATTTTATCCTTGCTCACCAAGTTGAGCAGTGTATTATATGCCATATCCATGCACAAGATCGAGTGCTTATTGGGTTGTGTACAAAGTGAATCCTCGAGAACGGTTACATACTCCTGGTGATTTCGGTTATCTTGATAGCCACCGGAGGCCATGGAGGTTGTTGAGGTTTTCAAGATGAAGAATTGCCAAGCACTTTTGATATAGAGACCGGTCCAGACTCGATTCTTTAGTCGGAGACCGTGGAGATATAACGATTCTTGAGAAACGGAAAAGACAACCAATCAAGAAAAAGTAACAAGTCGTCCCTTAGAAAGAAGGAGACTACATCATCGCGACATTGATGAATTTTGACAAGTAATTTTGTGTGTTTATTATCTTGTTCATTCGCTCATTATTATTGTTGTTGTACTAACTTGATATTTTTCTTTCAACAGATGCCCCGATCGATCAAGCGGTGGCGAAGGATTCCTCGATGGTAGGAGGAAGTCCATGAGTTCGCATTGACGAGGAGGCCTTGTTTCAGGGTAGCGCTTCAAGCGCAAGTAGACGGCGTGCTTTGTTGAGTCCAGTGGATCCTGAGTTGCAGAGTCGTAGTGTTCCTTTGCAGAGTGGAGAGGTAACTAAACTTTTGATGTGTACTTCATGTCAAAACATAAATATGACATAAATATAACTGTCTTGTATTATTTCGCAGGATGAGACGACGGAGGAAGAAGTGGCTCTGCTGCCATGGATGTTGATGAGTAAACTACAATGTTATATTCTCTTAATTTATTTGATTATTATCTTCTTTATTCATTCATTATTATTGTTGTTGTAGCTGGGATCGAGGAGGATCAGGAGGCTGATGTTGACGCAGGTAAACTAGAATGTTATATTCTCATAATTTATTTGATTATTATCTTCTTTATTCATTCATTATTATTGTTGTTGTAGCTGGGATCGATGAGGATCAGGAGGCCGATGTGGGCCAAGGGGATGAGGACCCAATGGGTGGGGATACGACCGAGGGTTCTACCGGAGCCCGCCTGAGGTTTAGGAGGAGCCATACTGTCGCCCCCCCTCCAGCGCCCAGACGGGAGGAGGACAAGGTTGTGATCACACCTGTTGGCGATAGGTTTGTATTTTCTAAACCATGTCTTATTTCATTTCTTTCCGAACTGGAACTATATCATTTATATGTCTTGCAGTTTATGGGATGACTCGGGGTTTGACGGCAGAGGGCACCATAGGCAGGTTAACTACGTGCTAGGTAACCTCTGCCGTTTGCACTACCCGGGTTGGTCACAATGCCAATGGCGAGCAATTTGTTGCTACTAGTTGGGATCATTACCTGCTTGCTCCTAATGCCGAGCACTTGAATGCTCAGGAGGCGGTTTGGAGTGACTTTTGGGTAAGATTCTCTGTGCCAGTTGGTATTGGTTCAACTGTCGATTCTTTACTATTCTAACTATTCTTTGTGATGAACAATTGCGTACATTACCGTTTGGTGATGGTGCAAACATGGAGCATGCTCGTAGAGTTTTCCATGTAAATGCACGTCGGGTGACCAAAGATGCATTGTCTAATGCTCGGATTCAAGCAACAAATCTTTACTTGAGGTCCGTTAAAGGGCAATGAATTAACAGGACTCGTGGGTCTTCGAAAGTTACTTGACCGAGGAACAAGATAGCAGTAAAACAACAAATATTGGAGCTATTTGAGTTTAACGTTTCTTGCTAATGTTGTTTTAATGTATTAATATCTTTGTGCAGGTCATGATTCCATGGTTGGGGACCGCCCGAAGCTTACAGGCTCTTTTGGCGTTGGGCTTCACTGAGTTCATCGCCAAGTCAAAAAGAACCGAGATCGCCGAGGCAAAGAATCAAAGCACACGATGGCGCCGATGGACATATGCGTAAAGCTAAGCGCATGGTAAGTCCGGCCGTAGCAATCTTTTGCAAAATACATGTTACCAAGTATATGTATGCACCTAACTTATGTCTATAGGAGGCTCGGACCGGTGTTCAGCCGAGTGATATTGAAGTGTACGTGGAAGGTCATAAAGGTCGAGACCCGACACACCTGACAGTGTGCGATCAATGATGACTATTGATCGGCTGGTTAGTGGTCACAATTTTGATCCAATTCAAATTAAGTTGTTTGATTTGCAGTTCCCATTTAAATTGTCTGATTTGTCTATGTAGGAGAAATATGGCGAGGAAATGGTCAAGCGCCATGGTGAAGACTATGATTGGAGGAAGGAACCGCTGTGGCGTGGCTGTGCATGCTAGTGGAGGCGGCAAGGCCCATGGATGGTGAGATGTTATACCTTCTAAAATTTCATGAAGTCATAATTTCAAGTGCTCAAGCCTTTGTGGTCACGCATTTTGAAGGTACTCCATGTTCACCGGAGTGATCGACTCGGCGGTGGAGCCGAGAGGATCTTCTTCGTCCCAGAGCTCGGGGGTTGGTAGCCGTCGCTCCTCAGCGCAGGAGTTGGAGGTTACTAGGCTTCGTGAGGAGCTGCGCCAACGTGATGATTATGCAAGGGCGTAGTAAGAGTACTACGCTTCATACCGAGCAACAAAGAATCGGCGATTCAAGTAAGTCCGAGTCTTCAATCTATTGCATTTAGAGAATCTATTAATTCAAAATACTTATACATTGTATTTGTAGGCAATGTTCCAGGCGATAGGGCAAAACATTATCTTTCCAACGTTCCAGCCGCCACCACCGCCACAATGGGGGATGTATCCTCTAGCACCTCCTGCAGCTCAAGTATTCTTGCTAAACTTTGTGAATCGAGTTGAACTTAGTCAATCTAGCTAATATTAGTTTGTTGTACCTAATCTTGTTCAAACTAGCTACATTTAATCAATCTAGCTAAACTTAGTCATTTCTAGCGAGACTTAGCGAATCTAGCAAGACTAAGTATCTCTAGAGTTAAGTTTGATGAATTTAACGATATTTAGTTCATTTTTGCTAAACTTGGTCCGTTCTAGTTAAACTTTGTAAATGTAGTTAAATTTACTCAATATAGCTACACTTATAACATTTCTAGCTAAACTTAGTCAAAACTTGTAAATCTAGTAAAATTTGATCAATCTAGCTATAATTGTTGCCTTATGTAGGATCATCGTTTTCTGATTACTCGCCTCCAACGCTTGCGGCAGACCGCAGATCCCGTGATTCGTTTCTTACTTCTTTTCTTATGGTACATTCATTCTTATATTATTGTCTAATCTTGCATTTTCTTGTGTAGGGAACCGACGGTCCAACTAACTTTGTCAATGCGCTCTTTGCTTCCAGATCAAGCGGCCAGAACTCCAATAATCCAGATGGCGGCCAGTAGTTGTAGATTGTTTCATAGATGTGTCACTTTGGATGTGTATGATTCGAGTTGTGAACTTTGGATGTGTTTCTAGTTGTGTCACTTTGGCCTTTTTTGGATGTTATGACAATTTGGATATTATGATGGATCGATAACTTGATTATATGCATGTTCTGTGCTGGATTGATTATATTAATGAATTGTATGTGTTGATGTGTGAATTACTGTCAATGTTGATTATATTATGTATTGAATTGTGTGGCAAAACATGAAAATAGGGGTAAAAGTTGCCCCTGGTATTACTAATTAACGTCGGCCAAAGGGTTAGCCAACGTTAATTAGGCACTAATTAACGTTGGCCCACGGGTCAGCCGACGTTAATTAGACACTAATTAACGTCGGCCTACGGGTTAGCCAATGTTAATTAGTAATCCTGGGAGCCGTATTTTCTTCCGACAAATCTCCGGCAAATCGCTAATTAACGTCAGCCAAATCTAAACCGACGTTAATTATCCCGCCGGCGCTAATTAACGTCGGCCAGGCCTAAGCCAACGTTAATTATTAATTAACATCGGCCAAACATGGACCGACGTTAATTAGCGGGGTCACGGCCGTAATTAGCGTCGGCTGCATCAGGCCGACGTTAATTACTAATTAACGTCGGCAGCCGACGTTAATTAGCGATTTGCCAATGTTAATTACAATTAACGTCGACAAATGGCTAATTAACATCGGCTTTTGGCCGACGTTAATTTGCGGGATTACTGTAGTGCAAGAAGACAAAAAATCAACCACGAAGGTGCATGCACTCTGGTCGCAACTCACAAGGGCATTATCTAGTCAACGAGCACAAGCGCTACAACACAAACGCCAGGAGCATCAGCCACCAGGGAACCTTTTTTTTGTCGTCCAAAGTGATGACCTCATCACCTGAACTTTGTGTGAGGGAGGAGAACCATTTTGAATCATCAGTTATATGACGTAAACATCCAGAAACTATGAACCATATATTCTTCTTCCTCTCTCGCACAACCTACACAAAAGAGAATGTCGAGGTCTCAGTACTGGGGTTAGATAAAAGAAATTTAGGAATCCAGCACTAAGACACACGACTAGCAGAACCAGTAGGCATAAAAGCACGAATTAAATCCGTACCACCTTTACCTTTCGAAATTGGGTGCACCCGGTCTGAACGACCACTTACTTGCTGTCTGACCGGTCTGCCCGATCCAGAAAGTGGCTTTTGCCACCTAGACTTTGCAAAATATGTTATCCTGTCATTTTTCTGTTTTCTTGCAAGTCTAAAGCAGAACTGAACTAAATGACCATCTTTACCACAATAAGAGCAATTGTACTTCACAGGTGGTGCTGTTTTAGAAGATGAAGTAATTGCACTAGTTGTGAACAAATTAGACATAAAACCAACAGATTTAAAAATGGTCTTTTTAGGTTCAGGTTTAACCTCAAATTTACTACTTTCAGTTACATTCAACAATGTTGGTGGATGAGATTTAGAATAAGCATGTGCATCAATGTGACGACCCCCGTTTTCACATTCTATGCGAAGGATGCCAAAACGGAAATCTAATGTGCATTCTGTACTATTCCCTGGTTCAGTAGCTAGTACGCACATTTACAACAATTGGAAGCACAACCATACATCATTTTATTAAGGGAGATTTAGATATTTACCACTCTTTAATTTCAAACTTCGACGCCATGTACAAATCATGCCACTAGAGTGGCATTTTTTGTACATGGCGTCGAATTTTCACGTTGAAGGGTGGCAAATATCCAATTAAACCTTTTATTAATGCGGAAGCGGCTATTACAATGCATTTTACATCTCAGAGTATTTAACATAGTACAAAAGAAACAAAATCTTGTAGTGTGCCCACTGACCCTCAGGCAACTTACAAGGTACAAATTCCCAGATAGAACACGACCATAAAGTTCCTGCAACCTGCGATAAAGTTATTCTTCGAAACTTCACGATCACCTAAAAATAGTAAATAAGCAAGGTTGAGTACTTTCGTACTCCGCAAGACTTAAGGTGGTATTTGCAAATGCAATAAATGCAAGTCAAGTCAAAGGAGGTTTCTAGGTTAAGTTTGCATAAAGCAGAATTTACTTTGTAAATCAATTTGCAATTTGTCAAACAGAATTTGTAGAGGCAAGTTTGTTAAGCAAATAAGTAAAGTATAAATGATACTCACATTTGCTCCCAAGCATTGAATAATCCAAAGATCCAGTAGTCCAATAATCAAATCCATAATTCAATCATGAAGTCCATCAATTGTCAACCCATTGACATAATGATATAATCATTCATCCAATAATTCAATCAATATCAACCCATTGATATGAAATCATAACCAGTTGTAAAACAAGTTCCAACCCAAAACCCATTTTTAGAAAATATCAAATTCTAACTCGCATCAGTTCGCCAAGACACCCATAACCGTGGGTACGGCTAATCGATTAGATTTATTCTCTGCAGAGGTGTACAGTTTTACCCACAAGTCATGACCTTTCCTTTTTGCCGCATGTTTCACGCACTTTTAGCGTGTGGCCAGGATGTTCATGACGAAAACCTTTACATTACCCAGTTTAACTTTACACCAGCCCAGGACGTTAACCCTTGCCAGGGAGAAGAAACCTGAATAGCAGACATACCTCGTCTATTTATTTGAAAATGGAAAAAAATTGAGAGTACCCCTGTACTATTGGTTTCTCCCCTTAACAAGGCGTACACCGTTGCATTGGTAAGTAGAAACCCCTACAAGCAGACTTTGAAAGGAATGCTTGTGCAATCTCCCGCCTTCCATAAATGCAAAGTTAAACTGGATAACTTAATCAGTTTAAGGTTGCCCCATCCCAACACTTGTGGTTGCACGATTTTTCTTGGATCATACAACACGACGTTCAGTCCTTAGTCCGACACGGGCAATACTCCACCCTACACTACGTACAAGCCCTCTCGTGCATCCGGCTATTGCCAATAATTGCCCGCATCCAAACCATAGTTTTGTTTGGGATTTTTAACCAAAATAACCATTATCCAAGGTATCATACCCAAACACATTTTCCATTTATCAAGAAACAACTTTTGATCTGATCATCATCATTGATTCATCGATTCATTGTTGATTCTAAAGCATGGCTAAGCATGATTATTAAATCGTTTATAACCAAATTGACATTTTATATTGTCCAATCCCTTTTCTATGGTTATCAAGGTTCACATGTTCATACTTATCAAGGAAGTTCCATGAATCAACAGGTATAACTATCAAAACCACAAAATAGCGAATTTACTAAAAATAAACGCATGCATGAAATCATTTGATAAAACAAAGAAAAATAAACACTGGGATCAATATGGTCAAAGGGGGTGCTTGCCTTGCTTATTTGTCGCTTACGACGATATCATGGTTGCAACTGGCGGCATTGACGACGAAGTTAGTAACGTCGAGTTCTACACGTCGGCCCGACAAAAATAAAGCAAATTACTATCTCTAACAAGGGAAAAAAGAAAATAGATAGAAAGGCAAATAAAGAATCTTTACAAAGAACGAGGATTGCTCTTTATGAATTTATTAATTTCATTTTACGAATTCAAGACGCAAAAATAGATTAGATTAATAAAATTAATCATTTTTGCAAGGTTCATTGATTATACTATTCATGATCTGCTTCTTAACTCTTTATTATTTAAGGGTTTTTCTTTATCAGGATTCAGATTCAAAGCAAGTTAAAATAAGAATATTTTTCTAAATTATTGTAGATCATATCCTAAAGATCATTTCTGAACTATTCTTCATTTTATTCGCATTTAGACGAGATATTTTACGAACTATTGAAAAGGCTTAAGTGATCACAATTTGTTCGTTCATTTTACGGATTATCGAAATATGAGCAGTTAGGGTTATTGAACTATCAGGATTAATATGCAAACTATGATGAATCAAGACTCTTTCTTCGAAATATGGTAGTACAAACTTTGTAGAATGTATTCAAACTACTTTTACAAATTTCAGTATTTAGACGAGTTATATTATCTGTTGATAAATTTGCTTAAATGATCACAATGTTAACGTTAAATCGGCCAAGTTTTATTTTAAGTTTATGACTACATTACACATGATTCTTTATTCATTTTTCAGGTATTAGTAAGGTACATTCCTAGAAATGTTTTAAAACTGTTTTTACATTATTTTGATTTTAATTGCAATAGATTATACATTTGTTTATTGCTAAAATTTATATTTCTTTTAGTTAAAAGAATGTAAATTAAATCTTATCTTAAATATTTTTACACACATGAGTCCTTGCTGTTCCTAGGAACTTAATGCAAATTATTTCATTATTTTATGAGCTATTATGCTTTTATTTTTATTAATGGTCATATCAAGATTTTCTAGTAATTGTAAAGAAAATAATTTAAACTGAGTTCAAGATTTAAATGTTTCTATATATTTGAGTTTATCATTATTCCAGAGACACATTAAAATTTATTTAATTATTTTTATGGATCATATTTTCCATATGTGCAATAATGTCCATAATAGTGTGCTTATACTATTTCAAATTTTAATAATTGTTCTATAACTCAAAAATTAAATATTTTTGCAGATTGTAATTCATCCTGGTCTATTCATTATATAAATATTTATTTTATCATTTTATACCTTACTGTGCACATATTTGCTTTAAAGACCATAACATGATTATAATTAAAGCTTAATTTAAATAATTATTCTGCAGTTCAAAAATTAAATCTTTTTACATATTTAGATTCTTCTGGATTTTAGATGAATATAAAATTTATCTCATTGAAATTGGATTAATATTTCAAAAGATATTCAAGATTGAAACCTATTCGGTTTGGAAAATGCTTTCAAAATTGGAAATACGTTTTCTTGTGTTGAACACGGCTTTTACTGCTTTCTCTGGAGTTCTTCTTGAGCATCGACAGTGGGACCCTTGAGCAGAGACAGAGAACGAGAGGAGGAGCTGGGCTTGCGGCGACGATGCTCCGCGACTTTCCGTGAAGCAAGGCACAGGAGGCAAGATCTCGACGAGGCGAAGCTAGTGGTCTTGCCGATTCGACAGAGAGCTACCAGAGAGGTGCGTGTCGAAGCCAGCAAGCCGTGAAATGGCGGATGGTGGTGATGGCAAAGCAGTGATTGGGAACTTAAATGGGTTGAGGATTAAGCATCTAGGTGTTGAGATGAATCCATTTTTTGGTTCCTCCGGTTGAGAGAGTATCCGAGCTGAGCTCCCACCGGCGGCCGTTCATGGAGGAAAAAGGGCGCACGGCAGCGGCACAATTTTGCATGAGAAAGCTTGAATATTTTTGGGGGCTTTTGATCCTTCGAGTATCGTGTTGCTACTACTCGGTTTAATTTGGATTTGGTAGCGAATTTGATTCGATTTGCCGTTTGGACTGAGCTCTGGTATTTTTGGTAATGACGGCAAGAGAATGGAAATTTTGGCGACTCGGTTGGGGACAGGAAGGGAAGGATGAGGGGGAAATGAAAACCCAGCTCAAGCGATCCTTGGACGCTATTTATAGCCAAGGGGAGTGGATGAACCCGGTTGGATGAACTCGGACTCAGGCGAAAGCTTCACCGAATACAACAAAGGAGCATGATGGCTTGCAGCGTGGAGTGAGGAGAAGGAGGCCACCTGGAGGCGAAGAGATGTGGCTTGAGCTTCGCTGGCACGGCTATGGTGAGGGAGTGACGCGAGAACAGGAGGCTAGGCAGAGATTTTGCTCGACGGCCCCAGCGTCTGGAGGTTGAAGATGACCAGGAAGGGAGGCTGGCGAGTGGGCTCAAGCAGGAAAGTGACCCCACCTGGAAGTGAAGGAATGGGGGCAGCAAAGCATAATTGAAATGAACAGCAGGCTGAGCATTAAGAGGGTTCAATGAATCGGTTTTCCGTCACTTCATAATTTATGGAAATTTTACTGTGCAATGGGTTGGAAGTTATCTTGATACTTTAAAATTTTCAAATTTAAATATTGTTCACAGATTTAATTAAAATTCTGACAATCTTCTCTGCACAGTTTTCAGATTTCTATTTTTTATTTATCAGACAAACCAAATATTTTTTAAACTTTTTGAAAATTTGTTTTTCAGGTTTATTTGAGCTAAGGATTCTTATGTAAAATTTTCAACTCAAAATATTTCTCCAGAAATTTATAAAAATTCTGACATTCAGAGTACTAGTTTTTATTTCTCTTTGTTTTTGAATTTTTAAATATTCCAAAATAATTTATTAATTTCTGAAATTTTTATTTTAGGTTCATTAATGTCTCTATAAGATAATATAAAATTTTCAACTTGAGATAAGTCATTATTAGTTTCATTTAATTCTGACAAGGTTACTGTTCTTAGTCTTGGTGCATTAAATGACAATAAATGACTTTGGATTTTATGCATAAATGTTGGATATGACATTTTATCATTTAAAATTGGGGTTCTAGGTTGTTCTCAAGATTATCCATGATTTTGAAATTTTATTGACTTTATATTTCATTATTATTATTCTTCTTTTGCTTGAATATACTTTTCCAATGAAGCATAAATCAATATAAATCCAGAAAATTCAGAAAAAGCAGGAAAAGGCAACAATAATTATAATTTAATTCTGAATTTTAATTTCTTACTTTATTCTAATTTTCAGGATGTTACAATCAAAGCCTAGTCCTTTATTATATGTGCTTACTCTGGATGTGTCCAAAATCATGTTGAGGTTCTTTTTACCATCAGAAAAACATTGCAATGAGCTTTGAAGATAAGCAACTTCTTTTGTTAAAGAAACATAATTATCACAAATATTATCAATAATGCCTTTTTGTTTGCGACAATTGGAGCAAGAAAAAACTTCATTTTGGAAGCATGTCACATTGCAATTGATCAACTTTACCATAAGCATTTTTCAATTTTAACTCAAGCGAGGAACATTTAGAACAAGGCAAATTTGAATCAAGCTTGACACTGGCAGCACACTTAGCATTCTTAAGTTGTTTGAATTTTCTAGAACATAAAGCATTTACCAAAGAGCTAGCATATAAGGCAACTTTTATCTTTTTCAAATAAGAAACAATTCATCAACAACATGAGCATGCATAGCAGTACCAAAAGTAAAACAGGTTTCAAATTTATCATTCTTTGCAATTTGATCATTAAGTTTACGAAGAGTAGAAGCATGGGCATTCCTTAATGCAATAACTTCAGATTGTAACACATCACAAGATTTGCAAGAATCATCATCGAGAATTAAAGATCTAAGCCTTGCAATTTCAGAATTGAAACTATCAATTTCTAGATCTTTTTCTTTAAGAGTCTTCTTAGACTTTTTAAGTTCTGAAGCTAATTTAACCATGGCATACTCAAGCTCATCATAGGAAGGTCTCACCTCATCAAGATTGGAGTCGTTGTCGCTATCCCTTCTAGTCATGAAACGCATGCCAGTGAAGTCATCATCAGAATCTCCCTTTTTGTCCTTCTTCTTGTCATGTGGCTCATTATCACTCTCAAAGTCTACATCGCTAAGATCACACTCCTCTATGGCGGCTAAGACTTTCTTAGCAACTTTTCGAAAATTGGAGCGCCTAGGGGTAGTGCGTCTTGAGCTGCGTTGTGCTGGTTCCCTTTTTTCCTTCTTCTTCAACTTGGGACAATTTGCTTTAATATGCTCGGGAAGGCCACACTCAAAGCAATTGAAGGATCCCGAAGTTGTGCCTCTACGTCTCCTCATCCTCACATTGTTGAGTGCTTTAAAAGCACGTGAGGAGATGAGCACAAGATCTTCTTTAGGAAGCATCTCAAACTGTTCATTTAAAAAAGAAGTTAATGCAGACAAGGAAACAAAAGATAGTAATCCAGACGAAGTGCTGGGATTAGCAACAAGTGTATGTGTAGAGGACTTATCATCTCTAGGTGACAAAGAATCCATCTCATAAGTTTTCAGCCTAGAATAAAGAAAAGTCTTTTTGGTAAATATTTTTGCGCACTTTCTTAATCTTAGTAGAACCTTCATGATAGTCACATAATGTCTTCCAAACTGAATATGCAGAACGTAAATGAGAAAATCGATCAAATTCTTTTTCAGAAATTCCTTGAAAAATCAAGTTTCTAGCTTTAGCATTCAAATCAACGTCTACTTTATTATCATTAGTAACTATATCAGGAACATCATATGCACTACAAACTTTGCGCCAAACATCATTACCTTGAGCTTCAATATAGGATTGCATACGACTTTTCCAATAAGGAAAATTTGAATCATTAAGCATAGGAGGACGATTAACATACTTATCTGACGCCATACCTTAACCTCGCTCTGATACCACTTGTAGGATCGGATGACGTCAATCAGAGGGGGGTGAATGATTGAGCGGAAGCCAAATTCAACTTTTTGTAACACCCCAAATTGGACTCAAATTACTTGATTCAAATTCAACAAAACCTTATTGTGCCGGACTAAATCTTTACTTGCACGGCGGACCAAATTTCACGCCGGACCAAGTTTTTATGTGTACGCCAGACCAAACTTGCATCGGACAGAGAGTTTCACATATACGCCAGGCCAAACTTGCACGGGACAGAGAGTTTCACATGTACGCCGGACCAAATTTCTACTGTAGCAAAACCAAACCAATTCACACCGGACCAAACGAGACAGACTGACACACGTTCACTAAAACTAAGATTCCCGAAGATCTAACTGTTAGATTGATGTGAAATTTTAATTGTAGAAACTAGATTCAATTTCAAAGCTAACACAAAAAGAAAACTCTATCGAACGTATAGATCTAGAGTTATGTTCTTCGCAATACGGCTGAAACAAATACCCACCAAACAGCGACAGACCAAATTCAACCTAGCGATGGACCAAACTCAAACAACGAGATTAACTGAAGATCCAGCATGTTGGATTAATGAAATATTTTAACTGAAGAAACTAGATTCAATTATGAATCTAACCCAACAAGAATCAACTCGATCGGATTTATGGATCAAGAGATATTACCTTCGCAAGATGACTGAATCAAAGACTGACGAAAATCAAAGCAGTGACGGGCCAATCTTCAAACAATGTACCAACTACGACGGACCAAATTGCAGATGAAACTCCAACTACGCCGGACCAAATTCTTCAAGCTACGCCGGACCAAAAACGAATTCAACACAAGATGCAAGAAGCTCTGGCTGAAGAAATTTTTTATTGTTTATCTAGTCTGGGTACAGTACTCCAAACAAAAAGAGCACAAACCCTAAAAACCTGAGCGCTCAACAATAAACAGGAGACACCTCCCCCTATTTATACAGAGCAACCACAAAGAGACTGAATACAACTTCACTCTCAACATGGAAAGAGTTCGTATACATCTCAACTTGGCCAAACATGACCAAACAAAACTCTTGCACACGTGTACAACCCACATCATGGACAGAATCTGCGTAGAACTTCTCCGTTCCACGTTTTCACCATCTTTATGCGCCCAAGTGTAGGGTCGAGAATGCGCCTAGAGGGGGGGTGAATAGGCGTTTATAAAATTCGATCGCTCACTAAACAATCGCTCTAATTCAACCCCTATGTCAAAACCTACTCACGAGTAATGCGGAAGCGATAAACGCGGTTTTGACAATTAAAGCCTAAATCAACTAGGCTCACTAGTGCACTAACTAAATTATGTCTCTACACAAGAATTGCTAAATTGATCAATCAATTGATACTAAGCAATTCTAATACATTCAAGCAATTGATAATATGTAAAAGGTAAATACTTGAATGTAAAGAGATAAGGGACAACCGATGTTTTTCCGTGGTGTTCGGAGACTTGCCGGTCTCCCTAGTCCACGTTGAGGCTAGCCCGACCACTCGGACCGGCCCCGCCGAGCACCGCCTCTTTCCACTAGTCGTGGTTTTTCACGCCAGCAGAGGCTCAACCCGAACCTTCACAAACTTCTGGGGCTTCTCACACCTCGAGAGCTCCCGCGCACGACGCCTACGCCGTCTAGGAGTCGGCAACCTCCAAGAGAATAAGCCGCTCCTCCGCTTGACCTTCACCGAGCACAACGCATGCGCTCCGGCGATCACCAAGTGCAACACATGCACAAGGACCTCACTCAAGTGCAACACATGCACAAGAGCCTCTCAAACCACTCACTAATTGCAACACATGCAATTAGCGCTCACACTTAAGCTCAAGAAGCAAAGGGAGAAAGAGCAACACATGCAAAACACTCCCACACACAGCCAACCCTAGCCCCAAGCCCCAAAGGGGTGTATTTATACCCCACACAAGAAAACTAGCCGTTGGGGCCAAAATCACGAATTTCGGGCAGAGAGGCCGGTCATACCGCACCCTGGCCGGTATGACCGCTCCTCACAAGCCAACGGTCGAAAATCCGACCGTTACACAAAAACCCGGTCATACCGCGCCCTGGCCGGTATGACCGCACATGGCCGGTATGACCGCACGACCTCCGGTCATACCGCGCCACCTCAGCGCCAAAACACTGTTCTCTGGAGAAAACACACCGCACGGGGTGCGGTAGCACCGCAGGCCGGTATGACCGCACAGGGGCCGGTCATACCGCCCACACTGACTCCAGATTCCCGTTTTTCGCAAATTCAAATTCCGACACTTCGAAAACTATTCCTTGAGCCAATAAATGATCAACACATGATCATACACACGTGCAAAACACATTTGCACCAATTTAGCTCACGCTCAAGGAATCGCAACAGAATCATGAAAACGCATTTCGCCACCGACACCGAACTTACGCGTTCAACCCTCTAGCCATGTAAGGATCAACACATGATCCCGACACTTTGCAAAACACATTTGCAAATGCCAACACATGCTCTAGGATTGACACGCATAACCCCAATGCTCATTTGCAAAACACATTTGCACAACCGCAATCAACTCCAAATGACGAAAAACACATTTCGCCAACAACTCAAGAACTATTTGCAAAACGTATTAAGCAAATCAAACTCGAGTTTATGAGATTAATCCCCCTAGCCATGTGAAGGTCAACACGAGACCCGGTCAACTTGCCAACACCCGTTGCAAGCCCCACTCACATGCTCTCGGGATTCCGGACTCATAAACCTCAGTTTATTCGCACAACGAACTTGCAAATAACACTTCAAACATATTTCATGCTTGAGCACTACTCTTTGCAACACATGCAAAAGTCTAGCTCCAAGCAACATCAAATCAAGATGCATGGACTCTCTAATTGCAACACATGCAATTCTCTAGTCCCATGCAACACCAAATCGACTTCTCACCAAAACCAAACATCAACTAAACCAAATCACACGTATGAGCTCTTTACTCGCAACACATGCAATTCTCTAGCTCCATACAAACACACAAACATAAAATCATGCTTGAGCTCTCTCCTTTTGCAACACATGCAAAACTTAGCTCCAAGCAACCACACGGTTTTATAAAGATTGTTTTGCGAACCAATACGTGAAGCTTCAACTAATGCAACACATGCAAAAGTGAATTCCACGCAAAAGCTAACGCATTGGCTTATCCCATTTGCAACACATGCAAATCAAAGCACTTTGCGAAAACCAAATGCATATACTCTTCATCTTTGCAACACATGCAAATCGGAGCATAATGCAAAACAACCAAGCATAGGCTTAACACATTTGCAACACATGCCAAATGGTTAACCCATATGCAAAAACCAAATCCAAATAAGATTTGAGCTTTGAGTGAACGCGGATTGAGATCACCAACACATGATGAATCTCAAGCGAAAGAGGCAACCCCTCTTAATAGTACGGCGATAAAAGATCTAGACTCAAAGACTACAAAAGTCCTTAGCCTATCTAGTTATACCTTCGCCGCCGCGCAAGCAATCCCCTTTGGGGTCTTTAAGATCATCACTTGATACTCCCCCGGGATTATCACTCTTCTTTTCTTCAGGATCCATCCTTGACGTCCATCAACTCATGATGCCGTCCAAGTCCCGTTCTCATCCATCTTTGGACCTAACTCATACATAACTCATGAAACTTATTAGTCCAAGATGCATGGTTGTCTCAATTATCTCTTGCATTCCATTAACACATAATGGATGCCTTTAGATCAATTGAGCACAACCTAAATCAATTGAAATGATTGTAAATGTGTCTTAAGTATAATAATGCAACACATGCTTAATTATACTTAAGAACTATTCATTTGTCCTCAATTAATCACGGAGCACCATCAACACATGATGAAGTGTTCGTTAATGATTGACAGACAAATGAACTCAATTTAAATTATCATTTAAATTGACTCTTCAAGTTAGAGTGTGAACTCCCCCTAAATATGTGCATCCATGTAATATATGGATTGGGAAACATGATGCACATTTTGTGGTTAATATAATGGGGACATTCACATTTTAACTTGACTCCAAAGTATGACTAATACTAGAATGAATATGCAAACATACCTTGGGTTTTCCATTTTTCAATGCGATGAGACTAATCAAAGATATTCTAAATAAACAAGTTAGTCTCGATATAAGATTGTCATTAATAACAATATCGCATTAGGGGATAAACTCAATATTGGATTTGTCATTAACACAAGATTAGATTTGTCATTAACACCAAAACCATAATTAATGAAGGTTGAACTTAATCTCCCCCTTTTTGGTGATTAGTGACAAATCCAAGCTTAATGAGCACATTTGGGTTAAAACTAACATGTTGAGAGAATTTAAGCTAATTGAACACATATGCATATTAATTCTCCCCCTTAATCATAGTAAGCTTACTTTTTAAACCAAATGACATTAAGCTTCCTAATTCTCCCCCTTTTGGCATTAAGCACCAAAAATGGAAAAACTAAAAGATTAACTTGAAATACATTCTTCCCCTTTTTGGCAAACATTTGTAAATAATTCTCCCTTTGTATTTCATTATTCTCCCCCTTTTTACTTTAATCATTCTCTCCTTTTTGGCATTTAATAATTTCTTCCAGGGGTCATATCTAATGAAGGTCATACAAGAATTTAAAAGGATACTAATGACCTTGTCAATGAATTAGATTTTAGATACCAATTGAAAGAGATAGGCAATAAAATCCCAAATGAAAAAGATATACAAGGAATAAAACAAGTTTTCATTTGAAATATGGCCTGATACCAAAAGAAGAAAAACTCGAAAAGAGACCATATTCGGGATTTTGGATACCACTTTGAAGGAAGAATAAGCACTTGCAAATATGGATACCACTTGTAAAGATATGTATGAAAGACAACGAAGGAAGGGTATCACACGGTTTATTTGAAACACATTCAAATAATTCACTCCTCATTTTATTAGGCTTTGCAATTTTCAATATGATTCTCTTGAAGAATCCAATACTTTGCCTAATAGGGTTAGACGAGGAACCCAAAAGAAATAGATACCACTTGAGAAATTAGATACCACTTTAAATCTATCTCAAGGGCTTTGCATGAAGAACCAAAAGAAATTTGAGCATTTTCAAATTTTTCATGAAGAACAATGCTCAACAAGAGATTTTCCTCTTTTATGTATTTCAATCCATAAAGATTCTCACAGAGAAATCTTAAGCGGTTGAACTTACAATTGTAGCTTGAGAGGAAACATCTTAATCAAGAATGTGGGTATCGCAATAATGCTACAAAGAGGCAATGCAATACCACTTGTAGGAAATAAATGAATTCAATGATACCACTTGGGGAGAAGATAAACTCAATGATACCACTTTCTAAGCATATGAAATGAATAAATGCTCAATTGATACCACTTAGGATCAAATCACAAAGATTGATACCACTTGAAAGAATTATCGATAATATCGATGGGTATCAGAGCAATATTCTCAAAGCAATATACTTACGGGTATCAAAAGAGAGCAAAGCTCAAGAAGAATCAATAAAATCACAAATATGAGTATCAGAGCAAATCAAAGACATGATATCACTTGGAAGCAATTAAGTGCCCAAAACTTGATATGAATAAACTCCTCGAGATGTTCAACAAGTGAATTATGGAGTTATTTGCATTGGAATTGCACAAGTTTTGTCTTTTCAAAAGATCAAGTGAATACCACTCTTTGAATCAATTAAAGTGCTCATAACTGATACCACTTGAAAACTCTATCAAATGACTTGTAAAACTTTTAAAAATTTGCCAAAATAAACTTTGGGATCAAGTCAAACCTCTCCAAAAAGAATTTTTGAAAAAGGAATTTCCAATGAAAAGATATCCCAAAGCAAAGGTCGAAAACCTGATAAATTCAGAACTGAATTTGCCAGGGCGATATGATCATAAGAAGTGCGGTCATACCGCAAATCCGGTCATACCGCAGGAGGGTGTGGTATTACCGCTCTGACCGATCGAAAACCGTGCTTTTGTAAATTTTGGCACAAATAATTCAAACGAAGTCCAATCGATTTGAAACTTTCCAGAAATGAACTTTGAACTAATTTGAGGGTTTTCCAAAAAGAATTTTCTCAAAATCAATTTTATTTTGAAAGTTATGGCAAATTGCGTTTTGAGGCAAAAACGAAAATTGATTTTCACGAAAAGCCTCAAAATGCACTTCGGTTTGGATCTCTTTGCAATTTCTTTTCCATGGCTTAGATAGGTGTATCAAGATTGTTTCTAGCCAAGATTTATGATGAAATCCAACTCGAATGCCACGATTTGAGCATATTTGCTTAAATAGGCCTTTTTGGATCAAATCAAATCGTTTTTGAGCCAAATTAGATTTCAACATATGATTTTCATTTTAAAAGCTTGTAAAACATTTGAAATACATATTAGAATACTTTTACAAAGCCTTTCGCAAATTTGGGCCTTTTAAATATGATTTTTGACTTTTGATCTAAATAGTCCAATTAAGAGGCAAATAGAAATCAAATCAAATTCAACAACACAAAGAATTCAAATTTAAGCAAGGGTAAGAAATATGGATTTGATTCTTGTGTATGAGTCTAGAATACCATTTTGAATCACAATTCTACACAAGAATGGATTCAAATGGAGAAACTCACTAAGTGCTAGAATATGACCATTATGGGTCAAGTACAGTTTTTCGGCGAGTTTCAAAATCAAATATCTTTCGCTAGGTTGGTCTTTTGAAAATCTTTTGAACACGAAAGTTGTTAAGAATGACCAACTCTATGATTTTTTTTTGGAAGTACTTTCAAAATCCTTTTACTTTTATTTCTGTGAAAATTATAAGTTTAAATCAACATCAAGATACTAGTAACTAGATTTTGGGCTAAAACTTATTTTCTTTTCAAAATAGATTTTGTAAAGCTAAAACCTTTGAAAAACATTTGAAAACCATTTGTATACAATTTTCAACTAGTTTTTCACAAGTTTACTAATAGTTTACAAACTTTTGACTTTTGGCTAAAAGGTTGATTTTGAAATTATATTTATGCACTTATATTAATATGGGCACACGTAGGGATGTGGTACACATGAATATGAATTAACACTCCCCCTAAATGTGCCACTATTAAACTTGCTCAAGATTTGCAATTAAGAGAATAGATGAGAGGCGAGAGCAAGTGGCCATAACAAGTAATCTAAATTGATATTCATTTATATTTCATTATAACCTACACAAGGCTATACGACATAAGAATCAATTTAAAAACTTGTTACCGAGATGGCATTGGCTTATGATGGACTTGTTGTTCTTCATGCTTGACACCACTTGTAGACCAATATAATCCTTCTCCTCTTGAGTGGCAAGCGTCCAATCCATCTCTTATCACCTAAAAGTCTTTTAGGCGGATTTTGGTACCCAATCCTTGTTGGGTCCGACAATGTTAGTCACAAGAGTTTTAGGAACCCAAATGGCCCTAATTTTAACATTATTGAATTGACTAACATGACTAGAAATAGAATTGCAATTTTTATTTCTCCTAGGCAAATAATTGACATTTTTATGAATTTGCTTAGGATGGCAATGATACTTTACAAAACTATTTCTAGTTTGATCCTTTCTAAGCATATGATTATTGAAATTATGAAATGGCTTAGAGGATCTAGCAAATCTAGCAAATGTTTTGCTATTGTTATTTCTCCTAAGCATATGATCATCATGATTTTTCTTATTCTTAGGAAATCTATTATTTTGAGCAAACACATTTCTAGAATTACTCTTCCTATGCAAATGAATATCATTCTTAGCGGGCATAGGGGACTTGACAAGCTTGGCAAACACATTGCCATTCTTGTCCTTCCTAAGCAAATAGTTTTTATTAATGAGAATAGGCTTAGGAGTTATACCTTTGGGACAATCCTTACCGAAATGTCCCTTTTCCCGGCAATTGAAGCACGTCACGCTATTTGGCCCTCTCTTGACCGGTTTGACTTGCTCCTTGCCGGCTTGCCTCATGGTTGATGCTTGTGGCTTGACATCCACTTGATTAGGGCACACGGAGGCGAGGTGGCCCTTCTTGTTGCAAGCGAAGCATTTGATTGTCTTCGTGTGTCGCGCATTGTGCCTCGTCTTGCTATTCTCCCTCTTGGAGTTGTAGCCGAGTCCTCGCTTGTCTTGAGGCGCCCTTGGCTTGCTCAAGATTTCATCGAGGAGGGCTTTTCCTTTAACGCATCTCTTCAAGTCATTTTCCAACTTAATGACTTGAGCCTTGAGCTCTTTATTTTCCTCTACAATATTTTCATCCAAAGGCATAGAGGAACTAGAAGCAAATTTATTAGAACAACAAGGTATATCATCGCTAGTGGTGGATATGCATTTATTTGATGAATTGATTGTGATAGAATTTAAGCAAGACAATTCATCATCTAGATTACATTGAGTAGCACTATCCATACTAGCATTTGTAAATTCCTTGAGAAGGACTTTTTCATGATTTTCTTTTAGAACATTATAATCATTTTGAAGTGACTCATGTTCTAACTTTAAAATCTTATATTTTGTTTTCTCCTTCCCAAGGTAATTATTGAGCTCCTCTAACATATCCATTAATTCGTCGTAAGAGGGCTCACCTTCATCGTCACTTACCTCATTCTTACCTTTCGCCATAAAGCAACGGATTTTTGATGGAAGTGAAAATTCGTCGTCGTTTGAGGCGGAGGTTGAGGTTGATGGAGTTGTCAGTTCATCACTTGATGTAGATGTTGAAAGGTCATCAACCGACGTCTCCTCCTCATTGCAATCCTCGATAGATGTGGACACGTCATATAATTCTTGAAGCTTGGTCCACATTGCATGAGCGCTTGAGAGGTTGCAAATGAGGTTGAATATCTCTACACTCACAACGCTAAATAAAACATTAGTAGCTTGAGCGTCGAGATGTAGACATTTCTCCTCTCCTTTAGTTGGAGCAATATCATTAATTGGAGAAGAAATGCCGACATCTACGATCCACCAAATTTGTGGGCTCATGGATTTAAAATGATCTATCATGAATAATTTCCATTGAGCATAATTTGATTCATTTAGCATGAGTGGATCGTGAGAGTGCACTAAACCTCTAGTTGCCATCCTTTTTACTCTCTAGACGGTTAAACCTAAAATGAGAGTGACCGTGGCTCTGATACCACTTGTAGGGTCGAGAATGCGCCTAGAGGGGGGGTGAATAGGCGTTTATAAAATTCGATCGCTCACTAAACAATCGCTCTAATTCAACCCCTATGTCAAAACCTACTCACGAGTAATGCGGAAGCGATAAACGCGGTTTTGACAATTAAAGCCTAAATCAACTAGGCTCACTAGTGCACTAACTAAATTATGTCTCTACACAAGAATTGCTAAATTGATCAATCAATTGATACTAAGCAATTCTAATACATCCAAGCAATTGATAATATGTAAAAGGTAAATACTTGAATGTAAAGAGACAAGGGACAACCGATGTTTTTCCGTGGTGTTCGGAGACTTGCCGGTCTCCCCTAGTCCACGTTGAGGCTAGCCCGACCACTCGGACCGGCTCCCGCTCGAGCACCCGCCTCTTTCCACTAGTCGTGGTTTTTCACGCTCGCGCGTAGGCTCAACCCGAACCTTCACAAACTTGCCGGGGCTTCTCACACCTCGAGAGCTCCCGCGCACGACGCCTACGCCGTCTAGGAGTCGGCAACCTCCAAGAGAATAAGCCGCTCCTCCGCTTGACCTTCACCGAGCACAACACATGCGCTCCGGCGATCACCAAGTGCAACACATGCACAAGGACCTCACTCAAGTGCAACACATGCACAAGAGCCTCTCAAACCACTCACTAATTGCAACACATGCAATTAGCGCTCACACTTAAGCTCAAGAAGCAAAGGAGAAAGAGCAACACATGCAAAACACTCCCACACACACCAACCCTAGCCCCAAGCCCCAAAGGGTGTATTTATACCCCACACAAGAAAACTAGCCGTTGGGGCCAAAATCACGAATTTCGGGCAGAGAGGCCGGTCATACCGCACCCTGGCCGGTATGACCGCTCCTCACAAGCCAACGGTCGAAAATCCGACCGTTATTAAAACTTGGTCATACTGGCATACCGCCGGTATGATCAAGACATGGCCGTATGACCGCACGACCTCCGGTCATACCGCGCCACCTCAGCGCCAAAAACTGTTCTCTCGAGAAAACACACGCACGGGTGCGGTAGCACCGCAGGCCCGGTATGATCAAGACAGGGCGGTCATACCGCCCTTATCGACTCGATTCGTTTTTCGCAAATTCAAATTCCGACACTTCGAAAACTATTCCTTGAGCCAATAAATGATCAACACATGATCATACACACGTGCAAAACACATTTGCACCAATTTAGCTCACGCTCAAGGAATCGCAACAGAATCATGAAAACGCATTTCGCAACCGACACCGAACTTACGCGTTCAACCCTCTAGCCATGTAAGGATCAACACATGATCCCGACACTTTGCAAAACACATTTGCAAATGCCAACACATGCTCTAGGATTGACACGCATAACCCCAATGCTCATTTGCAAAACACATTTGCACAACCGCAATCAACTCTAAATGACGAAAAACACATTTCGCCAACAACTCAAGAACTATTTGCAAAACGATAAGCAAATCAAACTCGAGTTTATGAGATTAATCCCCTAGCCATGTGAAGGTCAACACGAGACCGGTCAACTTGCCAACACCGTTGCAAGCCCCACTCACATGCTCTCGGGATTCGGACTCATAAACCTCGGTTTATTCGCTGTGAACTTGCAAATAACACTTCAAACATATTTCATGCTTGAGCACTACTCTTTGCAACACATGCAAAAGTCTAGCTCCAAGCAACATCAAATCAAGATGCATGGACTCTCTAATTGCAACACATGCAATTCTCTAGTCCCATGCAACACCAAATCGACTTCTCACCAAAACCAAACATCAACTAAACCAAATCACACGTATGAGCTCTTTACTCGCAACACATGCAATTCTCTAGCTCCATACAAACACACAAACATAAAATCATGCTTGAGCTCTCTCCTTTTGCAACACATGCAAAACTTAGCTCCAAGCAACCACACAGTTTTATAAAGATTGTTTTATGAACCAATACGTGAAGCTTCAACTAATGCAACACATGCAAAAGTGAATTCCACGCAAAAGCTAACGCATTGGCTTATCCCATTTGCAACACATGCAAATCAAAGCACTTTGCGAAAACCAAATGCATATACTCTTCATCTTTGCAACACATGCAAATCGGAGCATAATGCAAAACAACCAAGCATAGGCTTAACACATTTGCAACACATGCCAAATGGTTAACCCATATGCAAAAACCAAATCCAAATAAGATTTGAGCTTTGAGTGAACGCGGATTGAGATCACCAACACATGATGAATCTCAAGCGAAAGAGGCAACCCCTCTTAATAGTACGGCGATAAAAGATCTAGACTCAAAGACTACAAAAGTCCTTAGCCTATCTAGTTATACCTTCGCCACGCAAGCAATCCCCTTTGGGGTCTTTAAGATCATCACTTGATACTCCCCCGGGATTATCACTCTTCTTTTCTTCAGGATCCATCCTTGACGTCCATCAACTCATGATGCCGTCCAAGTCCCGTTCTCATCCATCTTTGGACCTAACTCATACATAACTCATGAAACTTATTAGTCCAAGATGCATGGTTGTCTCAATTATCTCTTGCATTCCATTAACACATAATGGATGCCTTTAGATCAATTGAGCACAACCTAAATCAATTGAAATGATTGTAAATGTGTCTTAAGTATAATAATGCAACACATGCTTAATTATACTTAAGAACTATTCATTTGTCCTCAATTAATCACGGAGCACCATCAACACATGATGAAGTGTTCGTTAATGATTGACAGGACAAATGAACTCAATTTAAATTATCATTTAAATTGACTCTTCAAGTTAGAGTGTGAACTCCCCCTAAATATGTGCATCCATGTAATATATGGATTGGGAAACATGATGCACATTTTGTGGTTAATATAATGGGGACATTCACATTTTAACTTGACTCCAAAGTATGCGACTAATACTAGAATGAATATGCAAACATACCTTGGGTTTTCCATTTTTCAATGCGATGAGACTAATCAAAGATATTCTAAATAAACAAGTTAGTCTCGATATAAGATTGTCATTAATAACAATATCGCATTAGGGGATAAACTCAATATTGGATTTGTCATTAACACAAGATTAGATTTGTCATTAACACCAAAACCATAATTAATGAAGGTTGACCTTAATCTCCCCCTTTTTGGTGATTAGTGACAAATCCAAGCTTAATGAGCACATTTGGGTTAAAACTAACATGTTGAGAGAATTTAAGCTAATTGAACACATATGCATATTAATTCTCCCCCTTAATCATAGTAAGCTTACTTTTTAAACCAAATGACATTAAGCTTCCTAATTCTCCCCTTTTGGCATTAAGCACCAAAATGGAAAAACTAAAAGATTAACTTGAAATACATTCTTCCCTTTTGGCAAACATTTGTAAATAATTCTCCTTTGTATTTCATTATTCTCCCCTTTTACTTTAATCATTCTCTCCTTTTGGCATTTAATAATTTCTTCCAGGGTCATATCTAATGAAGGTCATACAAGAATTTAAAAGGATACTAATGACCTTGTCAATGAATTAGATTTTAGATACCAATTGAAAGAGATAGGCAATAAAATCCCAAATGAAAAAGATATACAAGGAATAAAACAAGTTTTCATTTGAAATATGGCTCGATACCAAAAGAAGAAAAACTCGAAAAGAGACCATATTCGGGATTTTGGATACCACTTTGAAGGAAGAATAAGCACTTGCAAATATGGATACCACTTGTAAAGATATGTATGAAAGACAACGAAGGAAGGGTATCACACGGTTTATTTGAAACACATTCAAATAATTCACTCCTCATTTTATTAGGCTTTGCAATTTTCAATATGATTCTCTTGAAGAATCCAATACTTTGCCTAATAGGGTTAGACGAGGAACCCAAAAGAAATAGATACCACTTGAGAAATTAGATACCACTTTAAATCTATCTCAAGGGCTTTGCATGAAGAACCAAAAGAAATTTGAGCATTTTCAAATTTTTCATGAAGAACAATGCTCAACAAGAGATTTTCCTCTTTTATGTATTTCAATCCATAAAGATTCTCACACAGAGAAATCTTAAGCGGTTGAACTTACAATTGTAGCTTGAGAGGAAACATCTTAATCAAGAATGTGGGTATCGCAATAATGCTACAAAGAGGCAATGCAATACCACTTGTAGGAAATAAATGAATTCAATGATACCACTTGGGGAGAAGATAAACTCAATGATACCACTTTCTAAGCATATGAAATGAATAAATGCTCAATTGATACCACTTAGGATCAAATCACAAAGATTGATACCACTTGAAAGAATTATCGATAATATCGATGGGTATCAGAGCAATATTCTCAAAGCAATATACTTACGGGTATCAAAAGAGAGCAAAGCTCAAGAAGAATCAATAAAATCACAAATATGAGTATCAGAGCAAATCAAAGACATGATATCACTTGGAAGCAATTATGCCCAAAACTTGATATGAATAAACTCCTCGAGATGTTCAACAAGTGAATTATGGAGTTATTTGCATTGGAATTGCACAAGTTTTGTCTTTTCAAAAGATCAAGTGAATACCACTCTTTGAATCAATTAAAGTGCTCATAACTGATACCACTTGAAAACTCTATCAAATGACTTGTAAAACTTTTGAAAATTTGCCAAAATAAACTTTGGGATCAAGTCAAACCTCTCCAAAAAGAATTTTTGAAAAAGGAATTTCCAATGAAAAGATATCCCAAAGCAAAGGTCGAAAACCTGATAAATTCAGAACTGAATTTGCCAGGGCCGGTATGACCGCAAGGGGGTGCGGTCATACCGCAAATCCGGTCATACCGCAGGAGGGTGTGGTATTACCGCTCCTGACCGACTGAAAACCAGGCTTTTTGTAAATTTTGGCACAAATAATTCAAACGAAGTCCAATCGATTTGAAACTTTCCAGAAATGAACTTTGAACTAATTTGAGGGTTTTCCAAAAAGAATTTTCTCAAAATCAATTTTATTTTGAAAGTTATGGCAAATTGCGTTTTGAGGCAAAAACGAAAATTGATTTTCACGAAAAGCCTCAAAATGCACTTCGGTTTGGATCTCTTTGCAATTTCTTTTCCATGGCTTAGATAGGTGTATCAAGATTGTTTCTAGCCAAGATTTATGATGAAATCCAACTCGAATGCCACGATTTGAGCATATTTGCTTAAATAGGCCTTTTTGGATCAAATCAAATCGTTTTTGAGCCAAATTAGATTTCAACATAGGATTTTCATTTTAAAAGCTTGTAAAACATTTGAAATACATATTAGAATACTTTTACAAAGCCTTTCGCAAATTTGGACCTTTTAAATATGATTTTTGACTTTTGATCTAAATAGTCCAATTAAGAGGCAAATAGAAATCAAATCAAATTCAACAACACAAAGAATTCAAATTTAAGCAAGGGTAAGAAATATGGATTTGATTCTTGTGTATGAGTCTAGAATACCATTTTGAATCACAATTCTACACAAGAATGGATTCAAATGGAGAAACTCACTAAGTGCTAGAATATGACCATTATGGGTCAAGTATGCTTTTTTTATGAGTTTCAAAATCAAATATCTTTCGCTAGGTTGGTCTTTTGAAAATCTTTTGAACACGAAAGTTGTTAAGAATGACCAACTCTATGATTTTTTTTTGGAAGTACTTTCAAAATCCTTTTACTTTTATTTCTGTGAAAATTATAAGTTTAAATCAACATCAAGATACTAGTAACTAGATTTTGGGCTAAAAACTTATTTTCTTTTCAAAATAGATTTTTGTAAAGCTAAAACCTTTGAAAAACATTTGAAAACCATTTGTATACAATTTTCAACTAGTTTTTCACAAGTTTACTAATAGTTTACAAACTTTTGACTTTTGGCTAAAAGGTTGATTTTGAAATTATATTTATGCACTTATATTAATATGGACACACGTAGGGATGTGGTACACATGAATATGAATTAACACTCCCCCTAAATGTGCCACTATTAAACTGTGGTGAAAATTGATACGAGAGTGGTGAAAATTGTGCTTGCATGCTAGGCACGCTGATCACTATTACATCATATAGTCGTAGCTCAAGCACGGGTGTGCATGTACGTGTGGCGTTCAGTTCAGCTCAGAGGGTGGTGAATAACTTGTTCATGCTCTCCTTGTTGCAACAACACTGAAACATACGCATGATCCTACCACATGCAGTCTGTACTCTGTAGACACCTCCTATGTATCACTGGGAAGTGCCGCTTTTATCTGAATCTGTACCATGTCAGTGGAACACGACAACACGGATCATCCATAAAGTGTGGACTGAAGACCGGGCGCAGATCATGATCTGTCCCTTTCTGCTTGTGCTTCCATGGGGATGTCGAAAAAAAGAAGACCAAGGATGGGATTACAGAGCAGAGATTTTTTATCATCCTTGCGAGATACCGGGATTAGAGAAGAGGAGAATTTATGTCTCTCCATTGATTTAAGTTGGGGTGCTTTGAGAGTGCATGTGTATGATTCTTACTCTAATCTACTGGTTCAAAAATATGACTCGCACTTAAAAAATCACCTTATATGTAGACATCCACTTTAAAAAATCTCTGTTTTCTTTCTCTCAGAAGATGAGTACAATCAGCCAGTGTAGTTACCACACAGCTTGAAGCAGCCATTGGTTGGGCAAAATCTCTTGTTAACATAAACCTCAAAAGCATGATACCGTAAATGCACTTGCCACTTGATCTGCAAATGCTAGCTGGAGATAAAATGCATGTAATCAGCTTTTATTTCTTTTGCTTTTGCTTCTTTTCTTGTTCTTTTGCTTTCGTTGTACGTAATAATTGTAGTATGTAAAGATTTGGGACATAATCAACCTGCCTCATCGTCCTATTCGCTGGGCTTTATTCTTCTGATCTTCTTCTTTCTCTTTTTCCTTTGTACGTAAAAAAGGTGTACGTACGTACCATCAGTTGGTACATAGAAATCTGATCACTGCTAAAAAAAAAACTCTTTCTCACCGGTTTATCACTGTCGGTTCGGACTGTCGTTCATAAGTTAAATCGGCAATGATATTATTACTGCCAGTTCTTCTTAAGAACCGACAGTGATAAGTAATTATCACTGTCGGTTCTCAACAAGAACCGACAGTGGTAATAGAGGAAGTATCACTGCCGGTTCGGAATCAAACCGATAGTGATAATATTTTTTGAAAGAATCATAATTTTTTTATACACAGTCGGATGGAGACAAAATTTATATGAAAATTGTAGCACTCGATAAGATCTACAACTTTGTAGTTGACAACTTTTTTATCTGAAGTCATTTAGACATCTAAATCAATGATTATTTGGACGTCTAAATGATTTCAAATAAAAAAATTCAACTACAAAGTTGTAGATCTCATCGAGAGCTACAATTTTCATATGAATTTTGTCTCCATCCGACTCCGTATGCAAAAGTTACGATTTTTCAAAAATATTATCACTGCTTGTTCCGAATCAGAACCGGTAGTGATAATATTTAAAGTCATTTAGATGTCCAAATAATCATTGAAATTTTTGGATACGAAGGGATAAAAGGAACATTTATCTTATAGTAGTTGAGAAGTGTGTGTTAGGTGAGATGGTAAAGGGAGTTTACGCGAAGCAGCAGGTCACAGGTTTGAATCCTAGCAACCGCACGCGTGTATTTCGCACGAAAATCGCGTGACTTGTGACTTGCGACCGTGCGTAGTAGTAAATACAGGTTGGTCCAGGTGCAAATAAATTTATTTTTGATTTTACCGAGTGATTTTTTGATTTATACTATCAGTCCGACTATCACTGTCGACCACACACTGCCGATTCCAATATCCGGCAGTGATGCCAGTTTGGAACCGGTAATAATGTGATGTTTTATAATAGTGCGATTATAGTGCAGACAAGGTCTGGTACATATTACCACAACAGATATGTTTTCTTTTTCGCAAGGAGACTACAGTTATTTTGCATGGGCATAATCCATTTCTTGTACTGTGAACCTGTGTGATAGTTCCTTGCACACACGCACACAAAACCTGTGAGAGGTACTGATCCATGCAACCTATATATGTACCTCCAAGTCTCCAACTGCATACCTGATACCTTTATTCTTCGAAAATTTCGGCCGTCCGAGTACAAGTCATTCCGTTCTCTTTTTCCTTTATATGTAAAAACGGTGTACATATATACGTACCATCAGCTAGTAGTAAAAATCTGATCACTACTACCAAAAAACCTCTTTCTTACCGGTCTATCACTGTCGGTTCTTCTTAAGAACCGACAGTGATAATGGAGGAAGTATCACTGCCGGTTCGAAATCGAACCGGTAGTGATAATATTTTTTGAAAAAATCATAACTTTTGCATACGGAGTCGAATGGAGACAAAATTTATATGAAAATTGTAGCTCTCGATAAGATCTACAACTTTGTAGTTGACAACTTTTTTATTTAAAGTCATTTAGATGTCCAAATAATAATTGAAACTTTCGGATACGAAGGGATAAAAGGAACATCTATCTTATAGTAGTTGAGAAATGTGTATTAAGTGAGATGGTAAAGGAATTTAACGCGAAGCAGCAGGTCACGGGTTCGAATCTTAGCAACCACAAGCGCGCGTATTTCGCGCAATAATCGCGTGACTTGTGACTTGCGACCATGCGTAGTAGTAAATACAGGTTGGTTCAGGTGCAAATAAATTTATTTTTGATTTTACCAAGTGCCGGCAGTGATAGTCCAATTATCACTGTCGACCACACACTACCGGTTCTAATATCCAATAGTGATGTGGTGTTTTGTAATAGTGCGATTATGGTGCAGACAAGGCCTGGTACATATTAACACTACAGATATTTTTTCTTTTTCGCAAGGAGACTACAGTTATTTTGCATGGGCATAATCCATTTCTTGTACTGACCTGTGTGATAGTTCCTTGCACACACGCACACAAAACCTGTGAGGTACTGATCCATGCAACCTATATATGTACCTCTTAGTCTCCAACTGCATACCTACTTTTGTTCCACATATATGCCTGCTCTTTTTCTTTTGCGAGGAATGCTCCACATATATGTTAGCAGTATGGTATACATCATTATTCCACCCATAAACCCATGAATGCATGGTTACAGCACGCCTCCCCTCGCCTACAGATGCATGTCTTCTAAAAATACAATTCGTTTCACTTGTGTTGTTCGTCAGTACTGATGGTGTGCCTATTCTGTATTATTGGAGTGTAAGGGTTTTTTTTTCTCAAAATTAGCATGATCATTTATGTCTCATGTTTAATTTGTAATCTGTGTAACATATGCTGAACTCGTTGTTTAATTATATATAAACTCTTATTTTTGCTATCGACCGGTATTTACTCTAGAGCAATTTTACAGTTGATAACATGTGTAGTAAATAGTAGTAGTAGAAATTAGATCTAGTCATACATTTCTCAGGAGTATTATGAACTTTTGATCATTTGCTACGTTACTCGTTAATTGTTATCGCTGACCTTCATTTTCCGTCGCTTCCGCCTTTTGTTGTGTTACTTGTTATCGTTGCCATCCTTTTTCTGCCTCTGCGAGTCCGGTCCTGTCGACACCACAGCCTCCGCTTTCCTATCGGTACCCTCCCGAATTGTGACCACGCCGCGGCTGGTGCCCTCTCTGGTTCTTGTTGATGGTGCAACCAGCTAGTGCCTTCCCGGATCTTGACGATGACCCGGCCTCCACCAACCTGATTTGTGATGACGCCATAGCCTCGCACTAACACATCGAGCCCTTTGTCCTACACAGCCTACGAAACAGTTCCGAATTTTACACAAAAGCACCAAAAAGATACATATACGTTCAAAATAATAAATAGCTAATTACAATACTAGCTATCACCGTATGATTTCTACTACCAATAATACTACTGGCGGAAGTATAACTAAATTCTAACTAATCTAATTTGTTAGATCAAATAGAATGAACGGCTAATATTCAATATTGTATATTGTAAAAGTGCTCTTACTCTAAGCAGTACTGCTTTCATGCACCTACGTACTATCGAGTTAAATATGCATGGCTGGAATTGTAGTACCAGCGTGATGGATCCAGTTTCTGGTTACGTTACTTAATCAACTTTGGGTCCAGATAATGTTGAAATTTTGGATCGAACATTATTCATTCAGCGGCGGGCGAAGGTATGTTGAAATTTTGGATCGAAGCATAACTCAACATATGATCGATGATGTGGTGACAGCTTGGATCGCATATGGAATAATACCACATAAAGGTTTAGGTTACCAGTCCTTGAAATAATACCGTTTGAATTTGATAATTTCAGACACCTAAAACATTTATTCTAATATTGATTTCTGATTAATCAA
This sequence comes from Guadua angustifolia, assembly GCA_036346375.1. NCBI lineage: Eukaryota > Viridiplantae > Streptophyta > Magnoliopsida > Poales > Poaceae > Guadua > Guadua angustifolia. Next base: position 26,005,015 of record CM070506.1, on the reverse strand, counting down.
AAATACAAGTATTATTTGGATAGATATCAATATTGCAAAATTTCATCCATAAAAAGTATGAGAACAAATCAAATTCATGGGTACTTGAATCGGAACAAAAGTTAGTTTCTCAAAACGAAGGTATGCGATGCCACCAAACGAATTTGCTACGGAGAGTCATTTTTCTCAAAACCAATGCAATTTTAGTAATGCATAAAACACTACTTGGTTGGTTTGGCAGGTTTTGTTTTAGCATCATGACACCATGTACAGTGAACCAATAAACTTGCAAGAGTATTTTCCAGATGGAACTCTATATGTCCGTGGCTCAACTTTGAATGGCCGAGTAATGTTCAGTACTGTCGAGGATACTGATGAACACCGATAGAAGGCAAACCGTTTGTCGTTCCTGCATCTGTTGCATGATATAGCAAGAGGAGTTAAGCTAGAATTAATATAGGTACAGCAAGACAAAACACTTTCTGTTTCAAAAAAAAAAAATACAAAACACATTTTTACATGGATAACGATCCAAACTAAGCGCGCTGTGGACAGCCGACTGAATCAACTCCACTTGATGATGTCTGATATCTCCTATGGCTCCCACAAACGATCTTTTCGATAAAGAACAATAAGAGATAAAATTAACGATGCAAGCATGTACCATACACACCGGCAAGATACAAAAGTTGACCAGTGATAAATAGAAATCATTTACACATCGCAATTTCATCCATAAATATTCTACACACTACAGAATTGTTGTTACATTTTTAAGAGTAATTGTTACTAATTAGAGAACGACAAATTCCTTGATCCTGCCCCTCTAATTTTTCTTTTAAAAAAATGGGGCCCTTAATACTGCACCTGCCTCCTGTCCGAGCTTGGTAACCACAACGGGCAGCGAAATGCAAAGATGAGCTCCCGGAGAAGTTGCACCACGCAGCAATAGAAACATCTACCAAAGTTTTGTTCCAGCTGCAACAACACAAGAAGAAACCATACCCAAGGAGCCTGTTGGAGACTTGGAGCTGACACACTCTAGCTGCAGTTGGACAAGGGCCTATTGATGAGAAAATAGAGTACCAATATGAACAAGAGAGCGCATATGCATGTAGTTTTCAGTAGGAATAAACAAATATTAATTTCTTCAAGAATAAAAAAATGGTAAAGCTTATCGGCATTTTTCTGTACAAGCAGGTGATCATTTACTGCTTTTTGTAATGGTTTAATGGCTAATATACAGGTTATTGGACAACTTCTCAGGAGCTTTTGGAGCTAGTAAAAAACAAGCGCCTATTGATAAAAGTAAACAGGCCTATCTTTGGAGACTACAGAGGCAAGGGGTTGCTGGTCATACATACGGGGGCCTCCTTTTGAGTCATCGGCAAGTAAAGAAAAATCAAATATAGGCAGCTATAAATCATGACCCGATTTCAGAAGATTGGTCCCGAAGTTTATGGTGACACTCCCAACAATGTTGTTCAGTGCTCCATGAGTCAAAAGGTCTGATAAGCTCCTGCAACAAGCTTGTTGTGTGAAACGTCATTGAGTGTGCCTGGAGTAAGTAACCACTCTGAGACTGAGCAGCTGAGTTGTCCGCCTTGTCACGCTTGAGAAATTTTTTTCTCCAAGAAACTGTATGCAGCATAAATCAGGGTGAGTAGCACCCGCTCACACAAGCTTGTTAATTTGACTCCAAATCCCCAAGTTGAGAAAGATGTTTCACCCACTATATGATTTACCGTGAAGGCGAGCGAAACATGCCAAATTTGCAAGCATGCCACATAATTTCTGGTTATTATCGACAAAAACCAAAACAAAAAATTTGTTTGGGCTTCAAAGCAGATAACACAGCCGTGAGCCAAAATATACGATCTGGCCCATTCCAGCTGATGCTCCCCTTCCCTACCCACATCCCGATCGCAAACGGGAGCCAGGGCGGCGGCGACGAGCCGACGAACGACGGCCGGCCGGTGAGGTACTTCTCCTGACCTCTTATAACAATTTGGGGGGATCCGATTACGAGTGTGTGTATTTTCTATTGGAGCGCAAGAAATCAGACTACTCCATATCGCGAAATTTCTTTACCGATGCTTTTAGTTTTAGTTTCTACCAGCCGATCAACAGATGTAAGTAATGTTTCGGTCACGGTCAGTACGTTCTGCTGCTTGTGTTCTTCAAGTAATGCAAGTAATATTCTCTGTTGCATAAAGGCATGCCATAGCATAATTATCGATCTAGTCTTGCATGTCCTTCAATTGGGACACACATGGCAAGTTAACCCCTTTGTTTTCTTTAAACATGCATGATAGCGCTTCAGGTTCTTTCGACCGATGTGACCTGCTCTGAAGAGAATGCCATTCCTTGCTTGCTTGTGCAACCCATGTATCTTCTTGGTGTTCCATGTCTACAGAAGACACTACTGCAAGGAGACACATTCCTTTTCTTTCCTTAGATATTGGGACATATGGCAGCTTTGTGTTCTTTAATCATGCATGATACACTTCATGTTCTTTCGTCCTATGTGGCCTTTAGCTCTGAAGATAATATCATTTCTTGCTTGTTTGTGCAACCCAGGTATCTTCTTGATGTTCCTTGCCTATATAAGACACTACTGCAACGAGACACATCCCTTTCAAGTCTCTTCTTTTCTACTGATCGATAACCCCATCCACCACTCTCCCCGCCCACCTAAAAAAAGGGAAACTATTCCCAAAAAATACAAAAAAACCCTAGCCATTGCTGTTCTTTTACGTCCATAATTAAGCCCTTTTTCTAGTGATCACTGCCAAAAAAATTTTTTTGCTTGTTTTTTCTACCCTTTTGTGATTTTACAAGCCTAGCTGGTTGGTTTTGTACATCATTTCGACATTTATTGATTTCGTACGAGCTGTCCATTGTTCTTTCAAGTCCACATTTAATCCCTTCTTTTCTAGCTAGTGATCGATACCAAAGAAAAGAAAAAAATGAAAAAACAGCCCCTAGCTAACAGAATTTTTAAAAAAAAGCCATTGTTGTTCTTTCACGTTCATTATTAAGGCTCTTTTCTAGTGATTGTTGCAAAAAAAAAACAATTTTTTTTTATTGTTAGCCTTTTGTGATTTTTTCAAGCCTAGATGGTTGGTGCATACATCATTTCTTGACGTGCAGATTACATTGTCAAATTCAATTCTCAGGTAAGTATCTGACTTCTTATTCTGATTTCACTTGTGTGCAGGTTGAGAAATATGTATATTAAGGGTTAATTGCGTTCTTTTTGTAAGTTTTTCAGGAGCATATAATAAGGAAGTGTGTGCACTTGCTAAACAGGGGATATAAATATATATACCGCAACAATGGGATTGAAGGATTGCAGAGTACTGTTCTGTTGGTGAGCCAGCATTAAATTATATTATTCCGAGTTGTTCACAGCTGGAAGTTTCACTATTAAGAGCAAGCAAAGCAGAGGTAAAGAAACATTATTTTATAGCTGTTGATTAATATCAGTATCATCTAAGCTCGTAGCACTGTATAGTTTACTACAGTACAATTCTGACATAATTACGCACATAAAGTATGCTTATTAATGTGAGATAACATATAAGAGATTTCATGGTTAGATTAGGTCGGTGTCAGGCCATAGCCGCCATACTCTGATACAAACCCATTTAGCTCAGTTTGGTCACGGCTTGATTTATTAAACAAGGCAAAAATTAGTGACAAAACTTGGCACAGCTATTGAGCAGCTATTTCCCACGGAAAAATATCCTGTGCAATCAGACAGGCTGGTGAAACCATGGTGCAACCCAACTAGAAAAAGTTTTGAGGAGAAAATTTGAAGAATACATTTCATTCGTTACGTGAACATATTTGTAGGAAATACAAGCCCATGAATCATTCTATTATGTTCGATTTTGACAGCTCTTGTAGATTCTAGTACCATTTAATTAACAGACAAACAAAAGCTTACATGCTACAAGCTACACTATGGCGGCAAATGTTAAGCCATTCAAGCACCATTTGATATCCTCAATCTTGGCCAAAACGTTTTGCAAAAGTTACTTTATGCACCCTTTTATCTCAAGAGGCTCCAAATAACTTGAAACCAAGCAAAATCAACAGCTCAGGAACTAAATCACCAAGAGATTTAGCAAGAACTTTATAGAGTTGAGACCTTTTTGCTCTTGAACCTGAGAGGCACTAAAACCAGGTAAAAGCTAAAACCATGATTTTGAATAGCTCCTGGGAGGATTCAATTCAACATGATTAAGGATTCTCCACAGGTCCAGGCACTCTAAACCAAAGCTCCTTGTAGCAAAAAAACCCAAGTTTGTACCATTCAATTCCCAAAGCCAAGCAACTTCATGAAATTATTTCAAGAAGAGCATAGTTGGATGGGATTTGCTGTCACACTTTAATACCCTTTCTTATATGCATCAGCCCCTAGATCGAATCAGAGTTTGTAAGATACGACACGAACGTACACAAACTCAAGAATGACACAGATAAATCTCTTAGATTAGACCAAAATAACGGTGATGAAGCAACCATGACGAGAGAGAAAGATCTAGCGAAGCTGATCATAAAGTCTTTAAGTACAATCTCAAAAAAGTATAAGCAATTGTCACTCTCTCGCAACCCTCTCGAATCTTTTAGGACCCTCGGATCCTTGCTATAAACAAGAATCTAGTGCTAAAAGAATAGGATAGAACTAGTTTGAGGTTACCCTCAAACTAAAAAAGTTAAGAACACTCTCCTAGAATACCATGTGTTATCTTCTCCGTCCACCTCCACCTTCTCCCTTCCCTCTTCCCTACTCACCACCACCCCCCTTACTTCTTCTCTAACAAAAAAAATTAAATTAGAAATTTTAACTTTGAAAATTTGAAATAGGAAGTTTCAACTCAAAAAAAAATGAACTTAAAATTTTCAAGTTCAAAAATTTTAAATAAAAAATTTTCAACTGAAAAAATTATAAATAAAAAATTCAAATTAGAAAGTTTCAACTCGAAAAATTTCAAATTAAAAGTTTCAAGTTCAAAAATTTTAAATAAAAAATTTTCAAATTAGAGAGTTTCAACTCGAAAAGTTTTAAATAAAAAATTCTCAAATTACAGAGTTTCAACTCCAAAAACTATCAATAGAAAATCTTTTGGTTTGAAAACTTTCGGTTCGAAATGTTTCAACAAAAAAAAATTGGCTAAAAAAGTTTGGATTCAAAAACTTTTGAAAGTGGTTAAAAATACTTCTTATTCAAAAACTTGGGGGAAATTTGAAAATAAAAACTATTTGAGTTTTAGAGAAAGGGAATGGGGAAGTAAAGGAGAATGAAGGGGATAGTATCAAGTGTCACGATGAGAGTCTTTTAGGGGGAAGGAAAGTAGGAAAAGAAGGAGATTTTGCCACTTGTCACAACAAGAAAGCACCCTCAAATTAGCAATTCTAGAAATGATAACATAACCTCTAATCCTCTCATACATCCTTTACATTGGATGAGTTGCTTTTTAGCTTCGGTTCTCTATGGCTACCCCTCATAGGTTTATGTAGGTCTCCTAGTTCTCTTCCAATGAGAAGTAGCTAGGAATCATACTCTAAAGTGAAGTAGGAATCCTAATCTTATTAGGATTTTTAAACCTCTCCAAGTCCTAAATGATAGGCCTACCACTAACAAAACGGCTTCCTTCTCTTAATCAAGATTTTTATCAGACCTCCTATTGGTTGCGCTTCCTTTAGGTTCATCCATCAATTGATATCCTCTATTGCTCTAGGTACTTTCCATGATCACTTGTCCTTTGTAAGTAACTAGCATGACTCCACATCGAAGTGAACCTCACAACCTTTGAGTTCAAGAAACCTCATAAAAATTAATTTCTTCTTTAAGCTGAGAACATACTGAACTTCTGTTAATGTGTGATGTGCTCCATCATACATCTCCAATGTAACCGTTTTCATCTCAGTAAGTGCATACTCCTTGCAATACACTAAATGAACAGTTCCATGTGTCGAGTGTAGAGGTCCTTCGTCAAACATCTTCCTCATTGAACATATGTGGAATTAACAACTTGAATCCAACACTCATCTATAAGAAGTACTTGATTGACTAACAATAAATACGTTTGATTATTTACTACCACTTAGCATGCACCCTTCATTTTCTTTAACTTAGATAGTCTTTTATAATGTGACTTCTCTCATCACATAAATAGTATACACATGTGCCCTTGCTCTTTCCATTCTTCTTCATTTGATTATTGCTTTTTCCTACAACACCTATGACAGCTAATGCTTGATCATTCGAGGATAAAGATTCCAATTGGATTCTTTAAGGACTCTACCTCCAATAGATATGCAACTGCCTCATTGAAGTTGAGAATGTTTTTCCAAACTAGAATATTCATCATCAGTTGCTCCCATGATAGTGATAGAGATAGCGCTAGTACGATGAGCATGTCATTCTCCTCAATTGTCTTGTCCACACTAATTAAATATGTGACAATTTTGTTGAAGACATTGTTAACAACAAACCGTGTGCTTTCTTCCAAGTGCAAACTATAGAGTTGTCGCTTTCAAACCCACTGGTTTGTCAGCGTCTTTGCTATACATTTCTTCTAAGTCCTTCTATAATTTCTTTGGTAATTTTTCCTTGATCATCGAGTACTTTACCTCATTGGAGAGAGAAGGATTGTACTATAGCCTTCTGCTCCATCACCTTTCAATCTTCAACAGATGTCTTTTTTGGTTTGTCCTTTTCAAGAGCAGTGATTAGTCCCTACTAGAAAAGGACATCCTTCATCACACATTGTCACACACTGAAATTTTCTTCGCCATCAAATTTCTCTACTTGATTCCACATTATTGATATTGATCTTGTTTTTTTACTACCAGATGCTTTACTGGCCTTCTCACAAATCATATTAATACGGCCTTGACATTTATACCACTTGTTACACTCTGATAGCCTTCTTATGCACAGCCGTCCCTAGATCTGATCATAGATTTGGCGAAGCCGACTACAAATTTGTTAAGCACAATCTCAAAAGTGTAAAGGAATTGTCGCTCTATGACAGCCCTCTTGAACCTTTTAGGACCCTCGAATTCTTACCCTATACAAGAATCTAGTTCTAAAAACCTAGCATATAATGATCTCGTGTGCCCTCTACTTTTGATGAGTTGCTTCTTCTTAGCTTGGGTTCTCTATGGCCACCCCTCATAGGTTTTATATAGTCCCTCTAGTACTCCTCCAAAAAGAAATAGTAATCTTGCTCTAAAGTGAAGTAGGAATCCTAATCCTATTAGGATTCTCCTAGGAATTCATATAGCACACCTCTGTAAGTCCTAAATGATTAGGATATGAGTCATTTTCCTCAATATCTTGACTCCTAGAGTCAAAACCATCTTTTACAAATCCTTTATACAAAAACAAGATCAAGAAGAGGGAAATGAGAGGCAAAACATAACTAAATCAAGAAGCTACATCGAAAACAAGAGCAAGAAAAATACTTTAACGTATTTGGGATCTCTATTGCTACGTAATGAGGTATATTTATAGCAACTCCACCTAGGGGAACAAGAGATCCATAGGGAACACATAAGTCCCATGAATTTTCTAAGTATTCTAAGCTCATCTGCTCTTTCTATTCATGAGCACAAAGACTCAAGAGATAACTATCCCTCTCACCGCTTTATACAGAGGAGGGATACCTCTTTCTATTTAACCCTAGGCTTGGATCTTAAAGGGCACATATTACTTATGCATGTTTTCCAAAGTGTTCTTCACCATGAAGCTCCATAACCTGAATTCACTCTTCCCCTATTGCTTAACCTAAACCACTTAGGCATTGTTGCAGTTTTGTACATCATTTTTTTTGTATTGGACACTTTACCAAAATGCCTCCCTACCAACCTTTAGCCATCTGTTCACCTCAAACCATCTCCCAAGCCTTGACACATAGCTTGCTATCCCAACGACATGCTGCCAAGTCTCTCACGCATAAGGATTCCACCAGACCGCCCTAATTTGCATGTGCCTAAGTCACTTGGTGCACTACTCGGTCATAAATTAATCTCAATTTGATCCATGTTAGTCAAAATATTCACCATGCAACCTAAATGCATCGATCCCATAGCCCTCAAACCTAAGTCAATACTCAAAACCCAAAATTTACTCTTGCTACAAAACAAGAAATTGATTAGACCGCTAACCCCTATGACGGTTAGATGCACTCATCAAACCACCAACCAACCTGCGGTCAGACCACTGTAAGCTTGAGGCCAAAACCCCTTCTTAGGGAAAAATGGATTGGCTACTCAGGCTTGGTCACACCACACCATGTGGTCAGACTGCAATTTCCTTGGCGGTCAGACTACCCCTGCACTAAAACTTCACAAAATTTTAGAACTTGCAACCTTTCAATACAAACTCCCAAACATGCACTTGGGTTACCCAATTACTTCATCTCATCTCTTTTGAGGTACCTTTATAGTGACCTCCACACGGTGTCCTTTAGGACAAAATTGAAATGAAGACTTCGTAGCTCACGGATTTGAAGTGTGAATCTTGTCATTCCCCTTAATTACTGCACTTGACAACTTCACCTGATTGATTGAGTAGCAAATGTTCCCTACTTCCCCTTCCATTTTTTATGTACAATTAATGCAATTTTTCCTCTCCTCCGTTCAAAATACATCTATTATACAAAGAAAATGCGGTATACAGCTAGCTAGCATAAAGCAGCTTGTCATATTCTGACAATCTCTACAGCTAGATTGCCATGCAATTTTACTTCTAACAAATGTCAATTTCCAAATTTACATCACTATGAGTGTCATACATGTATCTTTTTTTTTTTGACAGAAATACATTTATATAGTTCTCTAGATGAAATGCTCTACCACACAATATTCTCAGCATTAAAATAATGGGTAGACATAAAAAATGAGTAAATTTCACAAACCTACCAACATTTTGTCCTAATAGTCAAGGAATTACCACTTCTATGATCAATTTCACAAAGCCCATTACTTTAGGTCTACTTCTCACATAACTACTGTTTTGTGATGGGTCTGGCCACTTGGCCGGCACACCTGGCAATAAGATGAACCGAATTGCAGTGCAACATCATCCTGTCACATGGAATGATGATAGGGACCAGGTGGGTTGGGTCAATCAAAACGATGTGGCAAAGTGGGTGGGAGCTGGTGTGATTGAACTGCCTAGGCCACGTCAGCAATGTTCTAAATAACAATAAACGGCAAATGAATGGTCACCCCATGCACCTTTTAATGTTTATACGTTAAGCGGCCTTGTAAATAGTTTTACCATTTAAAATTCAAAGAAATATATACACATATTTACAGTAACAAAATAAGAATCTAATTCATCTTCTTTCATGCATATAGAATAGAACTATATATCAAGCTATCAATAATTGTTCATAGCGGTGACATGAAGAAAAAAGATAACATGATATGAATGTAATTAAAGAATCATAGTTGAATGAATGAACAACTCAAGTGGCAATAAAAAGCAAAGCTAGCATTCATATCATACATGTCATAATATTCCATGTCATATGGCAATCTTGCAATTTTACCCAAATAAACGGCACGATAATATAGGCCTAATAAACGTTAACCCGAATAAACGACCCGATAAAACGAGCTAATCTTGAAATATCCGTAAATGTAACAGTAAGGGACCTTTACCGTTTTAACGGCCATTTAAAAGGACTTAATGACCTTTATTTAGAACATTGCATGTGAGAGTTGAACTTGTGGGATGTAGTCCCATGAGCCCAACCTTGACGCAACCTAGGTAGTTTGATCACACCAGCTCCCACCCGCACTGCCTTGTCCTACTGGCCTGATCGGCCTGATTCATGTCATCACTATGTATGATGGGATGATATGGCATTTTTATTCGATTCATCTCACTACCAGGTGCGCCCAAGTGGCTAGACCTATCCCGAGCAACAGTACTATAGTTTTGTGAGAAGTAAGCCCAAGGTTGTGGTGGTTTTGTAAAATTGGTCATAGAAGTGGTAGTTGCTCAACTATTAGGACGAAATGTTGATTGGTTCGTGAAATTTACTCTAAAGAATATAATAAATATACCTAGATTATAGCAATGATATAATGTGATACACATGACTAATCCCATGAAAATGGACTTATATTGTGAAATATATTTTAATGAAAACTATAAAAATACAACTATATGGCGACATTTGGATTGAACTATTGTAATGTTTAAACTGAATTGTTGCAGCTAAGATAAATTTAATCAACTATCTTTTTAGCATTTTTCTGCGAGTTAATATATATATAGTAGCATCTTACCAATAAATTTTTATATCTAGTCCAAATGCTTATCTAAATTGAAAAAGGGTATATACTCTACGGAGTTCTTTTTCATTTTTCTTTTAGCACAAATGGTCTTGTAATTGCTTGTTCATGACTATTTCACTTAAAGTGCATACAGGTTCTGTGTACATGCATCAAGAAGTTTGATCCACAACGAACTTAAATATAAGAAATGTCAACATCTTCCTCAGAATCTGATCTTGAAGTAATCTCTCTCCGGGACAAATGGCGTGATGATTTGCGAGATCTTAACTTCTGGTATGATTTATATATATAGCTACTTTATTTACAAACCTTTTAAAAATAACTATGGAAAGAAATTTATTGGTTATCCATGATATTTTCTCTCACATGGCATAACAGAATTAAAGCGTAAATCTAAATATTTATTTTGAGTTCGTTTACCCATGACATTTCGTGGGTCTGGGGAAATAGACAACACCTATTACATTTACAGCTTGTTTGGAAGTAGGAATATAGTAGATAATTGTAATGGTTTCCCCTCCAGAATTCAAACTTTACAAATAGGCCCTTACTTCTATAATAGTATTATCTCAAGTTATATAAGAGTGGCAAACTAGTGGCTAGTCTAATTGGTGTGGCACCTATTTCGTGTGGCCAAAGGCATAATTTTAAAACATCATTGAAAAAGAACGGATGGAGTAACTGTTTGTTAGTAGTTGGAAAAATTGGAATGCGGTAAGTTGGGACATGAGGCATGTTGAAATCATACCCTCAATTAAAGTTCGCAAGTTTCCTGGAAGGAGCGGGTGCCCACGGGTCTTCCTTGGCAAATTTGCAAAAAACCCCCTGTGTTTCTTGGAATTACGGATAGGTCCCTATAATTTACAAATAGGTCCTTCGCGATTTTTTGTGAGGGGAAGATTTCCTTTTCTAAATCGCATTTGGGTCCCTCGTGCGCCGTTTTACGGAAAAAACCTTCCGTTAAATTCAAATTGCGAACAAGCCCTTTTCTAATTTTTCGGGATAGCGGATAGGTCCAAAAACGTTACATTTAGGTCCTTACTCTTTACGTTTAGGTCCTTTCTCCGTTTTCCTCGGAAAAAAGTTTTCGTCACCAGAAAAATATGTTCACTCTATCTCTAGACTTTTTCCCCACCGCCCAGCGGTTTTTCAAATTTCGGTCTCAATATTTCCCAAGTAATTAAATCGAAGAGGTATTTCTACGATTCTAGCTCTCTATTTTTCCCACGTTACGCTCATTATTTCAACGATTTAAATAATAAAATGCCGATAAGCAAGAAAATATAAATTTATATGATATATGCTCGTATGAACGGTGATATCGCTCAAAACGTTTTGTCATCATCGATCTATTCAAAATGCGATCCGGTGATCACTGTAGACATGCTATCCTAACTGCTTGTATTGCATGACGTCTCACGATATGTCTTTCCATGTCTTTCCAGTTAAATCTTATTAGCTACGGGCGCGGCGTGCCGCCGCGCTTCCTTATCTAGTAACACCCAAGCCTTGCAGGTTTTAACTAGATCGGAACATCAAAATGTAAAAAATCTTCAAGTCAAAGGAGATATGAATCAAAAGTTGAGGGTGAATAAAAGAATTATCTATATATATAGGAAGACTTTTCATACATCCGTTGATTCCCCATAAGCATGCTCTCTTCTTAATTGTATGAAAACCATTATTTTCATGTTCAGGCTCCTCCCCCATAATTTTATTGTGAAATTCCTTCTCAGCAACGATGCTAACAGAGTAACTAATGTAAAAGAAGGTTTTTTTTTTGTGCGAGTGAAATTTACATTCTCGACCACACATGAACTCCCATATCTTGGTAGGGATCTAACCCGTAGGATAATAACTAGGAAATTTTTCACGGCGTAACACACCGTACGTGTTTTTTTCGTAGAAAAAATTTATTTTTTCGGCGGTGTTTTTTTTTTAAAAAATCGTTGGAAAAATGAGCGAAACAACTGAAAGGACACAAACGAAATCACATTTTTTCGCATCTATCTAGGGTTCTCTAATGAAGGATCCGCGATCGTGTTAAATCGAAAAGGCCTTTTTCGTAAAAAAAAATAGCCGGAATGATTGAAACGTCACTACGTTTTTTCCCGATATCTATTTAGGGTCCTCTAAGAAAGATATGCGATTTTCTGAATCTGATCCGCGATCGTGCTAAATCGAAAAGGTCCTTCTTACAAAAAAATAGCCGGAATGATCCAAACGCCACTACGTTTTTTTTGTATCTATTTAGGATCCCCTCACGAAAGATTCGTGTTTATTTTAAGGCCCTCTTCGTAAAAAAACGCGAAAAAGACCGATACGTAATTATGAATTTTTTGAAGAACTTAAATAAAAAAAAAATTTGTGTCGAGCCGGCCGTCGGCTCGGCTCAAAGCGAGCAGGGCAAAAGTTTTCAAACTTTAGGAAAGGTAGTATACTACCTTCTCTTGTCCGTTCCTGCAGCAAGAGCGAGCTGCATGCATTACGGACTCTAGGCTACTTGCGTGGTTTCGTACCTCGTGGAGCATCCATGCATGGATGCATGCACGCACGAGACATACCAACTTTAGTTGCAGTCAAAGTTTTACTGTGGCTAGATAGTGCAGTACGTATGCTTTTGTGTGAAAGCATATTTCAACTCTAGTTTTTATGACTGTAAATAGAGTTGTATTTCTTAACAGTCGTGTAGAACCGTAACAGCTTAATATACGATTTGATTAATCTACAGTATTATAATTTAGACCCATCACAATGGTGATATACATCTTTCTCTTTTTCCTTCTGTTCATATGAAAATTAATTTCTAGCTCCTAAAAGCGAACACAGTGGCTTCTTCTGTTTTTATTCTAATAATATAATAGATTAATAAAATTATACTACCACTTCTTTCATAATATTTGTTGGGTGCACATACTAAGAAGGCATAAAATTTAAAAATTACTTAATAGAATCGAAGATGCTTTCCCCGGTTACATAGACATAGAACTAATCAATCTATCAGGGATAAGTACGGTCTAATTCTATCAAATATTACTTAAATATCGTGTCTCCTTAATTGCATCCGATAAGTATTGTGAAATGGAGCGAGCAATTAATATTAAGGATTGGCTCATTGATACCGAGTATTTATTTGTTTCGAAGTGCGTCCTTAATATGCGTCCGATAAAATGCTTTGATGTAAACCAGGCAGTCAAAAGGTTCTCAACGTGCTTGTGTACTGTGAAACCGTCCAATTTTAGCACTATTTGGCATTGAAGACCACCCCTCGCGCCTTCTGGTCTCCAATGCCAAAACACAAGCACAAGCACAATGTGTGGCTAGCCAATGATGTCCGACCAAGGTACGAAAGGAAGTAGTGGTATATTTTTATAAAAAAATTACTTCAGTTGATCATGTAGTAAAACACTTAGCTAATTTTGATTCTTCTAATTTTATTTAAATAATATGGTTTAATTAATTAAAATAAAAAAATACTATCACAACTAAATCATGAAGAGGGCCCACTTGCCGTGGTGCGTAGCAGATCTTGTTGAGATCCCATACCGTGGTAGGGAAGTAGGGCCTACCACCTGCCACGGTGCACGGTAGATCCTATTGAGATCCCATATATGCTGCAGTAGGCAAGTAGGGTCTGCCACTTGCCTCGCTTATCAAGAGAGAGTTGCTGTGGTAAGGGAATGTGATTGCTGACACGTGTTGTATGACGTTACTTTTGTGGTTAGGAAAGTGACCAGATTTACAATTTTATTCATATACAGGCCAAAAATAAATAAAAAATGTACAAATGAGCTAAATAGGCTAAGGCTTCTATTTTTTTACTGCTATGAGTGGTTTGCCTTGTTCTTTGTTTACTCCCTCACCGATAGGGTGCAATCGGCTTGAATTCGGTTGGATATCACTCCTTTCTTCGTATCTTAAATCATATTTTTTATTGAACTCGGAATCAAATATATAGATAGTGCCGAATATGAATGCGGTGCGGATAATACTAGTCACAAATTCGAAGTGGAATTGACATGGTACCAAATTTTTTTCTTGTTTGATATCACGCAAAAGCAGATACCGCATATAACACATACTCCCTCCGTTCCTGAATAAATGACGTTTTAGGATTTTGCACTTCAACCAAGACATGTATAGAAATCACCAAATTGCCCTCATTTTTTAGCTCACTTATCACTTTTAGATGGTGTGTGTTACTCTATTCAACATTAATAAATAACATTGGGAATAATGAATGGTAGGGATATACAAAGGAAAAAAAGATAAAAGTTGTCTTTAAATTGTATAATGACATGTATTTAGAAACAAAACTTGAAAGCTAGAATGACATGTATTCAATAACGGATGGAGTATATAGCAAATGTTAACAAACTGTATGAGTTCAACATGCAACAGGATTATCACAATTTAACAAGTCATTTTATCAGATAATCCAACAACTAAAGTTCCAAAAGTATCAAATATTTCTTTATGTTTTGCAAAAAATACCAAGTACTCACGTAGGCAAGTGGAAGTATATTTTTACATGTCAAGCTCTAGTGACGGCCGGCACCGGCCAGTAGGATGGTGGATGGGACGGCGGCAGGAGGGTAGACACATGGAGGTTGTGCCCAATTAAAGCTGCTAGAATATGTGCTGAATTTTTTTGGATATTTGAAAACTATCTGACTCAATTATCCTAAAATATAATCAGAATATCTCGATCTGACGGATAGTGATCTCCCAAATCCGATGCCAAATCTGAAATTAATTATCCGAAAATGATGTTGAATCTGACAACTACCTGATACGACTAGCTGAATTCGAGCTGAACAAATTCAATCGATCGGTTGGCATATATCTAATCCAATTGCGCTCCTACTCACTGAGATATACAGTGGGTTGGTGGTGGTGGAGACAAATTACCGAGAGCAGAGAGGGAGTGAACTCAAGAGCTGTCAGACCTACACAAAACATGCTCTTCTACAAGGGAAACGGAGTGGTAGATAGCAAAAAGGATTTGATTTTTAGGTTTTCGGTGAGTGATTTGTAGTGATACAGTGGATATTTTTTTGGTTCACTTTACTTCGTACTCTGTCCTTTTTTTTTCTTAATTTCTTTATTTTGTTGGAACTTATGACACAAATTTTTGTCCATTGTAGATTATTAAATTTTTTTTGTTGGGTTTTTTTAATTGTCTTCTGTTATATTAATTAATTATATTTTTTAGCGTATGATACAGTACCTTTTTTCAAATTTTTGGGTATTTCTACTGTCCGTTTGTTGTGCAATGGAAGCTTTCCTATAATGCAACAAGTCATTATTTCGTAAAACGTTTTTTACATGAATACTCAACATTTTTTACCTATTTTAAATTATGTAATTTATATTATATATATGGATTTTTTCAATACATGTGTAAATTCGTTATGTTGTTGATCCTGATTATGGAAGATGTGGTCACGTAGATACCCCATCTATGTAAATTAGACATATTTTTATGGGTTTGTCCGATTAAAACTCGTAACAGCAAACAAGTACATGGGCTGCTAGCATGCAAAGTGGCCTGTTAATGGGCCCGGAAAACAAATAAACAGCTAACGAAATCCGACCCGTTAATGAGGCTGCCCAGTTATAAAACATTGCGCGCTCTGTTTTGGACGGAGACAGATTTGTATCAGATGGTTGAAAATTTGATTACTCCTTGACAAATTAGTACTCAAACGAATGGCTGGTTTGTAGAATGCTATTTATCTATGATATTAATAATATATATTAATAAGATATTAATAATATATATTAATAAGATTTAGATCGTAGGACAGCATTGGAAAATGTGTTCTACTGTAGAGCATATAGCATTTGAGCAGACACTGCAAAATAGAGAAAAAAAATGAAAACGTGACTGACCAAAAACCTGAACAATTTGGGAACCAAAGAAATGGCAATAGAGTATGGCTTTGGCAAACATTGCAATGCGCTGCAGATAAATCAAATAAATTCTTTAAGCTTTATATGAAAGACTTCACAAACAACATCTATGAAACAACTAAAATATGTTGGATTATTTGGGCCAAGCCCATTTAAATGAGACAAATAATTCCTAGAAAATCTCAAAAGCCCATCTCATGAGAAGGCATGTGCACTAACAATAGCACTACATTGCTAGCCTAAAGTGGTGAATACTAGTTTATATAGTGGAGTGTGATCTATCATGGTAGAACCATGTGGGAGAGAGAGAGAGAGAGGAAGAATACACGCGCTCGCCTCGCCGGGCCGGGGCAGGAGGGCGCGGGCGTGCGGCACCTGCGTGAATGGTCCGCTGAAATTCGGTCCAGGGCCTTGCGCAGACACAGCCTCCTTTTGCAGTTTATTCTTTTGCTACTCGGGATTGTCGCGGTTGCAGTATGAGATAAGGACTCCGTAACAGACTCCGATCGTGGCACGTCTTCGAGTCACGTTCTGTCACGACTATCCCTATATATACTGCGCTCTGCCACCCGTGAGAAAAGAATACACAGAATACTTTTGAGTTAGGGTTTTGCCACCTCTCACTATTGCGCCGCCATCATAGTCTTCTTCATCCCGGCGCAAGCGTGCATCTGCGATCGGAGAAGCGGTCTCCGAACCCGCCGTCTTCGAGATCCTGCACCGGAGAGGCGAATAAGGTTTTGGGAAGCGCCCGCACGACGCCGAGATCATCACCACGGCTCGTCTTCACTTCCCTCTGCTGGACGTCGTCGCCAGCGGATCCTGCGATGCTCCATCATCAACGTTGTCCACGTCAACACCGCAACTACACCTACTACGGTGTCTGCATCTTCTACCGCTCGATGCGTTCAATCTGTTCTTATCTCGTGGTTAATCATGTTTATCAAGATGATCATGATGTTCATCTTTGTCTAGTATGTTAGAGATGCATGCTAGTTTCGTGGCGCTATTCATGATTTATATTCGGAATTTAATCTGGAAACTGTCTAATTATTCAACAATCCAAAAACCTTATTGCAGAAAATTTCCTAGATTATCAATGGCTGGTTTTGCCGACGCACTGAGGCCGGAGATTAAATTCTCTGGTGTGCACTTTAAGAGGTGGCAAGTCAAGGTCACGCTCTGACTTACGGCTATGAATGTATTCTGGGTCAGTAAAGGCAAGCCTGAAGGTGATCTCTGTGCTAAGCAGCAGAAGAGTTTCACGAATGCCAATACTCTCTTCGTGGGATGCATTCTTAGCGTTCTTGCTGACCGTCTATGCGATGTGTACATGCACATAACAGACGTGAAGGTGCTGTGGGATACACTGAATGCCAAGTTCGGTGCATCGGATGCGAGCGATGAAGCGTATGTCATGGAAAACTTTCATGACTATAAGATGGTGATAATCGCTCTGTTGTAGAGCAAGCCCATGAGATCTGATGCATTGTCAAGGAACTCGAACTCTGGAATGTATCTTACGATCCTTTTGTGGCGGTTGCATCATTGCAAAACCGCCTCCCTCGTGGAGGAGTTTTGGCACTACTCTAAAACATAAGAGGACAAAGATATCAGTCGAAAGTCTGATAGCGTCCCTTGATGTTAAAGAGAAGGCTCGAGCTAAGGACTTCAATGGTAAGGGAGTCGAGGGTCAGTCCAGCGCCAACATGGTTCAGAAGTACTACGGCAAGAACAAAGGGAAGAATAAGCCTAACAAGACTACCAACTTCAAGAAGAAGAAGATGAACAAGGCTGAGCTGCCCTGCTTTACATGTGGTGAGGTCGGGCACTTTTCCAAGGAATGCCCAGATCGTGCAGACCGTCGAGGGAAAAAGGCCAACAATGGACAAGCGTCCAAGGCTGTCAACACGATGACCGCTAGCAACGCTGGAGATGCAGGGTATGGTAATTTACCTTCTGTGTTCTCAGTATTTTAGTCTTCCAGTTGGTGGATTGATACGGGTGCTAATGTTCATGTGTGTTCTGACATTAATATGTTCTCTTCTTATCCCGTCACTCGGGATTCCTCCGTCTTG
Source organism: Guadua angustifolia (assembly GCA_036346375.1). NCBI lineage: Eukaryota > Viridiplantae > Streptophyta > Magnoliopsida > Poales > Poaceae > Guadua > Guadua angustifolia. The sequence goes on along the minus strand of CM070506.1, from coordinate 25,986,713 downwards.
ATGGGCAATGGGTCACGTGCTTCTGTTCATGGCACTGGCATAGTGGATCTGAAGTTCACTTCGGGAAAGATTGTGTAGCTGAAGAACGTGCAGCATGTCCCTTCTATCAACAAGAATCTCGTTAGTGGCTCCCTTCTATGCAGAGATGGGTTTAAGGTAGTGTTAGAGTCCAATAAAGTAGTTGTGTCAAAGAATGGACTATTTATTGGTAAAGGCTATGAGTGCGGAGGCTTGTTCCGCTTTTCCCTTTCGGATTTCAGTAATAAATATGTGAACCATATTTGTGGTAGTGTCAATGATGATGCGAGTATTTGGCACTCTCGTTTATGCCACATTAACTTTGGTCTTATGAATCGGCTTTCCAGCATGAGTTTAATTCCGAATTTCACTATTGCCAAAGGTTCTAAGTGCCATAGTTGTGTGCAATCGAAGCAACCTCGAAAGCCTCTCACAAGGCGGTGAGGAGAGAACTTGGCACCTCTAGAACTCATACATTCGATCGTGCGAGATAAATGGTGTGTTGACAAAGGGTGGAAAGAGATATTTCATGACATTGATTGATGATGCGACTAGATTTTGCTATGTTTACTTGTTGAAAACTAAGGACGAGACGCTAGACTACTTTAAAATCCATAAAGCTGAAGTTGAAAATCAACTAGAGAGAAAGATCAAACGTCTTAGGTCGGATCATGGTAGCGAATATTTTCCCAAAATCTTTGATGATTTCTGTGCGGAACATGGTATTATTCATGAGAGGACACCTCCCTACTCACCCGAATCAAACGGGATTGCCGAGAGGAAAAACCGCCTGTTGGCCGACTTGGTGAGCGCCATGTTGAACCTTCTTTGGTTTATCTAAGGCATGGTGGGGAGGCGTGTTGACTTCATGTCATGTCTGAATAGAGTTCCTAACGAAACATGGAGAAGACTCCTTACGAGAAGTGGGTTGGGAGAAAACCATCACTTTCTTACTTGCGCACATGGGGATGCTTGGCAAAAGTCAATGTACCGATTAACAAAAAGCGTAAGCTTGGGCCTAAGACGATGATTGTGTCTTTCGGGATATGCTCGGTGAGCATCGCTTATAGATTTTAGTAGTTAAATCGATGTGCACGATATGTATGTTGATACTATTATGGAGTCTCGCGATGCTACATTTTTGAGAATATGTTTAGATAAAAGATATGCATAACACTTCTAGATTTTCTTACGAGATAATTCACAAACTATTACACCTATTGAGTCTTCGAGCAACCACGAGAAAGTCCTAGAGGAGGATGACAATGAAGCTCCTAGAAAGAGCAAGAGATAGAGGATTGAAAAATCCTTTAGCGATGATTTCATTGTGTACCTCGTGGATGATACTCCCCGTCCATTGCAGAGGCATATGCATCTCGAGATGAGATGATTGGAAAAAACTGTCGAGAATGAGATGGACTCGATTCTCGCCAATGGGACTTGGGAGGTGGCGAACGCCCTATGGTTGTAAACACGTGGGTTGTAAGTGGGTGTTCAAGAAGAAACTTAGGTCCGATGGTACTAATGAGAAGTACAAGGCTCGACTTGTGGCTAAGGGTTACACCTAAAAAGAAGGCGAAGATTTCTTTGATACTTATTCACCTGTTGCTAGGATGACCACCATTCGAGTATTACTTTCCCTGGCTACCTCGCATGGTCTTCTCGTTCATCAGATGGACGTGAAGACAGCTTTCTTTAATGGAGAGTTAGATGAGGAAATTTACATGGAGCAGCCTAATGGGTTTGTAGTAAAGGGTCAAGAGAGCAAGGTGTGTAAATTATTGAAATCTTTGTATGGCCTGAAACAAGCACCTAAGCAATGGCATGAGAAGTTCAACACCACTTTGACTTATGCGAGCTTTGCCATTAATGAGGCTGATAGATGTGTATACTATCGCTATGCTGGGGGTGAAGGAGTTATATTGTGCCTTTATGTGGACGATATACTGATCTTTGGCACAAATATTGATGTGATTAATGAGGTCAGTCTTTCTGTCGAGAAATTTGATATGAAAGATCGGGAGAAGGCGATGTAATTCTGAACATCAAGCTTATTAGGATGAGAGTGGGATTACTCTTTCGCAATCCCACTATGTGGAGAAGGTCTTGAGCCGGTTTGGCTTTATGGACAGCAAACCCTCTCCCACTCTTTATGATCCCAGTGTGACACTGAGAAAGAATAAGAAAATTGGCTTAAACCAATTGAGATATTCTCAGATTATCGGTTCACTCATGTATCTTCTTTGGTGCAACAAGACTCGATATATCATTTCTTTGTGAGCAAATTAAGTAGGTTCATGTCAAACCGGGTTCGATCATTGGCATGCACTTGAAAGGGTAATGCGCTATTTGAAAGGTACTATGAGTTATGCGATTTACTATTGAGGGCACCTGCAATGCTTGAGGGATATAGTAACTCGAACTGGATTTCTGATGTTGATGAGCTCTATGCTACCAGTGGATATGTGTTTACCATTGGTGGTGGTGCAGTGTCATGGAGGTCTTGCAAACAGACCATTTTGACAAGGTCAACCATGGAGGCAGAGCTCACTGCTTTAGATACAGCCACTGTAGAGGTAGATTGGCTGCGTGAGCTCTTGATGGACTTGCCGGTGGTTGAAAAATCAATACCGGCTATCCTTATGAACTGTGATAATCAATCTGTGATTGCTAAAGTGAACAGTGGTAAGGATAATGCGAAGTCATCAAGACACGTTAAAAGACGACTGAAGTCTGTCAGGAAATTGAGAAACTCCGGAGTAATAAGTGTGACCTATATTCAAACAGACAAAAACTTGGCAGATCCCTTTACGAAGGGACTATCACGGAATGTGATAGAAGGTGCATCGAGGGAGATGGGTATGAGACCCATATAAGTTGCTATAATGGTAACCCAGCCTTTGTGATCGGAGATCCCGTGAATTAGGTCCTGGGTAAAACAAGCTATTGGCGAACTGAAGAGAGTAATCTGTTACCCTCTCTAAGTGAAGATGCAATACTCTCAAAAGGTTGTAAGGCAGGATGGCGATATGGCTTAATGTGTTTCTATTGGCTTTAACTAGCGAAGATGCTGTCCTACAAAGCATTCTTGAAAGAACACACCTATATGAGCCCATTGTCTAAAGTCATGATCTATGAGACTCGGGTGATCTCTAGTAAGCTCATGAAGAGACCACGAGTCGACTCATATGCTCCACCCGCGGAGAAGGCTACTGGCAGCCAGGTATCAGTTATGACTTTGAGTGAAACCTGTTCACACAAAACTTGCAATTCAAGGCGTAGTCCATTGTTCAAGTTGTGGATGGGTGTAGCTTGGAGCTCTAGGCAGAAGTTCAACTTAACAGTCTCTGCTGAAATGCTGGTATATTAAACAGTAGTGAGTATTGGCAAATCTCTAAATGGACTTTGAGATCTGGTGGGGGATTGTTGGATTATTTGGGCCAAACCCATTTAATTGAGACAAATAATTCCTAGAAAATCTCAAAAGCCCATCTCATGAGGAGGCATGTGCACTAACAATAGTACCACATTGCTAGCCTAAAGTGGTGAACACTAGTTTATATAGTGGAGTGTGATCCACCATGGTAGAACCATGTGGGAGAGAGGGAGGAAGAATACACACGCGCGCTCGCCTCGCCTCGCCGGGCAGGCCGGGCTCGAGACGGACGGGCGGGCGGGCGAGGCGGAGGCGTGGCGTGCACTGCGTGAATGGTCAGCCGAAATCCGGTCCAGGGCCTTGCATGAATGGTCCGCCGAAATTCTTTTGCTACTCGGGATTGTCGCGGTTGCAGTACGAGGTAAGGACTCCGTAACAGACTCCGATCGTGGCACGTCTTCGAGTCACGTTCTGTCACGACTATCCCTATATATACTGCGCCCTGCCACCCGTGAGAAAAGAATACACAGAACACTTTTGAGTTAGGGTTTTGCCACCTCTCGCTGTTGCGCCACCATCGTAGTCTTCTCCATCCCGAGCGCTGACGTGCATCTGTGATCGGGAGAGCAGGTCTCCGGAACCCTTCGTCTTTAAGATCCTGCACCGGGAGAGGGCGAATAAGGTTTTTGGGAAGCGCTCCGCGCGACTGCTCGAGATCTTCACCACGGCTCGTCTTCCTGTTCCTGATGTTGGACGTCGTCGCCAACAGATCCTGCGACGCTCCATCATCAACGTTGTCCACGTCAACACCGCACCTGCACCTACTACGGTGTCTGTATCTTCTACCGCTCAGTACGTTCAATCTGTTCTTATCTCGTGGTTAATCATGTTTATCAAGATGATCATGATGTTCATGCTGTCTAGTATGTTAGAGAGATGCATGCTAGTTTCTATGATGCTATTCATGATTTATATTCGGAATTTAATCTGGAAACTGTCTAATTATTCAACAAAATACACCACCTAGAGCAATTAAAACCACAAAATGGCCGTAAATTTTTGGTAAACTAAAATCGAGCATTGCGTGAATATGAAACACGCCTAGTTCCGCTGTATTTTGAGAGCATTTAGCCCACATGGCAAAAGCTGCACAAATAAAGTGAATAGTTAGCACATACACGGATAAATATGATTGCCTATTGGACCAACGATTACACACTTTATTCATGTTTAAAATGACCCATTATCCAGTATGTTGAGTTGAGTGTGGAGCTGAACTGAGCATGGAGGACTGGTTCACAAGCCTACTGAGAGAAACTCATAGCAGACAAACAATATCAAGAGATATTGTATTGGCGATCCAGTTTATGTTGCTTCTTTAGTTGCATCAATAATTTGGCAAGCAGATGCTCTAATTCTTGCTGGCTTCCAGGTGGGTTGCGTAGCATTAGGCACCAAAATATTATTGCTAGCTCTTTTTGTAGTTCAGATCAGACTTGTAATCCCTGCAACGTAGCTAGCAACCTCACTTCACTACTACGGAAAGGGCATTTAGTACCGGTTCAAAACAGCCTTTAGTACCGGTTTTTGAACCGGTACAGGCTATCCGGGACTGATGCTCAAAGGCATCGATCCGGTTCCTCACCCGTCTCGATAGAGTATCGATGCCGGTTCAAGTCACGCGTGGGCAGCGTCGGGAACCCCGAGGACCTCATCGATGCGGTTGGTGTCTCCAACCGGTACTGATGAGGCCCTCATCAGTGGTTTCTCCAACCGGTACTGATGTTTTGTATATATATATATGTCTATTTCTCCAGTAGCTATTATATATATGTGTGTGTGTTAAATCACAACTAATTAAAAGCATAGATAATCAATCATGCACTTTGTCTGATAATTAAATCACTGAACATTCATTAACAAATTTAATTACATCTAATGTATACAAATATGTACACATATTTGTTCTTCTGCTCATCGTTTAATGTATTACAATATATATGTACACAACTTTAATTACAACTTTAGTATTTCTTTTCCTTCTATTCATCGGGATCTTTTACGCGCATCGCTCTTGCTAGCCGTAGATGTCGACCCCGACAGTTCACCGGTCCTTATCGAAGGGGCCCACCTGTTTAAATTTGGTTCGTGAAACTCACCTTTTGGATTTACGATCTCATCGTAAATAAAGCCAACGAGTTGTTCTTGGATTGCTCTCACTCGTGCCGACGAGAGGTCCGAACCTTGTTCCGCCAAATATTGAGGCACCTATCGTTAAGTCATTAACTAATCAATACTTGAATTTGTACAATATATAAGGAGTACCTATACATCATTAAAGATAGTAATTATATTTACTCACCCCCTTGTTGCCTTTTAGCATGCGGTCGGCGGCTCCGGTTTGGGTGTGCATAAACTCGCATACATAGTAGCCGCATAAATTGTTACCCGGCGGCTGCGTCAAGATCTGCGGTGGAAAAAGTTGAAAGCGTGAAATGGATGCAAGAAAATTAAGTTAACTAACTAAAAAGCTAGCATTATGATATCGCATACACGAGAGGCAATTGTAATGTCAAATTTCTCCTTGAATACGCCATACGTTTTTAGCACGGAACCGTGTGAATGCACTACACATGTGATTACGAATTGTACATGATTAGAATTTGTTTCAAATTGAAGGAAATAGAACTAGTACGATAATGAAAGGAACAAGAATTAATACCGGTTGAGCATGTCGATAAAGTTTTGATACTTTTCAACTGGTCTCCTTTGCGAGTCCATAATTGTGATCGTGCTACGATCTAGCTCGATCATAAGAAGAATTCAGTGAAAACTATACATAGATGTGTCAACATAGATAACTAATTAGTTCTAACATCGTGTTATGAAAAAGGAGTAGAATGAGGTGGTACGAAAACACGTACTCAAATGAGTAGGCTAGATATATCTTTGACTTATATCTTTGACCCATTAGCGCATTGAATACGTTAGTCTCTGTTTCTCTTGGGTGGTCTCTAACGGTTGTCCCGTTGATAACTACTGGGTCCATGAAGCTTATGTCGAAAATACGATCCCTTCGACATCTTTGTATCTCCATGCTACATAAGAAATTAGTTAGGTTTGCAAGTTAGTATAGTACAAGGAAGTGCACGATAGTTTTTTGTAAATAATTAAGATACTTACAGAGTCCGACAACCCAACAAGCTCATATGAGGCGTTTATGCGGTATAGTTCATATATGTAGTCCCAATCGACATAAAATTCACCTTCACCGCGAAAAAAATCTTGTTGCTTAAATTTGACAGTGAACATCTGTAGACCATGCTTGGTCGCGTCCAAGTACCATTCATGAAATTGCTGCATCTTTGTCGTTAGCCGAGGCAGCTCCTCACTCCTGACCAATGATCTGCCCACTTTAAATGACCATCTTACTTGGGCAAACTCAATCTTCTTGGTGCCTAATATTTGATCGGGTCAAGGCCGGTTTCATTGAAGAATTGTAGCATCTCCTTACCCTTCCCTCGGTGACATCTTCTTCTTGGGGCATTCCTTACTCAATGTCTTTCGTAGTTTGATTGGCGAGGCATTTCTTTTTATCCTTCAAATTTTTAATAGTCATTAAGCCTTTATGAAATTCTTACATGCGGAGTTGAACCTTCTTCTCTGGTGACTTGGGTCTAAGAAATTTAGTTACCTCTCCTTTTACCATCTTCTTGGTCTCCTCATCGTTCATATCATACTACCGCTTGAAGTTCACTAGCTTCTTGGATTGGGTGGAGGACCCGTCTTCTTGGGAGCTCTTGGCGAGCTGGCTTGTTTCCTTGGTCGGCGCCTTCTTGGGAGGAGCGGGCTTCTTGTGGCGCTTATGTGCGCGGGAGGTGGTGTAGGAGTCGGCGCCTTCTTGGGAGGAGCGGGCTTCTTCGGGGCTTATATCGCGAGGAGATGGTGTAGGAGACAGGCTTCTTGTCGGGCTTATATGCGCAGGAGGTGGTGTAGGAGTCGACGCCTTCTTGGGAGGAGACGGGTTTCTTCTCGGGCTTCTTCGCGGAGAGGACACGTCCATGTTATCTCGAAAAATTATGTACCGTTTGCGCCACAGGATGAAATTGTGTACTGCCTCTCCTAGCTTCGTAGTCCCGTCACCTCCAGGAATTTCGAGGTCAAGGTCCTCGTACCCTGGGCAGACCTCCTCCACCGAGACCTTGGAGTATCCTGACGGTATCTGTTGGCCATGGATAAGCTGCCCCGGCTCCAATGGGTGAGCCATGCCATCGGCCGCCTTGAAGGTAAGGTTCCGCGCTTGGACATGCAGCTCACAAGGTGTCCGCTGTCTGATGTCGTCTACGGGATACTTGTCCAAGTCCGCTTCTGGCAGCCCACCGGAAGCGCGGTGCTTCCTTTGCCGGGGGCTGATGATGTTAGGATTACTTGGAGTTTCTTGGCCCGTCTCATTTGTTGGCTCAAGGCTAGCTGCACCTCTCTTCGGATCTTTTCTTGCATTCTTTCCTGTGTTTGATTCAGATGTTCTTCAAGCGCACTAAGCTGTTGTGTCTGCCGAGCCTTGCTCCTCGCCTCGACTCCTATAGGTCTCGGCGTCTGGCGAAACCAACCATCCATGGGACAACGCCGGCGCCTGTACGTGTGCGTGGTGCTTTGGATTTTGCAAGGCCCTTGTTAGCTCGTCGTTCTCTCTGTTTGGCACAAAGCTACCCTGGGAAGACTCCTCGATGGACTGTACAAGCCATCTAGTCACATCTCTTAGCACCTCCCCAAACACAGCATTGCCATTATCATCAAGGCCGCCGCCGTGACCATAGAATCAATGCTTTGCTCTGTCAGGCCAATCCATTGTTGCGGGTGCGATACCCTTCGCTAGCAAGTCCTGTTCCCTCTTCTCCTATTTTGGTATTGCATGGCGGTAACCACCAGGGCCGAGTCGGTGGTGATAATTCTTCTTCTGTGCATTCAATTTATTCTTCTCACTCAAACTTTGACCTTCGTTCGAAGTCTTGTAGTTCACAAACGCATCCCAGTGATCTTGCAACTTTGGGTACTTGTTGAAGTCGGGCGTTCGATTCTTCTTGATATACTCCGTGTTCAGCTTCTTTTTATAAGTGCGGAATCGATCGCCATCTTCTTGAGAGTGTAACTCTCCACCTTCTCTTCGGTCCCTTGGGGAAGGTGAATGTCTCCTTCACATTGTTCCAAAGCATGTTCTTCGTATCTTGAGGACTGATCCCATTTTGCTATGCTAATTGCCACGTGGTCCCTAACGTGGGCGCCGCATCTTGAATTGAACGACCCAAGCGCCCTAAGGGTGCAAGAGGTTGGCCATCCTCGCCGACCGGTGACAACATGTCTTGCCTTCTTCTTCTTGCTTGGACCTCGGCGGCGTGATTGCTCGCTTGGTTGACCGATCTGAAAGCATGGTACAATCATGAACGGGTCGAATGTTGGCTTAACATGATAGTGGAACCGACAATCATGAGCGTGATGATTGTTACCTCGCCGGCCTCATCGTGCTCTGCGGCCTCATCGGCCTCGGTGGCCTCGGCTGCCATGAGGCGGGTTCACGCTCCGCCGTCTCATGACCACCAGATCCCAAAACCAAATTTCTCATAAATTCTTCTTGATCAATTCCTTCATCGTCCATCGTCGTTTCTTAGTCTAGAAGAAGCACTAAAAATTAACGAAAATAGATCACGTTTCATGTAAAGCTGATGGTACTACTCTAAAACGGCGTGGAAGGCGGTGGGGAAGAGGCGGTAGAGGATGGATGGTGACGCTTGAAGATGTTCCTAATGTAAGTCGGCCAAATACTATCGACAAGTATACTTATACATATGCATAGAAATCTCACATATACATAGAAACTTCACATGTACATAGAAATTTCAAAATTCACCATAAATTAGAAAAATTCACATGATACATATACATTTGGCATGATATATATACATTTCAAACTTCACAAATACATAGAAATCTCACATATACATAGAAACTTCACATATACATAGAAATTTCAAAATACAATGAAATTAGAATAATTCACATGATACATATACATTTGACATGATACATATATTCTTTAGAATATTATTGTTTATTTGCTCAATAAAAATAATGAATCATTTTATTCACACTAATATGATTTTCAAAAAATAAAATAAGGTTATAAATCCACAACTAGAATGTTATTAGTCTATTACACAAAAAAAGAAGCGATCATTCCATATCAACCAAACACGTCACCTCCTGGCTCCACCTCTCGATTATCTGGGTTGCTCTATGGACCATGCTTCTTGAACTTGCAAGGGCCTGATCAAGAGAAAAGGACCTACTCAACATTCTAGTTGTGGATGGATAACCTTCTTATTTTTGACCGCCTACAAGTGTGGAATAAAAATGATTCATTATTTTTATTGAGCCAAATAAGCAATAATAATTTTTCTCAAGTTATTAGTCGCTTGCCTCCTTGGCTGCTTTGCTACCGCTAGCGACACTCTGATTCAGACATATACTTGTTATTATCATTGTTGAACTCATTTCTTCAATAATGGTCATTGTGAGTAGGTATATCGAAGAGAACCTGAGACTAGATAATATCAGTGAACAAAAGACTAGCAATTGAACAACCCTTTCTAGCATGTAGTTCTATCAGTTCAAGACCCAAATCACAGAATAATAAACAATGCAAAGAATAAAGCACTTGCTACATGGTGATAAAAGCACAAAAAGGCTCTTTCAGCTACTCAATTTGTTAAGATGAGCCAATATGGATCCAGCAGGAGATAATTTGTAATGGAACCGTGTGTAAGAAAACACAAGTGATGACACAGAAGTAGGTAGATGGACATATATGCAAGGGCATAGCTCATCTCCCTGCCACTAGTCATCCAAAATGTCATACCAGCATCCTAAGTTCCTAACCCATACCTGATATCATTGCATCTATAACACATTCCCAACACATCAGAGAGAGATGAGAATCTTCACATACAATGTATTGTTATGAGTTATCTTAAACACCTCCAATCTTCTGACCTCCATGCCTTTCAGATATGGCTCTAGAATTTGGCATTTCTTAACACTTCACAGCATTTATATATCTACTAAACAATAAGAATCTCAATGGATGAATGGTAAATGTTAAGGCAGTATAGCTAGGCACGTTAAACCTAGAAATGGAACAGCACGTTCTACGAAACTAGTACTTGATTCATAGGCTAATACAATTGCTATTAGTTAACCCTCGTGTGGCATTCATTTCCATATCCCAGTGAGGATGGCAAAACCGAATCAATCCGCAAGGTGAACATACCTTTATGCCGTCGGACGCGAGGAGGACAACAAACAAGGTCGTCGGTGGTGAGGATGGTGGAGACGGCGGCGGCTGTGGTGGGGTCATCGAGGCGGCGTCGGCGAGGGCGATAGTGGCTTTCATGTATGGCGAGGACAGCGATGGTGGGGTCGTCGGAGGCGAGGAGGACGGCGGGCGGGGTCGTTGGAGGCGAGAGGTCGTCGGAGGTCTTTGCAAGCAGCGGGAGGAGGAGGAGATTGAGGAACAATGGCGGGAGTAGCAAAAATTGGGGAAGAGGCGGCGCCAGGATTTATAGGTGCACCATCGGTCCGGTTGAATACACCAACAGGGATCGATAACTCTATCGATCTCGGTTGAATACACCAGCCGGGTGATAGTGCCTAGAAGCTCCGCTCCGGTGCCAAATCTGAGCCATCGATACGGTTGGTGTATTCAGCAGGGGCGATGACTCTCATCGATCCCGGTTGAATACACCAACGATGCGATAACTCATATTGGCGCCGGAGCCCTAGATTCTTTTTATTTACTTTGGGAGCCTAGGCACTTCTCGGTCGGTTGGGGTATTCATCCGGGCCGATGTCTCATAATCTTGATCGTTTACGTCTTCGGTGTTTGATCGTTACGTCTTCCCGATGCATCATCGGCGAAACGAGGCGTTTCATTTCCCAATACAAATTCACGCCTATAAACAGAGAGGCTTTTCGACTTGATCGTTCGTTTTCTCAATGCTTGATCGTTTCATCTTCGATGCATCATCGGCGAAAGAGGCGTTTCGCTTCCCAACACAAAATCGCGCCTATAAAACGAAGGCCCTTAATTTTCGGCGCCATCATCGCGAGAAAAACACTCCGACACCATGAGCTCCACCCCAGCAGTTCCTCCTCGATGGCTCGAAAAATAGCTCCTCCGATAGCTCCACCCTCACCGCCCGCCACCTCCGCCGCCCAAACCCCCGGCATGACCATGCGCCAATGGCTCTGGCGCTCTGTGGCGCCATCTCCACGGCTGCTCCACTTCCTTCTACCGGCGCCTCCGCCTCCACCCGCGCCCCTCCGATCGACTCCGCCTCCTCCCGTGCCCCTCCGGCCGCCTCCGCCTCCACCCTCGCTGGGAAGAAGTGCCCCGCGCCGTCCTCCTCCTCCGGCGATGGCCAGCTACGACTCGTCGGAGGGATATCGCGACAGTGGGAGTGGAGGATGACCAGAGCCGAGCCAGCTCGGCGAGACCCGGATGGCCGCAGCGAGGACTCCGATGACCCTCCGACCTCCTCCTCCGACAACGACAAGTAGCTAGTCTTTTGTAGTTAAAGTATTTTTGTAATGCTGCTTATAATGCAATCTATAAAGTATTATAATGCTTTCTATAATACTTTTGTAATTATCACTTATATATATATAATGCAAGCTACTACTTCTCATGCAATCCAATAGTCTTTTTTGTATGGCGCGCATTTGCTGATTTCAATTGATTATGAAAGACGGTTCTATTTTCAAACCGCGCATCACTATCGGTTGGAGACACCAACCGGGACTGATGACTCACATCAGTCCCGGTTAAAAACACCAACCGTTTCTGATGTGAAGAGTTGCTAAAAGTCAAAGAAATTTTGGTGCCCTTACTGGTTAATAATAAATCTTCCTCCCCCTTGGCTAGCGCGGGGCGCTTGAGTGCGGTCTCGCCCTGCCTTGAGGTCTCGAGTTCGATCCCCGCTCTCGCACCCCCTAGTCTTTCTTTTTCTTTTCTTTTTTATTTACTGTTTAATGACTTCTTTTTTTATTTGCTGTTTAACGATTGTTTCATTAAATAATTTGTAAAAATGATTTTACCACTTTATATTCATTTAGCCTTTCTTTTTTTTTAAGATTTCTTTTTTATGTCTTGTTTAACGATTGTTTCATTAATAATTTGTAAAAATGCTTTTACCACTTTAGATTCATTTAGCCTATTTTTAAAGATTTTTTGTTTATTTCTTTGTTTAACTATTGTTTCATTAAATAATTTTTACAAATGCTTTTATCACTTTGAACAATATTAGTCAGAGGACTTTGAACAATATTGTTAGTCAAATATTAGTACAATTTGAGCAGAAAATACGAACAACAAGAGAACCACTAGAGGAATGAGAAACTAGTATGTTAGTAGTCTATTACAATAAAAGAAACCAAAGCAATCCTTATTTGCTAACACACTTTGCTTTTACAAGTGATCCTTCATTATGATCGCGGCGTCGTGGGAGATTCCTCCGTATCATTCAGACACTAATGTCTCGTCCACCGTGAAAGGAGGCAGCTCATCGAATCGATTATACTCTTCTTCGTCGTGGCGCCTCAACTCCGACAATCCGCTTTTACGGAAGAACCACGTGGCGCCTTGGGCGATCGCTCTTGCCGGTCTTCTCCTTACCTTTTTCGGTTTCTTGTCCATGTCCATCACATAGAATACTGTGTCACATCATTAGCGAGCACGAACAGTTCGTCCTATAGGCCACTTGCTTGAGGTCCACAGTTGTCATACCGTACTTATCGATATCCACGGTGTCGGTTTGACCTATTGGCACGAAAGCAGAGGGACTTTTAATGGCCCATACTCGAGCTCCCAGATCTCCTCTATGAAACCATAGTAGGTGTCCATCTTCCCATTTTGTCCAAGGCATCTATCTGGGACGCCCTTGTTTTGGTTGGTGCTCTTGCTATCTGGTGTCGTGTAAAATGTGTACCCATTTATATCATACCCTTGGAATGATCGATTGTTGTGGGCGGTCCCGAGCCAAGAGTTTCAAGCTGTTCATCGTCTGTCTGGTTTCCCAACGATTGCTTTTGTAACCAAGCTGCGAAATGATCCATTTGCTCATTGCAATCCACTTATCGACTTCTCTGGGTATTGGGCGTAGACTCATCTCGTGATCATAGATATCTGAGCCACTCTGATTGCTTGTTTCAATACCGTGAAATGTGCTTGTTTAAATGAAAGTAGATCGTCGCTATAGGATTCTTTTCTCCCTAAAGTCCCTTTTCACGTAGCCTCCCTCATGGCGTGATCTGAGGACGCCAATCGATTCAGATCATGAATGTAACTAACACAAAACTTCGATCACCTCCTCTGTCTTTGACACCCTCATAATGCAGCCTACAGGCGAGACCGATTCTGAACATACTTCTTTAGGATACCCACGTACCTCTCGAAAGGGAACATGTTGTGGAGGAACACAGGTCCAAGAATTTCTATCTCTTTAACAATGTGGACCATGAGATGGACCATAATATCAAAGAAGGATGGAGGGAAGATCATCTCAAGGCTAACCAGACTATTGACCATGTCATCATGCAGATTAGATACCTTATTCGGCTCGACGACCTTCTGCGACACCGCGTTGAAGAACGAACACAGCTTTATGATTGTCCCTCGTACCCAATCTGGTAGAATACCTCGCTCCGCCACTGGGAGCAACTGTGTCATCAACACGTGACAATCATGGGATTTTATGTGTATGATTTTATTCTCTTTCGTGTTTATGAGTTTACTTATGTTTAAGGAGTATCCAGAAGGGATCTTCACACTGTTCAAGAACTTAATCATGTTTTTTTTCTCTTCCTTGCTCAGAGTGTAGCTCGCGGGGTGGAGGTAATGTTGTCCTTTCTCTCTCATTTCCGGATGTAGGTCGTTCCTGATTCCCAGTAGCTCTAGGTCCTTTCATGCTTGAAGTGTATCTTTTGATTTACCGTACATATTTAGGAAACCTAGCAGGTTCACGCAGACATTCTTCGTGATTTGCATGAAGTCCAATGAGTGGCGGACCTCTAAGTCTTTCCAGTAAGGTAAGTCCCAAAATATTGACTTCTTCCAAATGGCCTTCGTGTGACCTTGTTCAGCCGGGACAGGTTTGCTACTAGGACCTTTTCCAAATACTACTTTCAGATCTTTTACCAAAGAAAATACAAGCATCCCACTGCGATGCATGGGCTTCTTACGTTTCTCTTCTATCCCATCAAAATTCTCACCCTTCCTCCATAACGGGTCCTTCATATGGAGGAACCTCTGATGGCCCATGTACACAACCTTTCGAGAGTTTTTAGGTACTTGCTGTCCGTATCCTCTAAGCGATGTATCACGGGCTTTATATCCTTTGATAGATAGGCCCGATAGGTTACCAAGTGCAGCCGATCGTTGATGGTTACGAATAGCAATGCCGTAGAGTGAAGTGCTCTATTTTGTACTCATCCCATACGCGTACCGATCGTTCCACAGTGTTAGCAGATCTTCAACCAACGGTTTGAGGTACACATCGATGTCGTTTCCAAGTTGCCGGGCCTTGGATAAGCAATGGCATCATAATGTACTTCGCTTCATACCTGACCAAGGAGGAAAGTTGTAGATACATAGAGTCACGGGCCAAGTCTTTGTGACTCTCGCTCATATCGCCGAATGGGTTCATCCCATCGTACTCAACCCAAATCTTATGTTCCTTGCATCCTCGGAAAGTCCGGGTATGTTCTATCGACTTTCCTCCTTTGGGAGCCATCGTGAGGTGCCTTAGCCTTCGTCATCCTTACGGTCTTCTTTGTGCCAGCGCATCATCCGGGCATGCGCTTTGTTCGCAAATAAGCGCTTCAACCAGGGGATTCAGGAAATACCACACCACCTTAGCAGAGGTCTCTTCTTCTTCTGTTGCCCTCTACCTCACCTAGGTCATCACGCTGGTCTTATACGCGAAGTTTTGCACACGGACAAGCTTCCAAATCCTAATACTCATTGCGATAAAGGATACAATCATTACGACATGCATGTATCTTGTACCTCCAACCCCAAAGGGCGGACAACTTGTTTGGCATGGTGCGTAGTTTGGGCGATGTGTTCCCTCTGGAAGTAACTTCTTTATGAGGCATAACAACTCGTCGAATCCCTTATCGGACAATCCATTGGTCGCCTTCCATTGCATCGGTTCTAGTGTGATGCGCAACTTTTTATGGCCTGTCGACGGTTTGGGTACAACAGGTGTTCCGTGGTCCTCCATAGGCATTGGAACTTTTCATAATATCTTTCATCGATGTATTCTCCTCTCCATCACGCAAGACATCTGGTCTAGGTCATCATCACCAAACTCCCCAATGTATCTTCGAAAGAACCGTTTTGGCCAGCGTCCGGGATATTGTTGTCCGCCTCTTCTTCTTTACCGTCTTCCTGTATAATCTCTTCTTCACCGTGCTTGGTCCAACAGGTATAGTTTGACATGAAACCTCTTGTGAGCAAATGGAAGTGGAGGTGGCTGGATTTTGGCCACTCCTTCTCATTCTTGCAATCTATGCATGGACAACATATGTAGCCTGACGTCATGTATGCATCGGCCGCACGAAGAAAATCTTGCAAACCCTGCAAGAACTCCGGGGAGCGTCGGTCCATGTACATCCATCGCTGGTCCATCTACATTATGTTACATCAAGGTAATTGTTAGCTCATTTTCCAATAATGAATTGTTGAACCAAAACCTAAATATTAGTTAGATCCACACCTTCAATTCGAGCTAAATAATAATACAAGCAAAATCTAAACTCACACAAGTTTTTACAACCTACAAAAAGAATTAAATCGATCAGTGCGGATTCAAAATTCGAATAAAATTCAAGCAGTTTTGTTTGCAAATTATGTTGAAATTGTAACACCCTAAAAATTATAACAACCGCCATGAGTCATGTTGAAATTGTAACACCTAAAATTTTCAAATTATTATTCAATCATTTATTTTTATTTATTTTTTCTATAAAGCCATTCATATTTCTGATATTATTTTAATTCGCAAATGAATTTAAATTTCTTCTTTTCCACATAACTATTGCCGTTTGAAGATCCCAAACTCCATGATTTCCATGCACCATTCTCCCCCCAACTATGTGCAACCAAACCTCATCCTTCATCGATCGATGGAACTAAAACCTAAATTTAAGCTAGATCCACACATTAAATGCGAGCTACATTATAATCCAAGCAAATTCTAAGCTTACACAACAAATTTTTGTATCCTATTTGAAAAGATCAAGCTAGATCTCTACATTCATAATCTTTCATCAATCATGGGAAAAGATCAAATTTTCTTCATAATTCAAGCAAAAAAGAGACTCCATTTAACACCAAATGAAGTGAGGAGTGATGTTACTAACCTTAGTTACCTTGGTTGCGAGTAAAATGACCAAAATTTTAAAATTTGGGCAGCACCTCCTCTACATTCATAATCTTTCATCAATCATGGGAAAAGATCAAATTTTCTTCATAATTCAAGCAAAAAGAGGCTCCATTTAACACCAAATGAAGTGAGGAGTGATGTTACTAACCTTAGTTACCTTGGTTTGAGTAAAATGACCAAAATTTTGAAATTTGGGCAGCACCTCCCCTCCTTGAAGCTCTTGGCGAAGCTCCTTTGTTCTTTTCGCGCCTTTGAAATGATCAGTCTGCAGAGTCTTGGGAGGAGGAAGAAGTTTAAATTGAAACCTAGTAGACATAGTAGCGGTTGGAAACACAAACCGATTGATGATCTAACTGTCGATCTGGGTTAGTGTCCTGGCTAGTACTAATGAGACCCGCTCATTAGTACCGGTTCGTGAAACTAACTAACATCTTGATGTTAGATGATTAGTACCGATCGATGCTTTGAACCCGATTACTAAGCCCCCGAGCCTGTTGCCGTTGAACAGGAATTGTTGTAACTATCGGTCGAGTTGTGCTAACCGCAATGATGGGTCGATATTAAAGGTAGGTTACGTAGTAGTGCTTGAGACTCGACTGCAGACTCTGCACACCTCAAATCCATCTTCCCAATGTACAGAAAACCAAACATTAAAAAATTAACACATAATAGCACAATCCCCACCTCAAGAAATTAGAGTAAAATCACCTACTTCTATCACATATAAAAACGGACTACTTTTAAGCTATTTAAGTCAAAAAATTAACTTTAAACTATAAAAAAAATCTAAACCTAAACAAATAAGACTTGATGTACTAGTAAGCTTTATGGACTCTATGCTTAGGCTGGTGCCTCGTGGAGCATCCACGCATGCATGTTTGCACGAGATATACCAACTTTAGTTGTTGTATTTAAGCTTGCCAGCAACGGGCCAAATTTACTGTCTAATTGTATGGCCAGATAGTACAATACATATGCTTTTATTTGAAAACATAGTTCAACTCTAGTTTTTATGACTGAAAATAGAATTGTATTTCTTAACAACCGTGTGTAGCCATGACAGCTTAATATATGTTTGATTAATCCACACTATTACAATTTAAACCCTCCACAATGACGGTATAGTTCTTTATCTTTATCTTTCTATTAATATAGAAATTTCTAGCTCCTGAGAGCAAAAATAGTGGCTTCTTTTACTTTGTTTTAATAATATAATAGATTAATAAAATTATACTACCACCTTTTCATAATATTTGTTGGGCGCACATACTAAGGAGGCATAAAATTGAAAGAATATTTAATAGAATCGGAGATGCTTTCCCGTGTTAGATCGACATAGTACTAATCAATCTAATAGGGATAAGCATGGTCTAATTCTAGTAAATATTATTTAAATATTGTGTCTCTTTAATATGCGTTCGACAAATATTGTGAAACAGAGGAAATTATTAATATTAAGAATTGGCTAATAGGTACTCAAGTATTTATTTGTTTGGTAGCACTCGATTTTTTTAGCCATCCGATGTGGCATGAGATCCATGACATGCTTTGAAGCAAACTAGGCAGGCAAAAGTTCTCAACCCGTCTATCTGTGAAACCGCCCAATTTGAGCATTATTGGTCTCCAATGCCGGCCGTCTCCAATGGCAGTGATGTCCTCAATTTCACGACAAAGACACGAAAGGAAAATTACGCTATATTTTTGTAAAAAAATATTAGTTCAATTAATCATATAATAAAATACTTGTTGAGGGAGCTCTCTCTGTTTACTCTCTCACCGAGCTATGAATAGGATTTGAATTTTTTTTTTTAACGTTTTTGGTGAGTGTAGTGGCCCTAACAGAGCTACACAGTGCCTTTTTTTTCTCACTCATGCTTCGTACTCTGTCCTTTGTTCTTGATTTGTTGGGTATCACTTATGATAAAATTTTTGTCCACTATGGATTATTAAATTTGCTTTTGTCGGTTTTTAATCTGTCTTATGATATATTAATAATTTTTTGTTAGCATGTGACACACTACTTTTCTTTTTTTTTTTTTTGCAATTTTTGGGTACTTCTGATGTCATTGTGTTGTGCACTAATGAAAAAGCTGCAGCCCATATGCGAGATTTGAGCGAATTTTTTGAAATAATTGTAGCAATTTAATTTTTTTTTCAAAAGTAAATATTCCGATGGGATTATGAATCTAGGGGGGCGAAATTCGAGATTTTGGTGAAGCCGGGATTTCGATCTGATAAGCCTATTAAAAGTGGGCTGTTAATGAGGCAGGAAAACAAATAAACAGCTAACAAAATCCAACCCGTTATAAAATATTGCGCTCTCTGTTTTAGACGGAGACAGATTTGTATCGGATGGTTGAAAATTTGAGTACTCCTTAACAAATTAGTACTCAAAACTAATCGCCGGTTCATAGAATGTTATTTATTTATGATATTAGTAATATATATTAATAATATTTAAATCGTAGGACAGAATTGGAAAAATGTGTTCTACTATATAGCATTTGAGCAGCCACTGCAAAACAGAGAAAAAATGAAAACGTGACTGACCAAAAACCTGAACAATTTGGGAACCAAAGATGAATTATTAATTATTAAAGTATGGCTTTGGCTTCTTGTTTCTGAGTATCAGAAATTGGCTGCCTAGGGGTAAATATTGCAATGCACATCAGATAAATCACGTAGATATTTGTAAATTGGACATGTTTATTTGTTGTAACCCACAGGCCCAAAACGCAAAAGCTGTTGTAGCCCACGGGCCCAATGGAACAATTAATTAATCAACTAACATGATGTAACCTGCTTCTTCTGTTGCCAGGCTAGACGGATACCATCGCACGAACGCATATCGTGGGCTGGGGGAAAAATTAGGCACGTATAGCTACGTGCATTGGAACGTCGGGGTGGGCACGGCGGCTTCCTTCACACGAGCCATATCAACCATCGCTATGGAGGCAATCAGCGATGTATTCGGGCCCTTCGATCACGTGATAAAGGTGGACCTGGACGAGGAAGAAGCAGGCCGACAAGGACTAAGCATGGAGGAGGCACTTGCTGTCGCGGTGGCAAAGGAGCTCGGGCTGCTCGACCAAGATGAATACCGGAGGAGCAAGGAAGCCGCCGACGAGCTGCGGTACCGCACCTACGGGATGGAGGGCAGAGGCTGGTTGGAGTATTTCGTGCCGGAACAAACCGATGCTCTGATCCACACGAAGCTGCTCAAGAAGAAGTACCTGCTGCTGGTTGACAACCTCTACCAGCACATCGAGCGCACGAGATTCACGGACATGGTGGGGCTTCCTCCTCGCTCCTGGACACCAAATTCTGAATGGGTGCTATCCACCACCTCCCAGGATGTCTGCAAAAGGAGCAAGTCAGATGGTGATGAAATCTACGGGGACTTCACCGATGATCAAATCCTGATGATTATCCTCTCCGCGCTGCATCAATCGGCCAAGTGCATCTTCGACGCGATCCGCCAGGAAGACGAGCAGTATTGGCACCGTGTAGCCCTCCAGTGTTTTCACTACACCATGCTAGTGCTCTTTCCCCAATGTTCACCACCTCATGGAGATCATAATGTTCATGGAGACAGAGATCAAAAGAGTTCTACTACACCATCTGTTACCTCGGATGAGCTCATCCATCAATGGGCTGCCCAAGGCATTATTACTGTCACTAAACCAAAAGTCCCAAAAAGAATCAGGAAGCAGGCCAGCATCTATCACAACAAGTACGATGACATATATCAAGTTGGAAATGCCATCCTCCAAGCGTTCCGGGAGTATTCCTTATTGAAGCTACCATTTTCTCTAGCAACTGAAGCTGATGCGGCTACCCAGACTGCCGCACAATTTTTGACATACCATGGTCTCATTGCAGAGCGCCTCACAATAAACAAACTTCTTGATAACAAGGAGCACTTGGAGCAGCTAAAATGGATCTCGTTGGTTGATGACCAAGAATGGCATGTAAGCGAGGAATGGTTGAGCCAGGAAACCCATGGCCCAACCGTACTTATTGTAAGGCATTGCCACTCTCAGCCATCAAGCTTGTTCACACAGCTTGATCGTTTCTTGCCTAAGCTTCCTTGTCTGCGTGTTCTTGATCTCTCCTACACTCCAATAGAATCACTCCCCCCTTCAATTTGGTGTCTCCTAAACCTCCATTTGATTTCCCTTAGAGGCTGCTATAACCTCAAAAGTATATGCAGCTTCTCTATTAGTGAGAGAACCCTCACACACAAAAATAGCAATACAAAAAACAACTTGCTTTACCTTGATCTCTCATATTCAGGTATAAACACTTTCCATTGTGACTTGTTCCAAAACATGCCAAATCTTCAAGAGCTCCTACTTGTCAAATGCTCCAACCTTGTGGAGTTGCCAGCCTCCATCGTTGCATTGTCTAGTCTAACAGCACTTGAGCTCTCAGGAACTCAAATAAAATCCTTCCCTGAGGAGATATTTGAAGAAATGAAGAAGCTTCAATCTCTCAAGCTTATCGACAACAAGAAATTGGTGTTGCTTCTAGGGTCAATCTCCAAAGCCCATGGCTTGCTCAATCTACATGTTGAAGGATGGGAATCAAGCACAGAAGAACAGATTAAAATGGATGGGCATCCTACCCTTAAATCCTTCTCACTAATCTCTGCACCTCACGTGAGGTGCTTATCCTTGCGTGGATGTAGAAAGCTTGAGTCAGTGGACTTCAGGAACCTTGGTGCTCTGAAGAACCTAGACCTATCTTCTACTGCTGTAAAGGAGCTCCCTGCTGACATCCCTAATCTGCCCGAGCTAAGGCAATTGCTTCTCGTGGGTGTTCCTTCTCTAAGAAGATTTCCTTGGCATGAGCTGCAGCAACTCCCTGACGTGTTTAGCTTGGATCAAAGTGCAAATGGAAATGGTAATCCTTTTAATCAAGTTGCTCTTGTGTGCATAAGTGATTCTCGATTATTCCATAGCTTCCGTGACGATGCTAGGGATTTAGTACGGCAAGGACGGTTCTTCCAATCTTTCTATGTTCGGGTTGCACCATGCATGGTCAAAATTAGGAAGATGCAGGATGAAGAGGATATGGTGGCCAACAAACTGCAGGAATTAGTAAAAAAGAAGTCACCTTACGCCGATGTGTACTCTCATTATATGTCAGAGGGAGTTACTATGGTGTCAATGGTCACACCTCCCATCCGTCAAACTGATCGTCATGTGGAGATCTCAGCGATGACTCTGTATCCCCATGGTTTATATTATCTTCTGGATGTCACCAAATCAATTACTATGACAGATGATGCTTTTGTCTCCTGCCTTAATGATCTATGTGTTTACTTGTCTGAGCTGGAGGAATGCAAGCTTCGACGGTGCCATCAGATGAAGCAAGTTTTTAACTATGCGTATTTCGTGGGCCGCACACTACAAAATGCATGGGCCTCCTATCTCAAAAGTCTAATTCATTTCTACATACCAAGTGTGGAAGCTGGTGTCAGTGAGTTCACAACACTAAAGCACTTGCACTTGGAGTATTGCCCAAGATTGGAGGACGTTATGCCACATGGATCTAAACTACCAAGTCTAACAACACTTGACATTATATTCTGCTACAACCTCAAGACAATTTTCTACACTAATCTTGGTGATCAAGGCTATTCTTCTTATGAGCTCCCACGTCTCCAAAGGATACGGCTCCAGGAGCTGCCACAGCTGAAGCATCTCCGTGACGATGGCGCCATCATAACTGCACCCGAGTGGAAGGAGCTCCACGTGCGTGGTTGCTGGAGCCTGCGTTGTCTCCCTCGCCTTCATGAAGATCAACCGAGCAAGGTGGAGGTGAGCGGGGAGAAGGCTTGGTGGGCCAAGCTGAGCTGGGACCCAAACAACTACAGGCCCAAGCTTCCTCCGGCGTTCGCCTCCTTCGACAAGCACGCCAAGGTGATGAGCTACCTCAGGTGAATCAACTCCAGCTCTCTTCTCATTCGTACATCTTGAGTTGGCCATCCACATCCACCGGCTAGCATTCAGCCATGCATCCACGAGTTTCACATATATGTTACCCTTAATGCCGCCACCTATGCATCCATACAGCAATCCTGCCCCTCGCTTGCATGTGCATATCTTCGAAAAATTCACCTATGTGTTCTTTGGTCAGTGATGGTGTGCCTATATGTTGTATTTTCCAAATAAGGGCTATCTCCCTAGTTGATCGACCAATCTCTGGCCGGCCAATCCAGTGACAGCTAAACCACAGTTTGCATTACATTCTGAAAAAAAACCCGAAACAATGAAAAAAAAGTTTATACTGCAGCGTTTGTGTGGTTCCATAAGTGAAACTAAGTCTGGTACTCTGGTTGCTATATTATTGGAGTGTGAATTTTTCCATAATTACCATGATCATTTGTGTGTCTAAATGTTTAATTGTAAGCTATGTAATGTACGTGTGTGCAATGTGATATATGTTGAACTGGTTGTTCGACTACGAATAAACTCTTGTTTGTAACTATTATAATATTGTAGTGTGAGTTATTCCAGAACATTGTATTGCTGCTAGTTCAGAAACAATATATTATTTAAACTATGCGTGCTTCAGCGACCTCATCATCTGCTACCGAGCTAAATAGGCATGACAGAAAGCGTAGTACCAGCATGACGGATTGAGTTCCTCAAAAAAAGAAAACCTTAAGGGCTTGTTTAGATATGTAGGATTTAACCCAATCCCTTCCGATGAGTAGGTTTTTTACTTCAATTGCCCTGCCCATCCAAAGGGATTGGACATTGGACCTAATCCCCTCCCATCCAAACAAGCAAGTGAAAACTGAAGCACTGCTAGACAGATTTGAACACGCAACTGTCTTTATTTGAGTAATGTTTTCTTGTGTTCCCCATTGTAGAACTAATGGAGATTAATTCGAGTTACCTAAAGTTTTTCAAAGTCGGCATGGAGCAATGCAAACGAGCATAAGCGAGTGTTGTGCTTGCTGCAAATTGTAGCTAGTGAGTAGTGGGAAATACTTGGGGGTGGGACATCCTTCTTATTCAGTGAACCATTAACATAGAGCCTAGTTAGATCAAAATTGCGCATATCCTCCTGAAATGAACTCCTGATCTACGCTGCAATGTCGGTAACATGCATAGTAAGGACTAAGGAGCTTTTTTAGTTGAGTGCAATGGCAGGGGTCGATGGAGGCCGGCGGCAAGCACATCGAACACCAAATCGCTAAGCCAGCACACTGCAGTCGACCAAATATCATGTCATGCACTGTTGTATGTCTTGATGTACTGCAGATTAGAAGAGATGCCATGCACTTTTTGTTTATTATCTGTGTTGATGTATTTCAGCTTAGACCAAATATCATGCTCTAATTTCCACTGTCCGTGGATGTGATAGAAACTTGCATGACCTTCTTCTCCATGTGTCAGGTCAGGCCTGTTAGTCTGTTACGATTGCAAATTTATGCTTGCGTTTTTTTTTTCTTTTTCCTTTTTCCTTTTTGCTCTCTTTAGCCGATCAGAATTCTGTTAAAAAGTTTTTTTATCAGAATTCAGAACTACTTCTGTAGCACTCCAGGATGCTAGCTAGTAACCAGAAAGCATCAATTGCATTTTGCTCTCAGGAATATCGTCTGATACTCTAGCAAGTACGACAGCAGCGTTTACAATCTGGGTTCAATTCATGTAAAACAACATTCACACATTCTTGTATTCAGCATTAGTAACCTTGAGATGTACGACTTGCTGCAATTTATAGCATTTTGTTTTGTTTCTTTTGAAACATTGCAGCATGCGGCAGAGAAATCCAGATGCATAGTGTTAGGGATAGATGTAAGGCATAAAAACTGGAGACAAAGATTTAACGTGGAAAAACCCTTGCGGGAAAAAACCACGGGAAACAATCCACTGTATCGCTTCAAGATTATAAGTACAGGGGGTTGGCTTATATAGCCAAAGAGTCCTAATTGTAAAAGACTTGACTCCTAACAAACTATGGATATAATCAAAAGATATGGCAGTTAGAGATATTGAGTTATCTCCAACAAACCTCCTCTTAACTCAAAATCTATAACGAAATTGTTTCCAGAAAACCCTGAAAGGTAATTAAGCACGAAGAATACAAATGCGTTAAAAGTCCAAAAGACTACTAAACGAGGAAGACTGGAACAGTCAAGCCAAACACTTGTAGTGTGAAAAATCACCATGGGTATAAAAGACTAAAACAGTCTTGTCTAAATGTTTCTGATGAAGTGAGATTAAGCAAACCACCAGTAGGTTAAGAGAAAGACTGGAACAGTCAATCCAACACAGATATAATGAAGCAGACGAAGAATCTAGGGTCTTCAATGATTCATAACCCCAGTAAAGTCTGAGACTGTGCAATTGACCTCTTGAAACAAACGCTCAATCATCATATAGTATAAGCTAAGACATCACCTATGGTGCTGGATAGATAGCGAAGAACACATAAGATGGATTTTTGACATGTTCCATCTGGAACATAAAATTCAGCAAACTGCCTATTGAAAATCTATTATATGGTTGAAACTGCTCCTCAAAAAATGGCAAGATGGGGAAAAACAGTCGTGTTGTCAATGGAGTATAAATTGCAGTAGACCTCTCATATCGAGCAAAGACAACAAAAAGAATGTTGTAGTATCCACGCAGAAACAACTCCTTCTTGCACTTCAATAATTCATCCCAAACTGGCATTAGAGCAAAACCTTCACTAGAAAAAACTCCGAAGAGTATAATGCTAACATCAGGGTGTTGTCAGATTCCAAATGAACGTTGCCAAAACCTCCATAATGGCCAACGTATCCAAACGGTGAATAAAACACCAAAATAATGGTAATGAAACACGAAATTCCAATTAACGGTGATGAAACACCAAATGCAGTTGTCTCCTCAACTGACATTATTTTTTTTCTCCAAAGTTGATGATGAAACGTCAAATAACTTGCCGATGATAAATCCCGCATAAATTGCAATGAAATCCGCATAAAATTCCGCCAATAATATGCATAAAATAATAGACGTGAATTGTGCCTGAAATACCACCAATAATGCGGTCTAAGAGTTGGAAAGCTCTAGAACAGTCGCCTTAAAAACTTCCTGGCAGCTTGCTCCATATGCACCTTGCAAAATCTGCCAAAAAAACAGAAACCAAAGCTGATCTCGAGTTGGAGCCGAGAAGCCACAACTCTGCCGCTTTTGGAGCTAGAGCCGATGAATCAATAACCGGAACCAACGCTGGATTGAATCCACTTGTGGGATCTGTTTCAAGTCTAGGAGCTCAAGAATCGATGACTCTCTCGGTTGGCACTTGCGCATGCAAAGAAAAGATTTAGTCCATGTAACATTCCAAAATTTGAAGTTTTTGAGTGCTTGAAGTTCAAAATTTACTATTTGCATTTTCGTTGAATTAATTAAAGCTTAATTTGGATTTTTTAAAAACAAAAGGATTTAATTTGACTAATCTATCCATCAAACTAAAGATTTTTAGTTTTTGTTGGGTTCCTTGTGCTCCAAGGAATTTTTCTGTATTTTTGGAGATTTTCTAAATTTATTTGCTATTTATTTGAATTTGTTTGCTTTTATTTGAATTTCTGGGATTTTCTTAAATTCGAAAACCATTTTAATTTCCTTTTCCTTCCTGGGCCGAATCCTTTTTCCTTGGCCAGCTCTTGTTCAAGTTCGGCCCAGATCCTCCTCCGCGTCGTTTGGCCCACGTTGCACCACGCCGGCCCAGCCCATTGTTCCCCACCGAAACCCTAGCGCCCAACCATTGATCTTGATCCAATGGCCCAGAGTCGCCCGCGAAGCCGCCTTCTTGGCCGTTCGATAGCTGCCGCATGGATGGCTAGCGTCGCGCCACCGCCGTCGCCAGCAAACCCTAGCCGCGTCGGAGTCCTTGCGCCGAACGCCGCCGTCCTCAATTTCCGTGTCGGGTCCGCTCACCGAGGCCTATTTAAGGCGCAGCGCACCCCGTCCGAGGTTTGCCTCTCCACGTCGCCTCTTTTGCCCTAGCTCTTGTCGCACGAGTTGCCGTCGTTGCTCCTCCTGAGCTCGCCGAAGTCTACCGCCACACCCAAGGCCTTCCGCCGCCGTTTTCTTCGCCTCCGGTTGGTCTCCGCCGGCGCCGCTCACCTCTACGTGATGCCCGCGTCTCCTTCTCCCCGATTTGAGCCTAGCCGAGCCCGAACCCTTGCTACTCCGCCAGCCGCAGTGCTGTCTTCCCCGCGTCCAATGACTTTGCGCCGCCTCGCCGTTGCGTTCCACCGCAAACCCTGGCCATCCGATCTTCCTGCAACGCACCAGATCGGGCCATGTCGCTGCTGCCCGTACTCGTGTCCTGTGGCCGTTCGATCGCCCCAGTGTCTCGGATCGAGCCATGTCATCGCCGCCGCATCGTTGCCCCCCGCCGTCCGATCCACCCCCGCCCCATCGGATAACCGCCGCGTGGTCGCCTCGTGTTCGTGCCCACTCTGTGCCACGTCAGAGCCACGCCGTTCCCACATCAGCCCTAGTCGCTCGCGTGGCGTCCACGTCAACGTGGTCCACCACGTCACCCGTGAGCCCGTCGGTGATCCCGATCCACGGTGGACCGAGCCACTAACATGTGGTCCCCACATGTTAGTCGACATTCTTTGCCCTTTTTCTGATTTTCTCGAAAACCCAAAATTCCATTCAATCACGTGCTGACACGTGTCACCCTTTCTGATTTTTTCTACCGAGAGACTTCCAGTAGCCCGTTCTCCTCCGTCCGAGCTCCGATTCTAGTGATTGAAAATTTTAAATTCATCTAAATTCATGATCTATCTTCCAGTACCATTCTTTTCAATTTTTGAATTTTGTTTGAATTTATTTTATTTATTTGCTCTCGTTTCACGTGTAGACGACACAGTTGAATCGCAAGCGAATCATCAGGCAGAGGTAGAACCAGCGGGAGGCATCGAAGGCAAGTCTTCCTTGAACATGTTGATCCCAAAATTTTATGAAAAACATTATGTTGTTTTAAATTATGCATGCTTGTTATTTTGCGCAATGTACTTTAATTGTAGTTTAGGGTGTAGTTAAATTCCAAAACTAAGGACCAAAGCATGTGTTACCATGGACCGAGCACTACCGTACAACCACAAGTATATATGGCTGTCGACGTTTGTTGTCGGCAATAATGAAAATGGGGCAAGGCGCTGAATCCAAACTCGATGGTAGCACAAGACGCAAGAATTATACAGGTTCGGGCTCTCACGGAGGAGATAATACCCTAGTCCTGTGCTCTGAAATTATATGTGTCTAACTTATTCTCTGATGATCTGTCCTGAGGATTCATCGCCCCCCCTTTATATAGCAGAGAGGTGCGGGTTACATAGGGGAGTCCTAGTCGGACACAGGGTAGGGAATATATCCGTTGTACATATCCGTTCGATAACGGCCTGTATTACGATTGTATCTTTCCTAATCTGGATCAGTTGCCATCTCCAGGGCTCCCTTGTTTCGTACGCCTGGCGCACCCATGATAGCTTCCGTTTCCATGCATTTGGCTTGGCCTGGCCTTATCCAGTTGGGCCTCGCAGGCTTGCCTTGCAGATACCGTGATCCATATATTCCACAGTAGCCCCCGAGTGCTTTGCGATCGAGTTGCCTTTTTGTTGCTAGGGATTCCCGACTGGTTTTCTCTCCAGTCGAGTGCTCCGCGGTAGGCAAAGAGGTCGTGAAGGACTCAACAGAACTCCACGTGTAAGTATTCCGAGTGGTTCCCGGCCCAATTTGAGTCAGCACCCGACTCGTCTTGGAGTATACCCCTATTTAGTCTGACCTTTAGCCGAGTGGCATTTGTGCGCCATGGCGCGCAGTTTTTGGCCTGTCATGAGGCATACCATGAATTATTTAAGTGGTACCCGCACCTTCTTTTTGCAATATACGGCTATTGGCCTGTCATGAGGCATACCTCTGGGATCTTTCTTTTTAAGCCAACTTATGATATATGATTCTATTTTGAACGGTGACCATCATTTGACCTTTCATGAGGCATATCACAAGAAGAAATTCTGGTTTGGAAGGTACCCAAATTCCGTTCGAGACGGTCATTGGCCTTTGGCCCATCATGGGGCGTACCTTATCCCAAACTGGGTTCAGCTCAGGACTGTTTGTGCACAGCGGTTACCATGCACAGAATTCAGCCCATCTTGAGGTGTGTCGTGTCCTAGGGCAACATCAGGGCGTGCGGAAGGCAAAGCGTTTTTTCCCACTCAAGGCGGAAGTTAGCGTCGCTCCCTATAAGTGTGAGGCTTGGTGCACGCGAAGCGGTTTTCCGCGCACTGCTTTTCACTTGCCTCTTCGTCTTCTCACTTTTGGCGCTTCTTGTCGCGAACTCCGCCGCTAGGGTTAGCTTCTTTTGCGCCCCCAATCTGACGCAGTTGCTAGTTTCTTTGCCAGAAAATGTCTTCCCCTTCTTCCAAAGACGCTCCTGCTTCCGTCTCGACCAAAGATTGGACCACTTCGGTAACGACGGATAGGCGATTGGAGGGGTTGGTCACCGGCGGCGTCTTTCCGCCATTGGTGTTGCTCTCCGCCCGCCCTGCAGTGGGTGAGTTTTGCCCCACGCCCCGTACTGAGGAGGTGGTTGTTTTCGAGTCCTTTTTCCAGCGTGGATTTGATCTTCTCGCCTACGTTTTTCTCCGCGGCCTTCTTCATTTCTACAAGATTGAACTGACTCATCTCAATATATCCCAACTCCATTCTTCAAATTGTCGTCTTCGTTCATCTTTGCGAGGTCTTCCTCAGCATTCGCCCGCATTCTGACCTCTTCCGTCATCTCTTCCTTCTCAAGCCCTTCCCAAACAGGAATTCCCCCAAAGCAGTTGGGGGCACCGGATTTCAGCTGAGGGACAGCCTAAAGAAGTCTTACTTTGCCATTCCCCTCAAAACCTCGAATAAGGGTCTTTGGCAGATCGATGGGTCAGTTCGGAATTTATTTTGTTTTTCTACTACAAAATAAATTTTGCGAAAATTGCATGTCTCTTGCCCCCACCATGCTGGTATACGTGAATTTCTGCGAAAACTGCATGTCCGTGCAGCAAGACAAGCAAAACAGACAATGTTTTCTGCTGGAAACTCCCCAATATTTTAAATCGGCCCGTGGTAGCGAAAAATATCGAGGTCCCGGCAACCGAGAATTACCATGGGGAAGCAGTTCTCGCCGGGACAATCGATATTTTAAATCGGCCACGTGGCGGCGAAAATCTTCGACCAATCTCGAACTGGCGAATCCTAGCGCCCGAGATTTCGTTGTACGTGGCGAAAAAAATGCACCCGATATTTTAAATGCGGCCCGTGGTCGACGAAAATAATCTGACGTGGCAAAAGCCGGCCAGCCATCGGCCATCTTTTTTCGTCGGCTAGACTGGGCCGATGAAAAAATAGTATTTTGGTCGGTTGCCGATGAAAACAGTGTCTATTTTTGTCTAATTATTATCGTCGGTCTATTTTCGTCGGCAGGCCGACGAAAATGGGTATTTTCGTCGGTAATTCCCCGTTTTTCGTCGGTACTTGGCCGACGAAAAAAATTACATTTCCTGTAGTGCATCAGGAGTGGTTTTACTGTGCCAACCCCAAGCCTTCTCTTCCTTCCTTTTCTGGAGCTCCACCCAAGCCTTCGGTATATTGGCTTCGCTCCCCTCGCACGATGGAATGGACTAGGTGGTCGAGCTCATGGGGATGATTGCCAACTTAAAGGAGAAAGGGCTAACCGGAGTTGCGATCATCCTCAATTTTGCCTTTCGCCTAGTACAGCCCCTCAAGGAGCGGGTCCACCTGGGATTTGAGTATGAAGGGGAGAGCGATCCTACCCGGGAAGTTATCGAGTCGATTCCCAAGAGTGTTCTCTATGGGCGTCTGGGTGACTTCTTCGCCCTAGGCACCCAATCACCAATGCCGGGTGCCCGAAGCCTTTCAACAAAATGTCTCCTCCACCTCTGGTAAGATGCTTTCTAATCTCCCCAGGTTGGATCTTCTGGTTTTTGAGCACTTGCGATTAAGCATGTTTTCGTTACCTATACTCGCAGAGTCATGGCGCTTTCTTCTCCGATCGTCATTGCCGAACATCCTCAAAGATAAGAGCCCGGCCTGGCGAAAGTGCTCACGGCACCTCGTCTTAAATCACAGAGCGAGAGAGATAGGGCGGTGAAGTCGAGGACCACATGGGAAGGGAAGTGCCGATCAGATATCGTACCTAAGAAGAAAGGGAAGCGTCGGCTAATGTCACCGATGGAGGCCCAAAACTCTGTAACCCGGCCGACGCGCGCACCTCGTCAGGAGCTTCCTCTTCGCCGAGCCGGTCCGGGAGCCCGACGGCTTCTGAGCCCCCAGCCTAGCCCCCGGCCGGTGGGGCGCCTCCGCCCCGCGCCCGCTTAAAGACTTGTCGCCCCCCATGCCCGTCGTGCATCCGAGTTCTTCCTCGGGCGGCCCTTCTGCTCGGAAGGGTTCAGGGATAAAGATAAGGAGATCTAGCAGGTTGGTTTCTTCGTCAGCTCTTCATTTCGCTTGTCCGGATCATGTCCTAACTACCTTTCTTTTTCAGAAAGCCAGTCAATGAAGTTCCCGTGGATGTACCACCTGAGAGGACCCAGGAGGTTGCATCCGAGGGTGCCTCAAGCCAGCGGGGAGCTGGGGTGTCGACTAGTGCCACGCCCGCCACTCCCGAAGTGGCCCCGGAGCGTGCTCCGATGGCTCCTCTGACTGTTTCTGTGGTCCAAGGCATTAGGGCCGATTCTAGTCCAGGCAGCCGTCTGCCGCGTACCCCTCCTGGGCCGATTGGCCAAATAGTGTCCTTGAGGACAGCCGACCACCCTTCGCCTCTGCCGGAAGAAATTCCTCGAAAGTCACAGCCCACTCATCCGAAACCTTCAACGCGGCTTGCATATTTCGACGAGGACGGTGAGTGGACCGCTTATGATGATGAAGACAAGGAGTGGAAGGAGCTCTATGACCACGCCTATGAGTGCGCCCGGTTGGCCAACGTAAGCCTCCCATGCCGATTTGGTTGGAGGCTCTTTTCTTTTTCATCTTCAGTTCGTAGCGTGGTCTTATCATTCATTTTGCTGCTTTCAAAAGCTGGAAGAGCGCGCCGAACAAAGAAACGCTGTTCTCTGGGAAGTACTCCCAAAGACCAAGATGAGGCGCGATTATGAGAATGAGGTCTAGCGGGTCCGCGTTGATTTCCAGGGGGAGCTGGATAGGGTCTGGAACAAGAGCCGAGCGGAGCTACAAAGGATCCGGGTTCAAGTTCAGGCTTCCGATGCAGATAAGTCAAATTTGGCGAGCCCCCTTCGTAGTAATTCCCTTATCCGACTGCTAAAAACGCCTTTTCTAGTCCTTCACTCCCTTAATTCATTCTTCTTGTTCTGATCTCGGTCTTCGTTGTTGCAGGCCTTCAGGGAGAACTTGAGTCTTCCCAAAAGCGGGTCAAGGAACTGGAGGAGTCCAAGCGCAAGGCTCAAACGAAGTCGGACAAGCTGGGACGAGAGTTGGAAGGTATGCCCCCGACTCAGCCTCTGCCCCTGCTGCATTTTTTAGGGTTTTTCAGTCTAATCCGATTGGTCTTGCAGAATTTCGGGTCAAGTCGCAGGCCCAGTTTCGCATCTTCGATGAAAGGATCAAATCTTCCGAAGCGCGAGCTGACAAGCTCCGGGAAGGTTCTGAAGCGATGTTGCGAATCTTGAGCCCCAGCGAAGCTGGACCCAGTGATACGGACACCACCATTCAGCGGCTGACGGAGGGGCCCAAGAAGTTGCAGGCGCATCTGAGGGAGACTGCTATCACGAGCGCCAGTCAAGCCTTGGCCATCGTGAAGTCCCTATAGCCGCGGGTGGAGCTTGAGGCCATCAATAAGGGTTTCGCCTGTACTGTTGACGACGATCAAGCTACTGCCCTTCTTGAGGAAGTTAAGGACACATCCGCCTCTCTAGTGGAAAATTTGGATTTGAACTTTTTGTAATACTTCTGCTTTTATGGTATTGTCTCATTGTCTTCTAAAGCCTTGGTCTTGTGGTTATAACTGCTCTGTTGTTTCCGAGGAGTCTTTAAATTGATGCTTGCGTGTTTATTCTTCGTCCGGTTCAGCTTCTCATGGTGGTATCGCCTCGGCTTCCTGCGCTAGCATTTACTTGATGCCGTTCGGTTTCCTTGCTTTTTGGTATATAAGGGTGTTACCGCCGCTCGAGCGATCACCCATCTCCAAGCCCTTTTCTGCTTCCTTCGACGTTCTTCTTTAGACCTTCCATGGCTTCATCCCAATCTTCTTCTTCCGGCGATGAGGCCTTCCTCGCCGAACTCTAGGCCGACTACGATCTCGCGCTAGCCGAGCTCGCGGAGGAGGAGGCCGTAGCCCGCAACGCCGTCGCCCGCAACGCCGTCGCCGTTGATGCGCTGATTGAAGCCGTCCCGAAGCTCGTCGAGGCGAGGGACGCCCTTATTGAGGCGGTAGGACAGGCGCGCCGCGCTTAGGTCTTAGGTCCCTGCAAAATTTCTTATGTAATGTATTGATGTATGCGGACCTGAATATTTTAAATGGAACCTTATTTAACCCATCTTTCCTATTGATTTTAAACTTTGCCCGAGTGGTTTTCCATCCTTTTTTGTTTAAGCACTCTGCCGACTATTCTAGCCCCCGAGCGTCGAGAATAGACTCATGGCTATTTTTCCCAGGCACGCGCTTTGAGAAGCTAGAGTTCGCCTCTCATGGGGTTAAAGCTTCATGTTTTTGGATTTTAACGCACTCAAGCTCGGCCACCACCATTAGGGAGAAGAAGTAAAACAAAAATGACTCTTAAGAAGTGTTGCTCATGCACAATACTATTAGGTGTAGCCCCCGACTTGCTGCTTGATTGAGCATCAATCGAGTAGCAAGTCAGGAAAGAATTTTATTCATGAATACCATAACTGATGTACAGGATTTAAGGGTAAAAACGACGTAGCTACTCTATGTTCCATGTGTTGCCGATGACCACGTCGTCTTCACGCTTGAGTCTGTAAGCCCCCGGGCGTGTCACCTCATCGACGATGTAGGGGCCTTCCCAGCTTGGAGAGAGCTTGTGCTCGCTTTTCTGATTCCTTCTTAGGACCAGATCTCCTTTGGAGAAGGCATGGCCCCAGACATTCCAACTGTGGTAACGTCGTAGGCTTTGGAGGTATTTGGCCAACTGGATTGTTGTAATTTCCCTGGCTTCCTCCAGTCGGTCGAGGTCTTCTATCCAGTTCTCTTCTGACTCTGCCTCCTTGTAGCTCTGAACCCGTAGGGATGCGAACATCAACTCGGTAGGTAAGACCGCCTCTGAACCATATACCAGGAAAAAAGGAGACTGCCCGGTGGCCCTGGTAGGAGTGGTTCTCAGCCCCAGAGCACCGAAGGCAATTCTTTTACCCATCGCGTAGCATAAGGTTTGAGGCGATAAAAAATCCTTGATTTTAGCCCTTGCAGCACCATGCCATTAGCTCGCTCCACCTGACCGTTGCTCTTTGGATGAGCCACGGAGGTGAAGCAAATTTTGATGCCGAGTTCGTCGCACCAGTCTTGAAACTCTTCACCGCGAAATTGAGTACCATTATCTGTGATGATCCTGTTTGGCACGCCGAATCTTACCACAATTTCCTGAAAGAATTCCTTGGCCTTAGCCGCTGTGATCATGGCGATGGGTTTAGCTTCAATCCACTTTGTGAATTTATCAATGGTGACGAAGAGATGAGTAAAACCCCCTGAGCCTTCTTCAAGGGTTCGACCATGTTAAGCCCCCAGACTGCAAATGGCTAGGTGATCGGAATAGTTTGCAACTCCTATGCCGGTACATGTATTTGTCGAGCAAAGAACTAACAACCTTCGCAGGTGCGAACAACATCCTCCGCGTCCGACACAGCAGTCGGGCAGAAGAAACCTTGACGGTAACCTTACCCACCAGGGTGCTTGACGCTGCATGATGTCCACAAATTCCCGAGTGGATTTCTCTGAGGAGGCTTTTCCCTTCTTGCTCCGATATGCAGCGTCTCAAGACTCTGGAGGCACTCTTTCTGAAAAGTTCTTCCCCGACTACTACGTAGCCTTTACTTCGGCGTGTGACGCGTTCCGCCTGCACGCGGTCTTTGGGAAGTTTGTCTTTTAGCAGGTAGTTTAAGAATGGGGTTGTCCAGTCAGGGTTGATGACTAAAACTTCCTCTTCGGCTGGTTTTTCTTCTGACTTGCCCAACTCCTGCTGCCGACTTAATGAAGGTTTGTGGAGCTCTTCAACAAATACTCCAGCCGGCGCTGTTGCCCGACTGGAGCCTAATCTTGCGAGCTCGTTTGCTGCTTCATTGTCACGGCGGAGTACGTGGATGAGCTCCAGGCCGTCGAACTTGTCTTCGAGCTTCCGCACTTCCTGGCAATATGCGGCCATGCTTTCACCGACACATGACCAGTCTTTCTGCACTTGGTTGATTACTAACATGGAGTCTCCGCAGATCGTAAGCCATCGGACGCCAAGGGATATGGTGATACGGAGTCCGTGGATGAGCGCGTCGTACTCGGCGGTGTTGTTTGATGCCGAAAAATAGAGCTGGAGGACGTACTTCAGGTGTTCTCCTGTCGGAGAGATGAGCACCACGCCAGCCCCCACGCCACTGAGCATGAGGGAACCATCAAAATACATTGTCCAATACTCGAGTTCTTCAGAAGTCGCCGGAGTCTGCAATTCCACCCACTCGGCAGTGAAGTCAGCGAGTACCTGAGACTTTACAGCTATTCGTGGCTTGAAGGAGATTTCAAAAGCTCCAAGCTCGATCGCCCATTTAGCAATTCTCCCGGTAGCCTCTCGGTTGTGGAGTATATCCTCAATCGGAAAAGAGGTGATCACCGAAATTGAATGCTCTTGAAAATAATGTTTAAGTTTGCGAGAGGTAAGCAATACGGCATACAACAGTTTCTGTACTTGAGGATATCGTGCTTTGAATTCGCCTAATACCTCGCTGATGAAGTAAACTGGGCGCTGAACCTTCTAGAAGTGCCCTGCTTCCCCCTCTACGACAATTGCGGCGCTGACTACATGAGTCGTTGCAGCAATGTAAAGCAGAAGGGATTCTTCAAACATCGGAGAAACCAGTACTGGTGACGAAGACAAAAATGCCTTGAGGTCCTCGAAAGCTTGTTGCGCCTCGAAAGTCCATTGAAATTTTCCCTGCTTTTTCAGAAGTTTGAAGAAGGGCATCCCCCGTGATCCCAGGCGGGAAATGAACCTACCGAGTGCTACCATGCACCCTGTGAGTTTTTAGAAGTCTTTATGGCAAGTCGGCGGCTTCATCTTCAGGATGGCACTAATTTTCTCTGGGTTTACTTCGATGCTGCGTTGTGATACAATGAATCCGAGTAGCTTTCCCGAAGGGACCTCGAAGACACATTTCTTGGGGTTGAGCTTCATTTTGTAAGTCCTCAGGCTCTCAAACGTCTCGGCCAAGTCAGATATGAGGTCCTTTCTTTCGCGAGTCTTGACGAAGACATCATCTACGTATGCTTCCACGTTGCGTCTGAGCTGAGTGTGAAAGCACCCAGATATGCTGTGTGATAGGTTCTTGGCGTTTTCAACCCGAATGGCATTGTGACATAACAGAAGGCTCCGAACGGAGTGATGAACGATGTTTTGATGCAATCTTCTTCCTTTAACCTGATCTGGTGGTACCCTAAGTAGGCATCCAAAAAGCTCAGGAGTTCACAGCCTGCTGTTGAATCCACCACCTGGTCTATGCGAGGAAGGCCAAAGGGATCTTTCGGGCACGCCTTGTTAAGATCGGTATAGTCCACACACATGCGCCAGCTTTTATTCTTTTTGCGAATAAGAACTGGGTTCGCTAACCAGTCGGGATGGTACACTTCTTTTATAAAGCTTGCAGCTAGAAGCTTAGTGATTTCTTCCCGGATGGCTTCTCGGCGGTCTTGTGCGAATCGTCTGAGACGCTGTTTGATGGGCTTCGCCTTCTCGTTGACACTAAGAGAGTGCTCGATCACCTCCCTAGGGACACCGGGCATGTCAGAAGGTTTCCATGCAAAAATGTTCCGGTTTAAAATGTCCCGGTTTGCCCGAAGAAAGGTGACGAGCGCTTCTTCCTATTTGCTGTCGAGCCCTGTTCCAATCAGAGCTGCCTTCGTCGAGTTGGTGGGTCGAGGATTACCTTTTTAGTCCCTTCGTTGGGCTTCATGCTCGTCTTGGCTTGCTTCCTGGTTGGGACTTCTCCCTCATCTTGTTGATGTGCGGCTGCTCCTGGATCTTTTCCCTGTCTGCTGCCACTTCTTGTGTTTTAGCCATCTCGTTGTTCTCCCTATCACATGCGAAAGATTGTCTGACATCGCCGCGGACCGAGATAGTTCCCCTTGGGGTTGGCATCTTTAGTACGAGGTAAGTATAATGAGGCACCGCCATAAACTTGGCTAGGCCTGGCCTTTCCAAGATGGCATGGTATGCCGTCTCAAAGTCGGCCACTTCAAAGTTGAGATATTCCGTCCGATAATTTTCTCTGGTCTCAAACGTGACCGGCAAGGTGATCTGCCCGAGTGGAACCGAAGAGGTCCCAGGGATTACTCCATGAAAAGGCGAGGAGCCCCGCTTTAGCTCTGAGCGGGGGATTTTCATGTCGTCGAAAGTTTTGGAAAAAAGGATGTTGAGTCCACTTCCTCCGTCAACCAGCACCCTCTTGAGTTTAACATTGCGAATCACAGGGTCTAGAATAAGAGGGTATCTACCTAGATAAGGAATGTGATTCGGATGATCCGAGTGATCAAAAGTAATCGAGACTTCGGACCATGTGAGGTATTGAGGAGTTGCTGGCATAACCGCATTGTTGTCCCGAGCGGTAAGCTTTTGCTTTCGCTTGGACTCATAAGCAGTCGATCCCTCGAATATGTAGTTAAGCTCATGTTCCATCTTTTGGTAGTCGCCCTTGTCATCTTCATGGGGATCTTGCATTTTCTTTGCTTCGCTTTTGTCCGTGCGCGATCGCTTGTTGCTTTCCCTCGCGAATCTTTTCAGGGTGTAACAATCTTTTGCCGCGTGCTTTCCCTTAGGATGAAAAGGGCAAGTTGCATCCATTACCGTGTCATAGTCGTTTGTCCGCGGAGCACGGGGTTGGCCGCGCTTGGCCGCCGCAACTATCTCCTCGGACTTACGCTTCCTATCTCGCTGCTTGGAAGACTCAGCATGGTCTTTCTTGTCTTTTTGCTGTAGGCGATCATCCTAGCGTTCGGCTACGGCATCCGAGGCCGTTGCGTAACGATCTGCTAATTCAAACATCTCCCTTACTGTAATCGGCGGTTTCCAGGACAACTTTTTAATCAGGTCGGGGTCATTGACGCCCTTCTGGAATGCCGCAATAATCACAGCTTCCGAGATGTCTCGGATCATGTTCTTCTTCTGCATGAAATGCCGAATAAATTCCCAGAGAGTCTCTTCCTTCCTCTGATGAAGTTGGTATAAGTCCCACTGAGTCCCAGGCCTTTCATAGGTGCCCTGGAAGTTGGTGATAAACTGCTCGCAGAGATCTCCCCAGGAATCTATAGAATTCGCTGGAAGTCCTGTGAGCCAAGCTTGAGCCGAAGGGGTAAGCGTAACTGGTAAATAATTTGCCATTACGTTGTGATCTCCCCCAGCCGCTTTGACTGCAATCGAATAAACTTGCAGCCAGGCTTCTGGATCTCTTTCTCCATCGAACTTGGTGATGCTTTTGGGATTGAAACCATCAGGTCAAACCACTCGGCGAAGCCGGAGAGTAAAGGCTCAGATCTCATCAATAGGCCTGCCATTGTGTCGATGTGGAGAACGTCGAGGAGGTGATCTAGCTTGGCGGTCTTCGCTATCGCTCCTATCGTGATGGCGTAGGTTCCTACGATAATCTCGGTCATCACGATGGATGCCAAAACGCTCAGTCATCTTTGCGCCGACGGTGCTCATCATCCTCACGATCTCGTCGCCTAGCGTTTAAGTCCAAGCGAAGATCTCGGCTGATGCTCCGGCGGGCGTCCTCGCCGCGACGAAGTTCACGTCGGCCGGGCATGGACCGACTGCGAGCGGTGTTGCTACTTGCGGTCTGGGTGATTTGAAAGTGCATCTAGGCCCCTTAATGATTTTGGTGATTAATGACAACAAGATTAAGTGACTAATGAGCTTTGTGAGTATTATGTACAGATGAATACGCTCATGGGAAAGTCGCTTAAGGAAAGAGGTCCCTCAAATTCGAGAAGAAAAGGCGTCGGTTAAACTCAACGGATGTATATGTTTTTAAATTTTATTTGAGTTTAAGGACGGCCGTACTATTAAGAGGGATGTGGCAAGAAATAGTTTTAAAATGATCCAATGTGCTCAAAGATGAATCCTAGTCTTAGTATGGGTCAATGTGTGAAGTCCTAGGGGCAAAGTGTTCAAATTTGTTCGGAGTATCCAAAAATTTGTTCGGAATGTCCGAGCTGGACCCCTCGGTTGCTCTGGCAAAATTCAGTTCGGAATGTCCGAACCTCAGTTCGGAGTATCCGAGCTGACCCTCTCTGTTGGTCCAGTTCTATTTGGTTCGGAATGTCCGAACACTGGTTCGGAGTATCCGAACGACCCCTCTCGGTTAGGGCTAAGTCTTATTGGTTCGGACTATCCGAAGTTTCGTTCGGACTGTCCGAACAGTGCGTTCTGTTGCCCTAGTTCAAATTAGTTCGGACTATCCGAAGGGACGTTCGGACTGTCCGAACTGAGTGTTCTGTTGCCCTAGTTCAAATTGGTTCGGACTATCCGAACATTGGTTCGGACTATCCGAACAGTGTCGGGCTGAAGTGAAAAACGGCTAGTTTTTGGGGGCTTTAAATACCTCCCCAACTCCCACCTACCATCTAACAAGTGCATTCATTTCATTTTGAGCTGTGCTCCCTCTCACTCTTGAGCTCTAGTGTTCTTCCCTCTTGATCTCTTGATTAGCAAATCTTTTGGGGGAAATCTAGTTGAGAGTTTGAAGGAGCTAGAGGTTGTGATTCATCTTGAGCACTTGGTTCATCTTCAAGCGAATCTCTTGCCGGATATTTTACTCTTGGAGGTTGAGGACTCCTAGATGGCTAGGAGTTGCGGTGAGCCCCAAGCTTGTGTGGGGCCGCCCGGAAGTTTGTGAAGGTTGAATCCACCTCAAGGGAAGGATTCAAAGAAAAGTAGGTGAGTGCTTGGTGCAACACCTAGAGGATTAGGGTTGAAAGAGACCCGGCTTTGTGCCGCCTCAGCGGAGACGAGGATCCTCAAGGATCCGAACTTCTGAGAAAAATCGCTGCATCTCTCTTGTTTGTAAGTTTTACACTTGTTCCCCTTTTGTGCTTAGCTTAATCTTTTGGGGATTCAAGGGTTTAGTAGCCTCTTGCAATAGATATTGGGTGGATCTCATAATCTGGAAGTTGCCCTAGCTTAGAAACCTTATTTGGTAGTAATCTAGCCTCTCAAATAACTCAGATCTACTTTTTAGGGTTTTCTTGCGAAGAGCAGTTCGGAGTATCCGAAAAGACATTCGGACTATCCGAACCACTCGGACAGTCCGAAGGTACTTTCGGACTATCCGAATAGTAAATTTCCGTTGCGCATTTAAATTTGAAATAACGCCTATTCACCCCCCCTCTAGGCGACATATCGGTCCTTTCATGATTGCGTGAGCATGAGAGCATCCTTTCTCTCCTGGTTCTTCCTGATGTTGTTGGATTGCCGCCGACGTCACCATGGCCTTGACTTGGGCCACAATCGGGGCAGTCGGGCTATCGGGGCCGAGCATTGGTCCTAATGTGTCGAGAAGTATCTTCGATGCGACGATATTTTGTTGAGGAGTATGAAAAACTGACTGGTTCCCCATCTTCGTCTGCAGGATGTCTTTGTTGACGTTGCGGCCTCTGTTTTGGAGAGACTTCACTCGTGCTCCTTGGGCCTCGCGGTGAAGTCGCTCTACCTCCACGACGTCTGCGGCATCCTTCTGGTGCTGGGACTCGGACCGCTGGTCCTCGATCACGAAGATACCGCGGAAGCCCTGGAACCGCCTTCTGAGTCAGAAGAACAAGAAGATAGATCAAGCTGACCTTTGAATCTGAGTGGTTTGCTGGAGTTTTGCACCACGCACCACTCAGGACTCGTCCTCGACCGGACCTCGTCCAGGCCGGGGAACGAACTCCTGGCTTACCGCCCGGGTATGGATGGCCATCGTCTCCCCCGATCCGAGTGGCTGCCCGACCGGGGAAACAACGGAATCACTTCCAGATTGGATCTGGTCCGAATCCGAAAGGATAAGCCTGCCAAGATCATCGGCGACGAAGTCCAGGCTTCCAAAACGGAACTCCTGGGCGGGGGCGAAGGTGGCAATGATTTCACCGGTGATTGCCATCGAGCTTGATGAGATTGATCTTAACGCAGCCCCTACCTGGTGCGCCAACTATCGATGTTTGTTGTCGGCAATAATGAAAATGGGGCAAGGCGCTGGATCCAAACTCGATGGTAGCACAAGACGCAAGAATTATACAGGTTCGAGCTCTCACGGAGGAGATAATACCCTAGTCCTGTGCTCTGGAATTATATGTGTCTAACTTATTCTCTGATGATCTGTCCTAAGGATTCACCACCCCCCTTTATATAGCAGAGAGGTGCGGGTTACATAGGGAAGTCCTAGTCGGACACAGGGTAGGGAATATATCCGTTGTACATATCCATTCGATAACGACCTGTATTACGATTGTATCTTTCCTAATCCGGATCGGTTGCCATCTCTAGGGCTCCCTTGTTTCGTATGCCTAGCGCACCCATGATAGCTTCCGTTTCCACGCATTTGGCTTGGCCCGACCTTGTCCAGTTGGGCCTCGCAGGCTTGCCTTGCAGATACCGTGATCCATATATTCCACAATGGGTACAACCTGGCTAATTAATTTGTGCATCTCGTTATTGGCTTCGCCATTTGGGTTGAATGTGGGTGTTGGATGTAGACACTCGCAAGACGCAAGAGGGGGCTTCTGTACTGGGTGGCTAGAACCCTAGCAGCGGTGAAACCTTAGCGGGTGAAGTTAGTAGCGGTGTCATGCATTGTAAAGGCCTTATCATGATCTCTCTGCCGACACACCAAAGGAAGTGTGTTAATTGCATGGCAACAAGAGTCGATCATGTCTTGTGGGTAAAGTTGTACACACTCTGCAGAGTTAAAACTACTTAAGTAGCCGTGCCCACGGTCAAGGGCAGGCAAGGTATGCTAGCACATTGTAGATCTTAGTTTTTAAATAGTTTTAGAAATTAAGAAATAGCAGCAAAAAATGGAAAAAAATCAATTTCTTTAGTGTAGAAAAAGTCAAAAAATGGAGCAAAAACTTTTGAAACGTAGAACAAACTTTTTATGGCCTTTCAAGATATTATAATATACAATAATCAGAATTAAATATTACTCTACTACTCCCATCGTTCCTAAATAGATATCATTCAAACATGTTGCACTTCCACATAGGCACATGTATAAAAGACTGTATTACCCCCCTTCATTAGATATCTTATTGTTCTTTGGATGGTGTATCTCACTCTAGTCCATAGTAGTAAATGTTATTGAAAATAGCTAAAGGGGAAGGTTATACAAGGAAAAAATTGTTAAAAGTCTCCTCAAAATTGTAGAATGCTATGCATCCAGGAATAAAATTTGAAAGCTAAAAAAACATGTATTCACAAATAGAGGGTGTAACAGCTATATATCTAGAATAGATGAATTTAGGAAGTTAGTTTTGGGTTACAGACAGATACCATTTTGGGCTTGTGAAGCAATATTCTCTACAGAAATGCCCATTGCTTGCTTATCGGTAGTTATGTTAGAAATGCAGGGATGCAAATATTGTGAACATCTTCCTTGTTCAGTGTGTATGGAGTTAAAGCAGCAAGTACATGCTTATTTTGCAGTAATATTTTTATCACTTTGTAGGGCATGAAATGCGCGCGTGCACCTGATTTATCTATCTGCGTTTAATTTGCGTCCAGGCTTGATGGATACCGTCGAACGGGTGCATACGGTAAAGTCGTCGATAAATTGGGCTACGGTGCTCCAGTGATCTGGAACATTGGGGTGGGCCCGGTGGCGTCCTTCACACGGACAATATCAAGCATCGCGCTCGAGGAATCCAAGCGGGTGGATGCGACGCTTATAAAGGTAGAGCTCAAGCCCACGCCCACGGAGGAAGACGACGACCGAGGGAGAAGCGGCGGCCACATGAGCATCGAGCAGCAGCTGGCCGTCGCGGTGGTAGAGCAGCTCGGGCTGCTCGACCAAGACTACTTCAGGCGCAAGGAAGCCGTCGACGAGCTGCGCTACTACACCTACGGGCTTGGGCTGGAGAAAGCCATGCGGTTGCTGGAGCATCACCTATCAGGATCACTAGTTCCTCAGATTCGCACAGCGCTTCTCAACAGGAGGTACCTGCTGGTGGTTGATAACCTCTACGAGCCCGTCGAGCCCAATGATTTCTTGGAGAATGTGGGGCTTTTCCCGCCTTGGTGGACATCATCTCGCTGGCTAATCTCCACCACCTCCCGAGATGTCTACGATAAGAGCAAGTCGAGAAATCACCAAGTTCTCCAATCCTTCAGCGAAGATGAAGTCTTGGCACTTATCCTATCCGCAGTACATCAGTCGGCCAACTTCATATACAACGCAGTCTGTCACGGAGAAGAGCAGTATTGGCACCATGTGGCCCTCCAATGTTTCCACTATACCATTGTGCTCATTGCCCCATATCCACGGGCCCAAGGAAATATTCTAGGAGATGGAGATCATCCAAATTCCAATGCACCATATATTACTTCAGATGAGCTAATCCGTCAATGGGCCGCCCAAGGAATCCTTACTGTCCCTAAACCAAAAGTCCAAGAAAGCATTGAGGAGGAGACCAAGCAGCTACCGCAACAAGCACCATAATATCTATCGAGTTGGTAATGTCATCCTCCAAGCATTCCAGAGTACTCGTTCTTCTGCCTACCCTTTTCTCCTGCAGAATCAAGATTTTACGGCTTCCAAAACTGCTGCGCAATTCTTAGCATATCATAGTCTCATTGCAGAGAGCCTCGCAATGGACAAGTTTTTACATGATAAGGAGTACTTGGAGAAACTAAAATGGATCTCGTTCATGGATGACCAAGGATGGCATGTAAGTAGAGAATGGTTGAGTCAGAAACTATTGGCCCATCTCGCTCTTATTCTAAGGTATTACATAACGATCGAGCTTGTTTGC
Organism: Guadua angustifolia; assembly: GCA_036346375.1. NCBI lineage: Eukaryota > Viridiplantae > Streptophyta > Magnoliopsida > Poales > Poaceae > Guadua > Guadua angustifolia. The sequence continues at coordinate 25,942,565 of CM070506.1, read as the reverse complement.
ACAAATGGATCATTTCTTGGTCAATCTTCTGTGTCTTCGTGTCCTTGACCTTTCATATACTCCACTAGAATCACTCCCTCCTTCAGTTTGGTGTCTCCTGAACCTACAATTGCTTTCCCTCGAGAGGTTGTCGTAACCTCAAAAGTCTATGCAGATTCTCCGTAACGAGATATCGTCCCAAGAAAAAACATAGTAACAATAAGATCAACTTGCTCTACCTTGATCTCTCCCATTCGCATATACAAACTATCCAATCTGATTTCTTCCAAAACATGCCAAATCTTCAAGAGCTCTTACTTGTTGAATGCTGTTGCATTGTGGAGTTGCCACCCTCCATTGCTGCATTGTCTAATCTAACCACACTGGACTCCAATAAAATCTCTCGGTGAGGAAATATTTGAAGAAAAGAAGAAGCTTCAATCATTCAAGATCATCAACAACAAGGAATTGACACTCCCAGGGGCAATACATAAAGCCCATGGCTTGATTGAGCTACATATTGAAGGATGCATGCTGAGCACCACGGAGATAAAATTGGACGGGCATCCTACCCTTAGATCTTTCTCGTTGATTAATGCACCTCACATAAGGCGTTTGTCCTTACGCGGATGCTAAAGCTTGAGTTTGTGGACTTGAGGACCTTGGTGCTTTGGAGGAGCTTGACTTGTGCACTCGCTATCAAGGAACTCCTAGCCGACATCCCAAATCTACGCCACTTAGGCGATTGCTTCTCATGGATGCTCCATCTCTAAGGCGGTTTCCTTGGCATAATCTGCGGTGACTCCGGAGGTATTTTGCTTGGATCACTACGCATATGGAATTGGTCACCATTGTGATCAAGTTGCCCATGTGTGTACCAGTGATTCAGATTGTTCCATAACCGGACTCAAAGGCATGCGCTTAATAAAGTATGGGCGGCTTCTTCGCTCTTTCTATGTCCGAGTTGCACCATGCATGGTCAAGATTAGGAAGTTGGAGGATGAGGATGACATGATGGTAAAAATCTGCATGAATTAGTTCATCAAATGTCACCCTACACCGATGTGTCTTGTCATTATCTGGCAGAGGAGTCTCTATTGTTCCAATTGTGACACCTCCCATCCGTCGATCGAGCGCCATGTTGAGATCTCGCAGCGGATCGATACCCCAATGGTTTAAATCTTCTTATGACAGTCACCAAATCAATTACTATGACAGATGATGTTTTTGTCTCTGCCTTAATGATCTGAGTGACTACTTGGATCACTGGAGGAATGTAAGCTACGACGGTGCCATCAAATGAAGCAAGTTTTCATGAAAGCATATTACGAGGCGCACACTAAAAAATGTATGGGTGCATACCTAAGAAGTCTAGTCCATTTCTACATACCAAAGGAGGACTTTACACCATTCAGCGACTTCAATACCATCAAGCACCTGCACCTAGAGTCTTGCCCAAGATTGGAGGACATCATGCCATGCAGAACTGCACTACCAAGCCTCACGACCCTCAACATCCTATTTTGCTATAACCTCAAGACAATCTTCTCGAGCCCACAGTCAGAAGGCGATTCCTACCAGCTCCCACGCCTCCAAAGGATACGGCTCGAGGAGCTGCCACAGTGAAGAATTTCATGACGATGACGCCGTCATAATCGCACCCGAGTGGAAGGAGCTCCACGTTCGCGGATCTTGGAGCTGCGTCATCTCCGCACCTCCGGAAGATCAACCGAGCAAGGTGGAGGTGGCGGGAGAGAGCTTAGTGGGCCAAGCTGCGCTTGGGCACACCCGGCTCTTCAACAACTACAAGCCCAAGCTTTCCCGGTGTTCGCCTCCTTCGATGGAGCGCCGAGGTGACGAGCTATCTCAGATGATTCAACTCAAGCTCATCCATCCAACTACCAGGTTGGTAGGTGATTCCACTCCACTCAGCCATCCACATCCATTTTCGTCTATCACTCATCTCATGCAACCGATGTATGTACCTCAAGTCTCCAACTGCGCGCATACGTACTTGTTCCACATATATGCCTTTTTTTTCTTTTGCGAGGAATGCTCCATGTAAGTTAAACTTGGGTGTGCTGATTCTTGATTGATGCGTTTTCGTTCTTGCCATAGTTCGGGTTATATTAGAGTCCAGAGTATCAATTCTGTAATCAGTTTGATTTCCTTCGGTTTTGCGGATTTGAAATAGTATTCGCATAAGGTTAGTATTTGAAGTTTTAGTAAGTTTGTATTGCTTTCCTTACTAGAGTCTGGATCCAGTATTTTTAAGTTTTGGTATATAAGAGTATTAAGAAAGATCAGAAAAGCTGTGGCGGCATTTTGAGCAGCACCAAAACCTTTTGTCCTCTGTTTCTGTGTGTTCTCTGTTTTACCTTCAGGCAACAAGTTTTGTGTTGTCTCTGAATCTTGCATCGGTGAGGTTCAGACAGAGCACGTTGGTGGACAAAGATCAAGTGAATTGAAGATTATCTGCAAGTTCAGATAGAGCTTGCTCTAACACTCCACATATATATGGTATCATTATTCCACCCAAAAGCCAATGAATCCATGATTACAGCACGCCTCCCCTCGCCTGCAGATGCATGTCTTCTAAAAATACAGTTCGTTTCACTTGTGCTGTTCGTCAGTACTGATGGTGTAGCACTTCCAAATAAGGTTGTATCGCTGGCCAATCCAGCGAGAACTAGCAATGGACGAAGCAAAAGTTTATTAAGGTAGGAAAACGCCACATCTTTGCAATGAAAGAAAGTCTGCCTTCAATTATTAGTCTCAATCAATGGATGTGCAAAGTGTGAAATTGCACAGGGCCCCCGTCAACCATGGCCCCCCGTTTTGTTAACCAGATGAGGGTAATTAGTGTGTAATAACGTCTGCTCTCCATGAAAAAATCCAATTAAACTTTGAGCTACACACCAGCCAGTTATTGTTCCATGCTATTCTTCTTTCCATGTTTTGTTCTTTGAGATATTGCTGTTGGAGATAACTTAATATCTCTAACTGCCACATATCTTTTGATTCTATTTAAATAGGTTGTTAGTCCAAGTTGCCTACAACTAGGACTCTTTGGCTATATAAACCAACCCCTGGACTTGTAATCTCGAAACGATATAGTGCATTGTTTCCCGTGGTTTTTTTTCGCAAGGATTGTTTCACGTTAAATCTTTATCTTCAGTTATTATACCGTGCATCTATCCCTAATAAGTGGTATCAGAGCAGGGTTATCAAATCGCTGCCCGGGAGGAGGCGACTCCCGGGCAGCACCCGCACGGCTGTTGCTGATCTTCATCGCCACCGGCCCTCATCGCACCTGGGTTCAGATTAATGCGAGCCACGAGCACGCATCTGGGCTTCCGATCTTCGTCATCGTCGCCATTCGTCGAGGCACAGCAACGCCACCCACCGTGCGCCGCATCCGCTCGGTCTCCGCGAAATCTTCTCGCGCCCGCGCCGATCGGCTTCCCATCGGTGGTCTCTCCCGGCGCGATCCACGACGCCTTTGTGCCGGCCACCATCCGTCCGGCCCTTCTCCGGCGTCCAGCCGGCTTTCATCGCGGATCGCGCATCGCACCGTCGCGACCATTGGTCGTCTTCAGCTACTCCGCACCGGTTGTCGCCGTCCTCCGCTGCTCCCGCGTCCTCCGTGCGCTCCGGTTCCGCGTGGCCACCATCCGTTGCCATCCCAGCCGTCAGCAGATCGGCATCCAGCCAGTCAGAGCTCGCGCGACGCCGGCGCTAATCTCCCGACAGCCTCAGGAGCGCACGCCGACTCGCCTTCCACTGGCCTTGCCTCTATGCCGTCATGCGCCTCCGCCATCAACACCCGCTTCTCGACTGCATCGGCACCTCCGCTCCTCCGGCCGCACACGCGAGAGCTCCCGCTTGTGTTTTTTTTTCTTGTGAAGAAGCTTGCTGCTCTGCCCCATTGAACCAAGAGCTTGCTCATTTTGCTGTCGTGAAGGACTAGCACTAGCAGAGCCGAGAGCAGAGCCGAGTAGACTCACGTGAAGAAGGTCCTGGAACGAGACAGCACAATTTTAAAGAGTGTCATATTCTGAAATCTCCCACTTCAAACGGATCTTCTAACCGATTTGGAATTTGTTTTAGTCATGCGGTTTCGTTCCAGTTTGTTCCAGAGCGTTTCAGAGCAGCCAGTTCCTGTCAGCCTCTCTGCTCCATCTCCAGGGGATTCATTCGGCTCAGGCTTCTGCTGGCTTCGGCTCCAGAGTTTTCGGTGGCATAAGAAAAAAAATGCATTTTACCTTGGCAATTGTTCCAGTGCCAACAAAGCTTTTATGATTATTATTTGGCGGATTTCATTCATTGCTATTCATTGGCGGAATTTATTATTGGCAATTTATTTGACGTTTCAGCGTCTACATTGGAGGCTTTGGAGAAAAAAATAATGTTAGTTGAGGAGACAACTGCATTTGGTATTTCATCACTGTTAATTGGAATTTAGTGTTTGATCACCAATATCTTGGTGTTTTATTCACCATTCATTTGGAATTCAACGACACCCTGATGGCTGTATTATACTCTTCGGAGTTTTTCTAGTGAAGGTTTTGCTCCAATGTTAGTTTGAGATGAATATTTGAAGTGCAAGAAGGAGTTGTTTCTGCGTGGATACTACAACATTCTTTTTGTTGTTTTTGCTCGATATGAGAGGCCTACTGCAATTTATACTCTATTGATGGCACAACAGTTTTTCTTCATCTTGGCATTTTTTGAGCAGCTACAACCATGTTATGGATTTTCAGTAGGTAGTTTGCCGAATTTTATGTTCCATGTGGAGCATACCAAAAGTTCATGATATGCGTTCTTCACTGTCTACCCATCACCTCAGGTAATGCCTTGACTTATGTCATTGATGATTGAGCGTTTGTTTCAGAAGGTCAATTGCACAAACTCAGACTTTACTGGGGTTATGAATTCTTGAAAATCCAGATTCTTCGTCTGCTTTGTTAATAGCTATGATGGATTGATTGTTCCAGTCTTTCTCTCGACCTGCTGGTGGTTTGTTTAATCTTGCTTCATCAAAAGCATTTGGACAAGACTGCTTCAGTCTTTTATACCTATGATGATTTTTCATACTACAAGTGTTTGGGTTGACTGTTCTAGTATTTCTTCTTCAGTAGTCCTTTGGATTTTTAACGTACTTGTATTCTTGGTGCTCAATTACTTTTTAGGGTTTTTTCGGAAACAATTTTGTTATAGATTTTGAGTTAAGGGGAGGTTTGTTGGAGATAACTCAATATCTCTAACTGCCATATCTTTTGGTTCTATCCAAATAGGTTGTTAGTCCAAATCGTCTACAACTAGGACTCTTTGGCTATATAAGTTAACCCCTTGTACTTGTAATCTCGAAGCGATATAGTGCATTGTTTCCCGTGGTTTTTCCCGCAAGAGTTTTTCCACGTTAAATCTTTGTCTCCAGTTATTGTACCGTGCATCTATCCGTAACAATTGCCAATCTAAATAATGCTCTGTTTCCAAATAAATTTTCTCTTGTTGAAAGCCTGAAACACAGCATTGAATTTGTTCCACCCACATATGTTTATTTTGGTGACAGTTAGACTACGCAAAAAACATCTGTTAATTTACTTTTTAATTCATCCTTGTATAAAATACTTTTACAATATGTTTCTTTTCTTCATTTTAATACTCTTTATGGCCAAACTTTATTTTAACACAGGGACTCCACGCAGTACTGCTTTCATGGGCTCATCATCTACTATCGAGTTAAATATGTATGGATGGAGTTGTATTGCCAGCGTGATGGATCCAGTTTCTCGTTTAATTACGTTTCCTGATCAACTTTGGGTCTAGATAATGTTAAAATTTTGGATCGAACATTCGTTCAGCGCCAGGCGAAGACATGTGTAATCTTATCTTCTCTATGCTACTTGAGATCTTTACTTCCCATCCCATTGTATACATACTTGGGCACAAGCCCACTGCTCTGTTTTCTATTACAATTAACAGAAAAAACAACATTTTGTAGTCTAATCTCATCTTTGCTGACTTTGCAGTTAACAACTCACAATAGAGTAGAGTAGCTTGGTTTTGGAAAAGGAAAGTATACGCTTGTCCAAGGGAAATTGACGCACCTTTCGCTTGAACAGGAAAGCTGATAAACAAACAGGCGAAACCGAAGCACAGCTAGGCAGGTCACGCTCGTCTTTTACTCAAGCAATGGTCAGAATCCGAAAGTCTCGTCGGATCGGAGGCCAGTTGCTACGAGATTCGAGCATGGATGCGTCCGCGTCCTCTCGAGCATTCACTACCAGAATTCGGATGTCTAGTGATGGCCATAAACCGTCAGAAAGAAAAGGAAAAACCGACACAGAAATATTTTCCTGGCGGCTTCCTGTCAGGCAAATACATTTAGGAATAGCCTGATCGTAACTAGGAATTGGCTAACGGTGCCCGACAGGGAAATTATTTGTGACGGCAATTTCTGACGGTGATCGTTAGGAAAATGCATCTTAGTCAGGTTTTTGGCCGAATTAGTGGTCATTTTGTTGACGGTTTTCCAACAGATATATTTGTTTCTCCGACGGCCTCAATTAAACCGTCAGGAAAATATAACAAAAAAACAAAACCTAAATACAGTCTCGCTAAATTAGTCCAGTGGGATACCCATTCAGACCAACACACATACATAGGACGACAAAATGGAGCACCATAGGGTATGTGCACCATAATTTTATGTTTTGTTTAGCAGAGTTCTAGATCCCAACTCCACATCAGATCTGGAACTTGTAGACTAAAATAAATTGAATTAAGTTTATATTTTTAGTTTAAAATGTAAACAAGATGACCCACCTAAACACTCTTAATGTACCCACAGCTCCAGCTCTATAAATTACTAGGCTAGGAATATATTGCTCCACCAACTCCACAGATTTTGATGGAGTCGGAGTTGTCCCAAACACCCTCTTAAATGCATGAATTCAAACCAAATTCAGGCATATTTTTTAAAACTTTCAATTTTGGGGTATATACCCATCTATAACAATTTAAATGAAATACATACCTTTGAAAATATATACTCAAATTGAAAGATTTGAATGAATTTAGATCACATGTTTTGCTGATTTTTTATATAAAATCAGCACATACCAACATTCAAACTGTCATAAAAAAGGCAACTTTAGTTTGAATTTTAGTTCAAACGTGTTTGAACTAGTTAGTAAACTGATTAAACTCAATATCCTAAAAATTTTAAAAATTTTCACATGCCAATACATAGAGAAAATGCACATTTTGGATCATGGTGCCTCGGCACCATGGTGCCCCAGGTACTTATACTATACATATACATATACATATACATATACATATACATATACATATACATATACATATACATATATCTGCGTGTAGTCTACGCACTAGCTAGTTAACACAGACCGATTGAGCCCAATTAACACAAACCGATCGAGCCATTCAATACTCCGCGCAATGAAATGGTCTCCCAATTAGTAAATTTAATAAATGCTACTTCTTGTTTGTACAATAATCTTTCTTTTTTGATTTAGCCATAACATTCAAATGAGATTGATTTTGGTCTTTAAATTTTATTAGGTTATAGAATCTCACATCCTCTACGTATGGTAATTTTTAAAAATTTATGAAAATACGTACATATGTTTTTCATGGAATTTTGAAAACTCTGGATATGTTGCCTTTTACTATTGAAACAAATAATATGTTACTAGTTATTACACAAGATACTACTATAGTGAAATAAAATGTACAAACAGAACTAAATTCTCATTTTGATAGTTCACTTCATTTTAGTATAATAACATCTTGTGTAATAGCGAGTAACATGTTATTTTCTGGATAGTTAAAGGCAACATATCTTGTATAAACCACTCATAATGTGTAAATTCCATGAAAACCACATATACAGGAATTAAAGATTATCAAAAAATACCATACATAGGAGAGGTGAGATTGAACAATTTAGTAAAATTTGAAGACCAAAATCAATTTTACTTGAAAGATATGAAAAAGACAAATTAGTTGAATAGTAATTTTTCACTGTTTAATGCTTTGTCAATTTCATATCTTTTAAATGTGATTAACTTTGGTCTTCAAATTTACAAGGTTGTAGAAACTCAACTTCCCTACGTATGATAATTTTTTGACAAATTTTCAAACAATTTACTAAAGGGCTGACAAATAGAACTAAATTCTTGTTCATAAAAATTACATATATAAGTTTTCAAAAATTTTCAAAATTTATCATACATAGGGGAGGTAAAATTCTACAACCTTGTAAAATTTGAAAACCAAACTCAATATCAGCTGAAAGATATGAAAACACAAATTCGGCTAAATAGTGTTATTTCACTATTTAGCGCTTTATCAATTTCATATCTTTCAAATGCGATTGAATTTAGTCTTAAAAATTTACAGGAATATAGAAGCTCCCTCCTGTATTTATGATAATTTTTGAGAATTTTTTAAATATTTTACTATAGGACCGACAAATAGAACCAAATTCTTATTCTAATAGTTAACTTCATTTTAGTACAGTAACATCTTAAGTAATAGGCAGTAAAATATTATTTTCTAGATAGTAAAAGGCAACATATCATATATAAACTATTCTTACTGTGTAAAATCTATGAAAACCATAAGTACATATTTTTAAAAATTCTCAAAAAGTATCATACATAGGGAGGTGAGATTCTACAACCCTATAAAATTTGAAGACCAAAATCAATCTTAGCTAAAAGATATAAAAAAGAAAAACTTGGTTGAATAGTGATTTTTCACTATTTAGCATTTTCCAATTTTGTATCTTTCAAATGCACTTGAGTTTAGCCTTCAAATTTTACAGAGTTGTATAAGCTCTACTCCCATACGTAGGGTAATTTTTGGAGAATTTGACAAATATTTTACTATAGGGCCGACAAACAGAAATAAATTTTTGTTCATGAAAAGCATCCGTACAAATTTTCAAAAATTCATAAAAAATTACCATATGTAGAAGAGGTGAGATTCTACAATCTTTTAAAATTTGAAAAGCAAAATAAATCTCAACTGAAAGAAAAAGATAAATTTGGTTGAATAGTGATTTTCACTATTTAGTGCTTTGTCAATTTCATATCTTTCAAATGCTATTAAGTTTGGTCTTCAAAGTTTATAAGATTATAGAAACTCACCTCCGTTTAGGGGTGACAATGGGGACCCGTTCCCCGATCCCCGGCGGGGAATTCCTCTATTAGGGGACGGATATGGGAAGAAATCGTCCCCCGCGGGGATGAAAACGGGGAAAATTATTCCCCCGTCGGGGATGGCGGGGATGGGGACGGGGAATTTCTTTCCCCACAGGGACCCAGTTGGGGATCCAAATTTAGTTTAGTCCAATTTAGTTATTAGATTGCAAACATATTCTCTAGTCCATTATATTCATATTTTCATAAACGGGACAACATAATCTTCAATGAATGCATGCATTCTTTTTTTCCTTATCTGTTGATATGATTTTAGAGTTAAAATGGCTATAAGAACTCTTCTCTTGTGTGAAATTTTCGCGGGCATGGGTCTCGACGGGCCCCGATACTTAACGGGGATGGGGACGGGGGGATTTTCTCCCCCAAGACGGGGAACGGGGACGGGGACGGGAAAAATTTTGGATCGCGGGGATGGGGACGGGGAGGCACTCCCCGACGGGGAATGGCCCCGTTGCCACCCCTACCTCCGTTACGTATGGTAATTTTTTGAGAATTTTTTAAAACTTATACATATGATTTTCTTAGATTTTACATGTTAAGAGTGGTTTGCACAGGATATAGTAACATCTTGTGTAATAGTAATTAATATGCTACTTCTGGATAATAAAAGGCAATATATATATAGTGTTTTATAAAATTTATGATAACCATGTATGTATGTTTTAAAAAATCCTCAAAAAAATATCATACGTAAGGGTGGTGATATTTTACAACTGTGTAAAATTTGAAGACAAATCATCCTCATTTGAAAGTTATGGCTAAATAAAAAAAAGTAAGATTTATGTACAAATAAGAAGTAGCATTCATTAGTCATTTACTATCAGATTGTTCCATTGCGTGGGGTGGCCATGTTACTAATTAGTGTACGTGAATGGTTTGAACGCGCTTCTGTCTTCTTTTTGAATGACGCCGAATTACGTGGGATGTTGGGTTACAACCATATACATATGTGTGTATGTGTGTGTAGTGCCCATGTGTTCAAAGGGAATACTAAAAGAGAATGATACATATCATCAAACGTGATTCTAAATTGTACAATATACATCAATTTTATCTTAGACAAATATAGCGAAACATACAAGTACACATTTAGATCAAACCGGACATAGATACATTTCATCAAGCATGATTTTAAGGAAGTACATAGCATAAGTGAGGTTATCTTATGATCTTTAAACAGTTCTACAAGGCATAGTTTTGCTCCCCCCAAAAAGAATACCTTCATAGCAGAAATCCCTTGGTTATTGACATCTTTGTGACGACAATCTGTGGATATGCTACACCATCCATGATGCGACAATCTGTACTTTTGGATATTGCATGATGCAAGTGGATCAATACCACGACAACATGTAAAAGAGAGCAACTCTTCCTCGTGCACATTAACCCCACCTCAAGAAGGTTTAGTAACAGATTATTTGTGTCTCAAGGATATAGAACTCACCTTACTCAAACTTGTTCTTGGTATTCGCTGAACCCATTGATCTCTGAAAGTGATAGCAAGGACATCAATATGCTTTTCTCTAATGTTACAAAATCAATATCGACATAATCAGCACTACATTACTTATATTTTTAAGGTGAACAATAATAACCAGCAGACTGCAGACATCATCAGGCATAACTCAAAACATATGGTCGATGATGTGACAGCTTGGATCGCATCGAATACCACATAAAGGTTTAGGTTACCAGTCCTTGAAATAATACCGTTTGAATTTGATAATTTCATACACCTAAAACATTTATTCTAATATTGATTTCTGATTAATCAAAAATAGAACTAGTATTTTGATTGATATCAATATTGCAAAATGTCATCCATAAAAAATACGGGAACAAATCAAATTCATGGGTACTTGAATCGGAACAAAAGTTAGTTTCTCAAAACCAAGGTATGAGATGCCACCAAACCAATTTGCTAAATTAACCTCCTTTAGGAGAAATAGATTCTGCAAAATTCAAAGAAAAAAATGACTATCAGTAGCACTATCTCACTCAAGTGTACAATCTAGTCCAGAACATTTCAAAGATTGATGAGCAGAGTGGGAAAATCTACCTCGCCAAATGAATCTTCTTGGCAATAACCAGATTCATTGCTTACAATCATGCCCTTCTGTAAGGCTGTCAAATTTCCTTATCAATAGCTTAAGCTCTAAGGGCCCTTGTGGACATTAAGTGCGGCTCCAACTCCACGACCTGTGCCTGAAGTACGGACAATTTTGACCATCAATTATATCTTACAAGATCAGTCTAACCAAAATTTGGTATATCGATGATTCAGAGAGATTTTTGCGTGCTTAGAAAAGTTACCATTTCTGCAATCCAGTCTAATCTTCCACAGAGATGAGCGTGCCAGAACATGAGAACATCAAGCACAAAGCCAGGAGTAACAACATCAAGAGTAATTGTTGCTAATTAGAGAACAACAAAATCCTTGATCCTGCCCCTCTAATATTTTTTTTTTTAAATGGGGCCCTTAATTTTGTGACCCTGTGCAATAGCTCATGCTGCACCTGCCTCCTGTCCGAGCTCGGTAACCACCACGAGCAGCCAAATGCAAAGATGAGCTCCCGGAGAATTTGCTCCACGCAACAATAGAAACATCTACCAAAGTTTTGTTCCGGCTGCAACAACACAAGAAGAATTAACCATACCGAAGGAGCCTGTTGGAGCTGACACACTCTAGCTGCAACAATCGTTCTCTAGCAGCAGTTGGACACACTCTAGCTGCCCTTGCCTGGCCGCGACACACTCTAGCTGCCCTTGCCTGGCCGCAACATGCAGCGGCGTAGCCCGTACTCGTCCCTAACATTCACCAACCGCACCCATTCCCCGTCGATTCCACCGCAACGATTGAAGGAGCGATCATTTTATTTCCAGGAAGCATGCATGTGTAACATTGCGTAAGCCGACAGTATTATATCTTCGACAACATTGAGTAATTAAGCTTTATTTAAGTTCTTGCAGGTGGTTCTCTCGAGTTCTCAAGGCGAGCTCTGTGCTTCTATTAGTAATATGTAATCAAGACGGTAGGCTAGATCAGTCAAGGTAACCTATCCAATAGAACAACACCTGTGTTGTTCTCCAGACTCACTAAACATGAGATTTTACCCAAGCAACACAACAAGATCAGCTCCAAAAAGAAAAAATAAAGAAAAGAAGAGAAAGGAGCGATTAACAAAAAAGAAGAAAAAAATCTTAACTTCAAAGCTTTGGCATTTTCTTGCGTATAATTGATTTTGGAATGAATATGACATTGCCTTGATCACTGTTAACTGCTGAAAGCTTCCCCTGTAGGATCAGATGGCATCAATCAGAGGGGGGTGAATGATTGAGCGGAAGCTAAAACAAATTTTTAGTGATTCTTTAAACCCCCTAAATAACATAGGAAAAACTGCTTCGGTTTCGACAAAAACAGATTAACCTACTTCACTAAAACAGTAATTACTGAAGATCCCACCATTAGATCGAAGTGAAATTTTAACTGTAGAAACTAGATTCAATTTTCAAGCTAACCCAATAAAAATCAGCTCGATCGGATTTACGGATCTAAAGTTATTTTCTTCGCAATTTTACTGAATCAGACGCCAGACCAAATAAAAACAGACTGACAGACTGACACACGTTCACCAAAATAATAATTACCGAAGATCCCACGGTTAGATCGATGTGAAATTTTAACTGTAAAAACTAGATTCAATTTGGAAGCTAACCAAAGAAAAATCAGCCCGATCGGATCTGTTGATCTAGAGTTATTACCTTTGTAATATGACTGTATCAACAAATGATGAGAAATGCCAGACCGAACGGAAATTGAATGTTGACGCCGGACTAAACTTCAGATGAGATACCAACTACGCCGGACCAAAAAGCAATGCAGACGACGGACCAAAACACAAGAAAAAACAGCACAAAGAATTAACAACGCCAGCAATTCTTTTTGCACTTACCTAACATGCATGCATGCAGTCACTAGAAAATTCCTAGTCGCAGCCTTCTTGTCGTCCATGCAAGCGCTTCACAGTCACCGGCCACCGATTGAGAGCCAGCAAAGAAAATCACAGCCACCGCAAGAAGTATTCAAGTCCCCGCCGCTAAGACCAAAGACGCCGGCCACCAACGAACAAAACAAGAAGGCTCTCGCTGCAATTCGATTTCCCAGCCGCCGGCCAAGCAAGAACTGTCGTTGCATGAAAAACGGCAGCCGCCGCCCAAAAGCTATTCCGTTGATTGTGTTTTTTCCCATACATACACCAAACCCTAATATCTTCTTAAATACATGCATGCATATCCATTGGCCCAATAACACATTGAGCCCAATATATTGCCTACAATCCAAAACATGCACGCGTACGGCCCACCTGCCGCACTCACGTGACTAACCAGCCTCCGTGTGCACCGTTCTCTAGCCCGAACGTCCCGTATGACATCCTCAACCACCAAGATCTCGATTCCTCTCTGAACCTAGTCCCGAACCTCAGTTCCTCCATGAACCTAGTTCCGGTTCCGTCATCGACCACGTTCGCCCTCGAGCAACACCTGCACACGAATAAACAACAAACGAATCCGAGCACAAGTCACGACTTGACTCAAAGTCAATCCATGCAACCACTCACACAAGCGCATTGCATCAAGCAAAAACATCTTCCAGAAACAAGTTCATCCCAACTTGATCCACATTAGCTTTATTAACTCTTTTTACCACTTATTCATCACATCAAAATCTCACCAATTGTTCATCACAAATATATCATGTACCATGATCTTACATCCCCTTCTGCCAAGTGGAACATAAAGGATCATCAGAAAAATGTCTACAAGCACATTCCTTCCAGAGGAAGTTTGATGAGAAAATAGAGTACCAATATGAACAAGAGAGCACATATGCATGTAGTTTTCAGTAGGAATAAACAAATAATTTCTTCAAGAATAAAAAAATAGTAAAGCTTATCGCTATTTTTCTGTACAAGCAGGTGATCATTTACTGCTTTTTGTAAGGGTTTAATGGCTTACATACAGGTTATTGGACAAGGGCCTATTGATAAAAGTAAACAGGCCTATCTTATGGAGAAAGGCAACGGGTTGCTGGTCATACATAAACCCGGGCCTCATTTTGAGTCATCGGCAATTAAAGAACAATCAAATATAGGCAGCTATTAATCATGACCCAATTTCAGAAGATTGGTTCCCTAGTTTATGGTGACACTCCCAGCATTTTGATCAGTGCTCCATGAATCAAAAGGTCTGATTATCTCCTACGTGTAGATGGCATGCTCCTGCAACAAGCTTGTTGTGTGAAACTTCATTGAGTGTGCCTGGACTGGAGTAACCACTCTGAGACTGAGCAGTTGAGTTGTCCGACTTGTCACGCTTCACAAATTTTTTCTCCAAGAAACCGTATGCAGCATAAATCAGGGTGAGTAGAACCAGTTCACACAATGACCTGCAAAAGCACGAATGATACATTAGCCACTAGATTCTACAAGATGAGTAACCTTGAACGCAGTACCATTCGCAGAAGAGTTTCAGGAGATCAGTGTGACACAAGAACTAATTTCTACCACAATGACGCTACGTAACAACCACAAACTCAAGCTTACAAGCATAGAACACACGCCTCTAATTAAAATGGTCTTAACCGTTTTGTAAAAAAAGCACTTTTACATACATAATGTTGAATATTTACTATTCATATTATCCACTGTAAAATTGCTCTCGTAAAAAGCTGTAGCCACACCAGTGAAGCTTTGTACGTAAGACCGCAGACCAGCCATTCAAAGCACGCGGCCGGTGGTTGGTTCGACTGGGACAGGACAGGTCTCCGTTTTGTTTGTTTGCTTTTTTTTCTTTTTCTTTTTTATAAAGAAACTTGTTTACTTTGTTTTCTTTGTTCAAAGAGACGCTTGAGCATTTGAGTGATATTATGCCAATTTTACTGTATTTGAACTCGTACACTTTGTTGCTTGTCTAATTCTCTTTTGTAGTGTGATTAGTACCACGATCACATAGGACTTAAACCTATAATTGGTGAGCTACAACCATCATCTTTGGCAACCGGCTACCATAGTTGGCAAGACGAGCTTGTTAATTTGACTCAAAATCTCCAAGTTGTGAGAGATGTTTCATCCACTATATGAGTTACCGCGAAGGCGAATGAAACATGCCAACTTTGCAAGCATGCCACATAATTTCTGGTTATTATCGACATAAACCAAAACAAAAACCTCCAATGACCTGAAATTTGTTTGAGCTTAATTCAAAGCAGATAATACAGCCGTGAGCCAAAACATACGATCTGGCCCATTCCAGCTGATGCTCCCCTTCCCTGCCCTCATCCCGATCGCAAACGGGAGCCAGGGCGGCGGCGACGAGCCGACGAACGACGGCCGGCCGGTGAGGTATTAATTAGTCAACTCGACTGCTAACTACTTCTCCTGACCTCTTATATATAACAAGCATCCGATTACGAGTGTGAGTGTATTTTCTATTGGAGCGCAAGAAATCAGCAACTCCATATCGAGGAATCGTAAAGAGAAGAATAATAACAGATTTAGTGAGCGTTGGCATTTCTTATTCAATGCTGTAATTGACAGTTTTGATTTGAGAGAGATCAATCTTATTGGCCGTTAGTTTACCTGGGCGAACTCTTTGCCCAATCCAACCTATGAGAAGTTAGATAGAATTCTTATGACTACCGAGTGGGAGTTTAAATTCCCACATGTTTCTATTCAGGCTTTGGATAGAGGCATTTCGGATCATACACCTCTGTTATTAGACACCAGAGCTCCAGCCTTTTCTCGGTTAGCAAAACAGTTCAGATTTGAACTCTGCTGGTTAACTCGAGAAGATTTCCATAACAAGGTGGTGGAGATTTGGAATAAGCCGGTGAGAGGGAATAATTCTATCCAACGATGGAACCGTAAAATGGGAGCTTTGCGTAGCTTTCTTTGAGGTTGGTCACGGCACCACAACGGTATTTATAAGGAAAAAAAAGGGAAGCTCAAGCAATGATTAATGAGCTGGATATTGCCGCGGAGGTTAGGAATTTGTCTGATCTGGAGAGAGAGAACCTTGCTCGGGCTCGAGACCAGCTGGCTAATCTTCTCAGAGCGGAAGAAATTAAATATCATCAGTGGGCAAAAGTGAAAGATGTCCTCTTGGGTGATAATAACACTAGATATTTCCAATTGATCGTTAACGGCAAGCATAGAAAGAAACAAATTTATTCTCTGGATAATGAGAACAGTAAGATTGAAGGACAGGCTAATCTTAAAAAATATATAACCAACTTTTACAAAAATCTCTTTGGGGAACCGGAGGAGAGTCTATTCGCTCTCAATGAGGAAGTCATCCAAGATATACCGCAAGTTTCCCAGGAGGAGAACGCTATTCTTACTTCTCCGTTTTCTGAGAAAGAGATTAGAGATGCTGTTTTTCGAATGGAACATAATAAAGCCAACGGCCCAGATGGTTTTCCTGTAGAATTCTATCAGAAATTTTGGGATACTATCAAAGGTGATCTTTTGCTTATGTTTCAGGAACTGCACTCTGGTGACTTACCTCTTTTTAGCCTGAATTTTGGAATAATTACTCTTATTCCAAAAGTTCAAGAAGCAAATGTAATTCAGCAATACAGACCCATATGCCTATTGAATACGAGTTTCAAAATTTTTACCAAGGTAGCTACGAACAGATTGAATATGGTTGCCGACAAGGTAGTTAGTCCGACACAGACAGCTTTCTTGCGTGGCTGAAACATCCTTGAAGGGGTTGTAATTCTGCATGAAACAATTCATGAGATGCATAGAAAAGAGCTTAGTAGGATTATCTTTAAGATTGATTTTGAGAAAACGTATGATAATGTTAAATGGCCTTTTTTGATGCAGACCCTACGTATGAAAGGATTCTCATCCAAGTGGATTTCTTGGATTAAGTCCTTCATTTCGGGAGGTAGTGTGGCTGTTAATGTAAATGATGAAGTGGGTCGATTTTTCCAAACCAGAAAAGGTCTACGACAAGGTGATCCTTTATCACCAGTATTGTTTAATATTGCCGCAGATATGTTGGCAGTATTGATTAAAAGAGCTAAGGAACAAGGGCAAATCGGTGGAGTAGTGCCTCACTTAATTGATAGAGGATTATCTATTCTACAATACGCAGATGATACACTCTTATTTATGGATAATAATTTGGATCAAGCTCGTAACATGAAGTTATTGCTTTGTGCGTTTGAGCAAATCTCGGGTCTCAAAATAAACTTCCATAAAAGTGAGTTAATCTATTTTGGTGACGCCCAGCATTCCTTACAACAGTATTTGGAGCTGTTTGGTTGCAAATATGGGGAGTTCCCTCTCAAGTATTTAGGAGTACCTATCTATTTTAAGAAATTACGAAACTCAGATTGGAAAAACGTAGAAGAGAGATTCGAAAAGAGACTCAGCAGTTGGAAGGGGAAAAATCTTTCAATTGGAGGCAGACTAACACTTGTTAATTCAGTGTTAAGTAGTCTTCCATTGTATATGATGTCCTTTTTCGATATTCCTAAGGGTGTTCTTAAAAAGATTGATTATTTACATTCTCGTTTCTTCTGGCAAGGTGACGGGGTCAAAAGAAAATATCGCCTTGCCAAATGGAGTATCCTTTGCCTCCCCAAGGACCATGGGGGTCATGGGATTCACGATTTACATGCTAAGAACATTGCACTTCTGAGTAAATGGTTGTTTAAGCTTTTAACTTCAGATGGTCCTTGGCAGCAGTTGCTTAGAAATAAGTATCTTGGATCTAAACCGTTAGTTCAAGTCGAGTGGAAACCAGGAGATTCACAATTCTGGTCTAGTTTGATGAAAGTAAAACGAGATTTCCTTCATTTTGGTACTTTCAAAATCAATAATGGATCACAGGTCAGATTCTGGGAGGATACTTGGCTAGGAAGCTGCGCTTTAAAGGACCAATTCCCTGGGCTATATAGCATAACAAGGAAGAAATACATCACCATTGCCGAAGTTTTCATGGCCTCTCAACCAAATATATCCTGGAGATAGTCATTGATTGGTTCTAAGTTGGTGGCGTGGAATGAGTTGCTTTCACGTATGGCTAACTTACAATTGACGCAGGGTGATGATGAGTTTAGATGGAACTTGGGCCAATCTGGGCAATTCTCAGTAAAGGTTCATTACCTGGCATTGACTAATTATGATGCTCCTAAATTAAACAAGCGTTTGTGGAAGTTAAAAGCTCCGCTAAGAATCAAAATGTTTTTATGGTACCTTCGAAGAGGGATTGTTTTGACCAAGGATAATCTGGCCAAACGCAATTGGCAGGGTAGTAAATCATGTTGCTTTTGTCACGAAAGGGAGATAATTAGGCATCTGTTCTTTACTTGTCGCTTTGCTCGTATGGTTTGGGGTTTTTGGTATCTAACTTTTGGTATTGCTAGACCGGTTAGTGTTTCTCACATGTTTGGAAACTGGCTTCTTTATTTTGAGAAGGGTCTTAAGAATGTCGCTTTGCTAGGAGCCGCAGCCATTTGCTGGTCTTTTTGGTTAAGAAGGAATGATATAGTTTTTGAAAGGAAATCAATTTCTTCTCCGTTGCAGGTTATTTATGCTACGTCCCACTGGCTGCGTACATAGGCTGTGTTGCAGAAAACGGATTTGCGAACTTTTATGGTGAAGGCTACCTATCGGTTGATGCAGGTAGCCAAGGATTTCTTTTCCGAGGCGCATGGGTGGCGGTCTAGTTTTCGGATTGATAGTCATTAGTGTGTGTGTGGTTTTGCTTTTCTTTTTCTTTTTCGTTTTTTTAAGGCTGTGTGCTGTTTAAGCAGAGGCCGGGAGAGAAGTTTCAAGGAATTGTATCATTTCGATGTAATACTCTTGAAATTAATAAAATCTTCCTTCATAAAAAAAATATCGCGAAATTTCTTTACCAATGCTTTTAGTTTTGGTTTCTACCAGCCTGGATGATCAACAGATGTAAGTAATGTTTCGGTCACGGTCAGTTCTTGAGGCAAGTTACGTTGTTGCAGAAGCAACACTATATTTTCTGTTGCTCGTGTTCTTCAAGTAATGTAAGTAATGTTCTCTGTTGCAGAAAGGCATGCCATGGCATAATTATCGATCTAGCCTTGCAAGTTATCCCCTTCGTTTTCTTTAAACAAGCATGATATATATAGCGCTTCTGGTTCTTTCGACCTATGTGTGTTAAATTATTTTAACATAATATGGTCCATGTAAATTACAGAATGGTTCTTATAATAAAAAGTCTAAGTGTGATGGTTGCTAGACTAAAAGATTAAGAATCATAGGGTTTAAAATCCCTCTCCTCTCCCTTTCAAATATTTAATTGTGTACTAATTAGTGTTATTAACCATAATTCTACAGGAGGAATTACGGGTAAGCATCAATATAATATTTTAGGCACACCTGCATGCATTTGAGCAACGCATTGCTTTTTGGCTGCCTACATGTATGTATTAAAACAAAACTGCAAAAGGAATTGATGCTTAAACAAAGCAATTTAATGATTGTCAGTTTTATTTTTTTAAGTGCATGGTAATATTTTTGGTTTCTGCAACAGCAAGTTGCAATTTAAAGTTTACTGTTACTCAATTAAAGTGCACTGTTATTGACTTCCAAATTAGCGCATGGAGATTGACTTTCTCTGGCTTCTCTCCTTGGCTATAAAAAGAGTCTCCTCCCGTATGTCACTGACATGTAAAGGAACAAAAGAATAGTACACATATAAAGGAAATCTCGGTTCTTTAATCATCAAAAGAACTATATTAGTAGCAGGAAGAGAGGAGAGAAAAACTCGATATGCAAGGTGTTGCTAATATGTCTTAAGGTGAGTTTGTGCTTTTGCACATATGAAGGATGATTTATACTTCTGCACATATAAAAATTGCTTATGTGGTTGAATCAAAATGTTCTAAATGATCATATAGCTTCCGCATTTATGCTTACAATGTGGCCTTTTGCTCTGAAGAGAATACCATTCCTTGCTTGCTCGTGTGACCCAGGTGTCTTCTTCAGGTTCCATGTCTACAGAAGACACTACTGCAAGGAGACACATTCCTTTTCTTTCCTTAGATATTGGGACATATGGCAGCTTTGTGTTCTTTAATCATGCATGATACACTCCATGTTCTTTCGTCCTATGTGGCCTTTAGCTCTGAAGATAATATCATTTCTTGCTTGTTTGTGCAGCCCAGGTATCTTCTTGATGTTCCTTGTCTATATAAGACACTACTGCAACGAGACACGTCCCTTTCGTTTCCTTCTTGCGAGCTGTGCATTGTTCTTTCAAGTCTCTTCTTTTCTAGTGATCGATAACCCCATCTGCCACCCTCCCCCACCCACCTAAAAAAAAGGGAAACTATTCCCAAGAAAATACAAAAAATCCTAGCCATTGCTGTTCTTTTATGTCCATAATTAAGCCCTTTTTCTAGTGATCGCTGCAAAAAAAAAATGCTTGTTTCTTTCTACCCTTTTGTGATTTTACAAACCTAGCTGGTTGGTTTATACATCATTTCGACATATATTGATTTCCTGCGAGCTGTCCATTGTTCTTTGAAATCCACATTTAATCCCTTCTTTTCTAGCTAGTGATCGATACCAAAGAAAAGAAAAGAAAAAAACAAACAAAAAAAACTGCCCCTAACAGAATTAAAAAAAAATCCATTGTTGTTCTTTCACGTTCATTATTAAGGCCTTGCAACCAAAAAAATGTTTATTGTTAGCCTTTTGTGATTTTTTGAAGCCTAGATAGTTGGTGCATACATCATTTCTTGCCGTGCAGATCGATTACATTGTCAAATTCAATTCTCAGGTAAGTATATGACTTCTTATTTCACTTGCGTGTAGGTTGAGAAATATGTATATTAAGGGTTAATTGTGTTGTTTTTGTAATTTTTTCAGGAGCATATAATAAGGAAGTGTGTGTACTTGCTAAATAGGGGATATAAATATAAGTATATATTAAGGATTGCAGAGTACTGTTCTCTTGGTGAGCCAGCATTAAATTATATTATTCCAAGTTGTTCACGGCTGGAAGTTTCACTGTTAAGAGCAAGCAAAGCAGAGGTAAAGAAACATTATTTTATAGCTGTTGATTAATATTAAAATCATCTAAGCTAGTAGCACGGTCTAGTTTACTACAGTACAATTCTGCCATAATTACGCACACAAGTCATACTTATTCATGTGTGAGATAACATATAAGAGTCTTAATGGTTAGATACTCTGATACAAACCCATTTAGCCCAGTATGGTCACCGGCTCACGGCCTGATTGGTAAACAATGCAAAACTTGGTGACACAAAACTTGGGACAGCTATTGAGCAGCAATTTCCCACAACACGTACATTTTATTCTAGTCGTACAAGTGGTAAATATGTCAGCATATCAAAATTGATACTATAAATATTAGTTCTTTAATTGAAAGCAAATTCTACAGTGCAATTGCATAACTAGAGCCATCCATGTGCCACGATGGTGCGGCTAATGTGAAGCATAACTGCTCCCGCACAACTTTGTTATGCCGTTGGTATAACTGGACAACTTAACCATGAATTTAATGAATTATAGAAAAAGCAAGTCCGTTAATATCTCCACCAATACCATGGTGTTTGTGGCCATATCAGCCAATGATCAATGTCTGTTGAATGTCGCCAGCTAGCGTAACATGTTGAATGCTCATCTCAAAGTGCCTTAGCAGGGGTAAAGTTTAAGTACACATCGAAAAAAGTTTGAGTACACATCGAAAAACCTGTTGAATATGACAGCAAATAGTCTAGCTAAATCTGGGAGGTTCGCATCTAGTCTCTTCTTTTCTAGTGATGGATAACCGTATCCCCCACCCCACCTTAAAAAGAGAGAGAAACTATTCCCAAGAAAATAAAAAAGAAAAACTCTAGCAATTGATGTTCTTTTACGTCCATAATCAAGCCCTTTTGTAGTGATTGCTGCAAAAAAAATTGTTTTTTTTTACCTTTTGTGATTTTTCAAGCCTAGCTGGTTGGTCGTATACATCGTTTCCACATATATTGATTTCCTGCGAGCTGTCCATTGTTCTTTCAAATCCACATTTAATCCCTTTTTTCTAGCTAGTGATATACCAAAAGAAAAGAAACAAAAAAGGAAAACAAAACTGCCCCTAATAGAATAAAAAAAACTAGCCATTGTTGTTGTTCTTTCACGTTCATTATTAAGGCCCTTTTCTAGTGATCGATGCAACAAAAAAAAATGGAAAAAAATTGCTTCTTATTAGCCTTCTGTGATTTTTCAAGCCTAGGTAGCTGGTGTATACATCATTTCTCGACGTGCAGATTACATTGTCAAATTCAGTTCTCTGGTAAGTATCTGACGTCTTTTTCACTTGTGTGTAGGTTGAGAAATATGTATGTTAAGGGTTAATTGCGTTCTTTTTGTAATTTTTTCAGAGCATATAATAAGGAAGTGTGTGCACTTGCTAAGTATGGGATATATATACACTGCAACAATCGGATTGAAGGATTGCAGAGTACTGTTCTCTTAGTGAGCCAGCATTAAATTTTATTATTAGAAGTTGCTCACGGCTGGAAGTTTTTTCATCATTAAGAGCAACCAAACCAGAGGTAAAGAAACATTATTTTATAGAGGTTGATTAATATTAATATCATCTAAGCTGGTAGCACGATATAGTTTACTACAGTGCAATTCTGCCATAATTATGGACATAAAGTATACCTTAATACCTATTCATGTGTGAAATAACAGATAAGAGTTGTCACGGTCAGATTAGGTTGGTGTCAGGCCATACCCTAATACAAACCCATTAAAAAGGGGAAAAACTGGTGACACAAAACATGGCACATCTATCGAACAGCTATTTCCCCACGACAAAACACAATTCAAACAGTATATTTTATTCTAGTTTACAAGTAGTACTTCAATTCAAAGCGAATTCCCCAGTGCCGTCGTATAATTATAGCAAAAGCAAAAAATTAATTATAGGGCATAATTGGACGACTTAACCAAGAGTTTTATTAATTATAGGAAAAGCAAGTCTGGCGTCACCGGGGTAATACGTCGAAAACAAAAAATTGGATAGGTGACTCTAAGAGTATGTACAATGGTATAGATAACTGCTGTCTATAACAAGCTAACATGTCATTTATAGACAGCGTTAGAGACAACTTATACAATAGTATAGACAGCTCATTTATGAGTAGATAGTTTCTTCTTAGACACAACCTGTCTTGGTTCTCGTGTTAGAGTCGACTCTAGATTAAGAGACGGCTCAACTCTCTAGATGTACCCTCTCTCATCCATATCAGTTTTTATCCTACATAGCATAGCTTAGAGACTGATATGGATCATTGTACATGCTCGCGTAGCATTGGGAGGTGGCGTCCGGTGGGTTCTTGCTGATGTGAAAAGTCTTTTTTTTTTGTTTAGAAGGGTTAGAGCTCTTCTAAACATGAACCAATATCCGGTCAGTTCCTGATGATGATATAAGGAAAAGGATGGTACAACATGAACCGATATCATGGGAAAACAAAAACATCAAAAGCGGCCTAGCAACATGACATGATCCTTAGGGCCCGTTTGGTACGGTTCCAGATTCTAGTAGAAACGGAAACGGTTCCAGATTCTTGGTAGAAACGTTTCAGGTAAAATCAGAATCACCGTCTGGAAACCATTTGGCTAAGTGTCTGGATTCAGATTATGGAAAGAGGATAAAGTGGTGAAAATGACCGAAGTGCCCTTTGTATTTGTGATAGATTTGTAGTACATTTTAATGTAAAAAATGACGATGAAATACATGCATCCATATTAAGGTCATTACAGAATTTTTGTATTAATATTATAAAAATGATAAAGTGAACTACGGACCAACCAAAGCTGTTCTACTCCTATGTAAACAGTTCCAATCTTTTAACAAGTCGTTACTTTTCTAGCGACTTGATAAACTTTTTTTTTTAATCTAGCTACCTTTGAACGTAATTTCAGAAATAGTCCTATCCCTAACCGTAGAAGCGCTAGCAAACGACACGTGTCATCTGTTATACTCCTATAATGCGGAAGAACCTACCGAGCTCTTAGAACCGGTGCTTCTGCGGTTAGCAATAAGATTATTTTTATAACTACGTGTGAAAGAGTGCAAGGTTTTAAAAAAAGTTGCTTGTAGCTATAAAACTGATGATTTCTTTTTAACCGTGCCCAGCATGCCACTCATGTGATGCATTGAAGTGCCACAACCACAGTACTACCCCTTGTCATACAGTACTACCAGTGTCGCCCTTGTCATACAGTGGTCAACTGCACTCCAAAAGTGCAGACTCCTGTTTTGCCAAACATTTGCCAATCTTTTGTGCTGAACGCTAAAAATCACAGAAGGAAAATAAAAAAGGAGATATATTCTGTCAGTGCACATCATCTTTCTTTGATCCTTTCCCAGTGATCATTGATCACTTCACCAACTTTGTTCCAGTCTTAACACGAAGAACTTGCTGAAAAGGAAAAATTATCTTACACAAGATGATAATGTCAACTGCGTTCTTTGTGACCAAGAAAGTGAAGAGACAAGAGATCACCTTTTCTTCAATTGTCCGTTCAGCTCTAGATGTTGGAATTCCTTGAATATATCCTGGGATCAAGAAGCTGACTTTGTCCAAAAGATTCATATCACTCGGCAAGCCTCTGGAGTTCCGTTCTTTCTTGATGCGTTCATGATTGCTTCTTGGGGTATATGGAAAATTAGAAATGACCTCATATTCCGGTCTAAACCAGCTAATTTTACAGTTTGGAAAGAGTGGTTTCTTGATGAAATTCACTTACAAGCTTTCAGACTTTTACCTTCTCGTAGATTTGGTTTAAAAGCCTGGGGTGATCGGCTGGCTTAGTGTGTTCTTTTTTTCTTGGCTGGGCTCTCTCCAGCATTTGTGTTTCCTTCCTTTCTCTTGTAATTATGCTTTTATTCCTTCTTTAATATACTAGACAGAGATGCGCACTACGTTGCGCCGAGCGAAATGGCGAACGTCACTTTTCCATTGACAAAACAGTAAAAAATTCAAGGGAAACCAAAATAAGCAAAATTTTAGAATTGATGTGGGTCGTTTTGCATATCAAAGAATGAGAACAAGATTTTTGGGAATTCATTGAGCTATAATGTGGGAATTTCATGACTATTTTTTTCAGAAGGGCTCGGTTCGCATAATGAAGAATAAGAACAAGATTTTGGCAAATCATTGGGCTATATTGTGGGAATTTCGTGACCATTTTTTTTCAGAAGGGCCTGGTTTGGGTTTGGATGGGAATTTCCCGAACCGTGAGGCCTTTATTGCAAACGAGACGATGGAGGGACTGATTCTTTCCGGCAAAAATAGTATATACTATGGAGAGAACATGAGAATGGTGGGTTCTTATCTGTTTTTGTCACTATTAACTATTACGTGCACATAAGATGCTCGTCCTTATTGTTCAGTAGACTATTCACTTCATCATGATTTCTTTGCTCCAATTTTTAAGTCAATCTATGTCCCCAACCACCTTACCAAACCATAATCGCTACATTTTTTGTGCTAGAATTGACTAATTCTAGTTAAGAAATACCTTGCCAATCAAATAAACACAGACACTTTGAACTAAAAGCTTAACTTGAAGAAATAAGCTGCAGTGTGAAAATTCCTAAAAAAATCAAGAGGTACCTTCTGGAGGAGGCTGAGGGAAGTTGTGCGATAATAATAGTTCCATCCGAAATACTCTAGTCCCATGGAGTTCCAAGTGCACCATGTCCAGATTAAGATTTGAAGAACATAATATTAGAACATAGTGCAATAGGAAAAAAATAACTAACACTTAGTGTTCCGTAATAGCCAGTAGGAAAGGGCTTCATGAATACTTAACTCTAAACAAATAATCTGTAAAAGACAGAATGCCCCCCAAAAAAACCATTAAGCAAGCACCAAAGCATGATCAACATTACCATGTATATTATCATTGCAAATCCTAAAAAGCAATGGAAAGCATATAGCAACATATGTTGATAAAATCTTACCAGCGCCCTCAATATCAACAAAAATATTGGTGAAGTCATCATCACTAACGATAATTTTAATCGCTTCTGGAGGTGACTCATCAAGATTCTTCAGTTCTTTAGCCAATGGACTGAGGACATTTGGTGGGAGGCTATCATTGGTTGTCTTTAGTAACACGAATAGGCCATTGGAATCATGGAAGGCAGCGTAAAATTGTTTTGGACTTATGTTCCCTTGATCACTCAACAAATACTAAAAAGTTGAATACCTCCAATACTCACCATGGAGGCAAGGACAGCAGACAGCTTAAAAGGCATTTCGCTGGCAAGCAGCCATGAACCATACCTTCAGTATGTTTGGGTCCTCCCATGGTCCTTTTTTAGCTTCAAGGCACCCTCCATATTCAGGACAGGTACAGGTGCCACCAAGGAATTCCAGCTATCCACTGATTAAATTTCACAAGTGGAAGGAATAATAAGAACTGAGGATTCAATAAAGCAATTCTCCCAAGAAGAGTACATTGAATGCCACTTACCTAACATCAATTATTTCAAGCAGCTTACTTTGATGTTTGTTCCAAGTACCTGAAGAAACATAAGAATACCTTGGAAATAAAGTAACTTTTGTACAAAAGGTAATGCATAGTCAGCAGAAAGACTTACATGTATCTTGGAAGTGGTTTTTGGGTCAAGGACTTCACAGTGCTCCATAACAACTGAAAGCCCGGATCAGCATCGACAATAAACATTTGATAGAGTCTGGAGGCATGAAACAACAAAAGGGGGATATTTAACCCAATAAATCTAAACAACAAAATATACAGACACAACACTATGGTTATCACAAGAGTGGTGTAGAAATGGAAGTCCAGATCTCTGGGTAGTTATCATTGTCAATTTTCTGCAGTCGCAAAATTAATTCACATGCAGTTTTTCTGAAATTTTTGAAGCCCTGCAAAGCATGTATCGAATTAGCACTCGCTAATTGCCAAGGCTGTGACTAAAGGAACGCATTATGGAGATTAAATATTCAACATACCACACCCTGAACATCCAGAATTGTTGTGATTGAATCAGTGTGCCTTTTTGCAGCAAGAGAGCATGCTGGAAACCTGATCAAGAAGCTCCTCTCAAATTCCTTCACATGGTATCTTACATATCGGTCCATTGTTGTTACATGCATAAGCTTGTTAGGATCAACCTTTCCAAGCCTCTCGGTATAAACAGGCGTCCCCTCTTTGTCAACACCATGGTAACCATGAGGATAATACTGCAGAACAGAGTCCAACTTGTTGTAACTGAAATCCTATAGAAAAATGTAGTTCTGGGTGTTATTTATAGCCAAACAAAATCTTAAGTGTCTCAAAGAATTAAATTCAGTAAACTAACCAACCTCAACAATCGTATCAGTACCATACTCCCTCCTCCATTGAAGCATGTCAGCCCGCATTTGCTTTGCTTTGTCAATGTCAAATTTCCTTGCTTTCAGAAATCTACACAAAACCAATGTAAGTTAGTTTTTGACAGCACACTTGCGATATGGAAAAGAAAATAAGATATGTCAAGCTCATGAAGGGGCACCATCGTTAATAGGATATATACCTGAGCATCATACGATAGTCATCATGCTTTGCAGGCAACAACTCATCCAAAAGCAGCGCTTGTCTAAATGCTTCAACCGCTTGAAGCTCCTCTAGATCGTGAACATCTTCAATAGACACAGAGAGAACCCGACTACCACTCTTCCTCTCTCGAAAAAAAAGCAATCACTGCTATATTGATCACATGCTGCCCTTTGAATGAACATTTAGTTCAGGCATCAATTAAACGAAAGTGCAGCAGGGACGAAGGAGGAGGGGGAAGGGCGGCCTCCGCCTGAAGAAGACGCTAACTGGGTGAAGCGACGCGAAACAGACGCCGGAGGCAGCGGAGCTCACAAAGGAGAGCAAACGAGAAGACCGAGGGAGGGGCAAACCGAGAAGAGGCGACGCGGAGGCCTGCGGAATAGTCGCACCTGGAAGAAGACGGCAAGCGGAGGAGACGCTACCAGCCATCGCAGCACAACGAAGGCGCCACCAGCGCAACGGACGGCCCCGTCTTGGCGGAATGGAACGGGAGCAAGAAGCACGGCCGAAGAGGATGTGGACCACGCGAGCGGACGGCGAGGGCCGGCGGAACCCGCGAAGCAGCCGGCTACAGGAGAGAAACGGCGAAACGAGGGGCGAACGAATCGAGAGGAGGCCAAGGCAATACCTCCCAAAACGGCGCGAATCCAGGAGGTGCTACCGCTCATCGCACCGAAGGACGGCGAGGAAATCGCCACGTCTGGAACGGGCCGGACGCGTCTGGCGCCGACGGCAACGGGATGGGGGGGGGGCGCACGATGGAACGGATTGCGCGAAGAGGACCGATGACGTGGATACGCCGAGCGCTCGCCAATCCCAGGGGCTTTATATAGATAAATATTCCTGATAGGGGTCTCCTCTATCAGTTTCTTGTTCAAAAAAACTTTGTTCCAGTCTTGCTGATGAAACAGTACTCAAAAAGCTCTTGCCGACGAGACTTTAGTGCTGAAGATCTTATAAACACAAGCCTTCCAGCGATTCAGTCCCAGATGCAAACAACCTTTCCCCAGCCAAGGATAAGAGGGAGTACCTTATCTTTACTTCCTATCTGTAATAGCTAAAAATTTCTCGAAGGAAGAAGAAAGAAGAGTTAACAACATTGCAGTAAATTAGCCCTGCTGTTTTTATTTATTACCCCTAGTGTTATGACTGTCTTAGAAGTTACTAAACCCAAGAAGCAGCAGGATAAAAAGGACTGTCATGTCATGTGAGCTGTTCCTGTCCTTAATTAAACCCCAATGCAAGAGCAGTTCACAACAACATTATTATCAGGCTGCAACCGCAACAAGATGCATTGTTTTTACTGTTTGGGCTAAAAAGATGCAGCAGCTTCTATTTGGGCTAAAAAGGCATGCAATTTCCCCACAGCCATAAACAAATGTTCCCCCATTTACATCTACAAATATCAAAGCTAAACCAAGTAAAAATAGCAAATGTAAACAACCAAAAGAAAATTAGTATTATTTCCCATGGAAAGCACAACATTTCCAGTTCTTGGCTTCTTGCCACTATAATGTCACCAGTCACCACCACAAACACTGAACTGAACGAAGGGACTCCATGAAGAGCAACAAAGAGCTCAGAAAAAAAATCATTTTTTTAGTAGTCAACACATACATGACCATAAGATTACTGCAAAAGAGATCAAACAGCCCATTAATCCCTTTTCTATACAAAGAAAAAGCCAAACTCTTTCCGGTTCATGGCTTCTTGCCATTACAATACTTACTACTACCAAACACTAAGCTATGCCACAAGCAGTAGAACTTCAAGAACTGCAGTATAAGGTGTGCGCCTCTGGACGAGGACGACGACCGCGACGCCGATGGGGCTGCCGCCGGCTCAGAGGTGTGCGCCTCTGGAGCAGGCGACGGCGACAGACAGTGGGTGCGAAACGGGGAGAGGGAGCGGACCTGCGGTGCACGGACCGGCTCCGGAAACGGCCGCGCTCGTCGGCCGGAGCGGCCTCTGGCGGCTGCGTGGGGTGGCCCGCGGGGAGGTCCGCGAGGGACGGGGGCGCCTGCAGCCGGAGGAGGAAGTACGAGGAGAGGACGCGCCATCGCTTTTAGCAGGGCAGACTTGGAATTCGATTCGGTGAATCGGTGAGGAACGGCGTCGTAGCCGATTCGAGCACGGCTACAAAAATCAGAAACGTTCCGCGTCGAACCGTTCCGATGTAATGAGGCGTTTGGTTGGTTTTTTTTCCGATTCAATGAGAAACGGGTGAGTTCTAAGGTACCAAACGGGCCCTGCCTAAGTAATTAACGAAAGGAGGAAACAGTGATAGAACAAAAAAAAATGTGAAGCAGGTCCTTTTGCTGCCGCGCCATCATCCTCAGGGATGAATGACGAGACCATTTACGGCAGAAGTTACAATGTTTACAAAATGGTTCCGTTGTTTACGGACCTAGATTGACCTTTGCATCTTGTTGTGTAATGGTTCGTTTACCTAGGTAGAGGTGGGCACTTCGATCGGGCTTTTCTGGGCCAGTCTAAGGCACAGCGGCATGGCCCGATCCAAAATACCATCCGACATGAAGTGGGTCGTGCCGAATTGGCATGTTACTATTCCTCAAGCTATGCCGGACCCGGGAACGGGCACGGCGACACAACCCGACACGTTACTGTTCCACTCTTGCTCGTCGTTCTCTCTCTCTCTCTCTCTCTCGTTCTCTCCTCGGCTGACGGCACTCCTCGCTCTCTCCACTCCTTTCACCACCGCCTTGCTTGATCATCTTGAGAGATTGAGATATACGGGCAAGAGAGGGAAGAGAGCTGAAAGAGATTGAGAGAAACAGATGAGAGGATTTTAAGAATGAATAAAATTTAGTTTCTTTTCTCTTAATGTTTGTGTTTATTGTTTTAGCTCTATGTGTCTCTATCTCCTTTTCTCTCATCGCAATAGTGCAAATGGGTCAGGCCTAGGCAGGCATGGCACGAAGCAGGCACAAAACATAAATAGGTTGTGCCTGGGCTTGCCGAAGGTGAGCCGGACCGGCACGGCACGACAGGGCGTACACGATGGGCCATCGCGGCCTAGCATGGTTCAGGCACGAAGCACGATGAATCCATGCGGACTGGTCTGGCACAGCACGACACCCACCTCTATACGTAGGCCCACGATTTGTGAAATGTGCAGCATATGACGTGGTTGCCATAGGAAATCAATACATTCTCGATTTGATGCATGTGTTTTACAAAATGAGTGGTCAACACAAACCGGAGTAACAATTACATGATATTCATGTCGGTTTACATTCGTGGAGAACGCCAATAGAAATCACGTATTGCTGTGATACCACGGTAAATCCACAACAACCAATGGTAGGTGTGGGGTAGAAAATCAGCAATGGGTGCAATCCCTCGTGCATTTTGAATACGTGATGAGTAGCAAATTTTCTCTAGCCCTTCGTTTACATGGTTAACAGATGGAATAAATACGGGTAACATGAGTGCCTAAAAAATTCAACGCCAGGACGTATATACTCCGAGACAAATAAAAGATCTACGGAGAAGGCAGATGTGTTGGACGAGGATACATCTACATGCTATCATTGTCATTTACATGGGATGAATATGGAGGAGTATCCAAGTACTTGCCCACAGAAGATCATCGAATGTGTGATTTGGTCCTCTAAGTGGACTAGATGTCCAAGAGGGAGTAAAATGGGATTCCTTTTACAACAAAGGCTTAATTAAAAATCAAACTTTTCTAGCCTAATCTAAGTGCCTAGGGTTTCTATGTTAATTTTATAACCTAATTTCAATCCTACACAATTCTAGGAAAGATAATTGATAAACTAAATACGAAAACATAAAAGTTAAAAGAGATACAACTGATTTTTTTTGCAAGGTCATAGAAATTTGGCGACCTTCCTTACTCTTTATTAAAGTACTCTCATAAGAGTCTAGCTCCGATTTAAAACTACATAAGGAATCAAGTCATCTACTTATAGTAGTCATTCTCTATTCTAGATTGGTGGACTCCAAACCTTCACATGACTCTCGATGCCTTCCACAAGTGCTTCTAAGAAAGATCACTGAGTCAAATGCTTCCAACCAGTTTAGGAGTCACCGAGCTCTAAGAGTAATGAGCCCAAAAAGCTCACTTGAACCTCACATGGTCAAGCAACTTGGAGTGGTGTATAAACTAGGCTTATCTACTCCCTCAAGCACTCAAAGGATATTCAATCTAATCTTCAAAGTACCCTACAGGTCCTCACTAGGATGAACACTAAGCTAGAGTCATCAACCATTGCAAGAGAACCTGAAAGGACAGGTGATGTCGCCTAGAGAGGGGGTGAATAGGCGAATTAAACTTTTAAAACTTAATTGCAGCGGAAATAAAACAATCCAAGGTTTTCATCCGAGTGTCCGGATTTTATCCGGATACTCCAGTATAAATGTCCGGACTATCCGGGGTAATTGTGCGGATACTCCGGATTGGAGGCCTCGGGATGAAATTTGAAATTCCTCCAACTTTTGAGCAATCTACTTGAACACAAAGATTCTAAACACTATCAGGAACCTAGATCAAGTAGTGGTCTAGCGAAAAACTTAATAAGCAAGTAGATCAAGCAAAATCAAGATTCAATATCAAATAATAAAGCAAAAGCAAGAAGTAAACTTGGAGACAAAGATTTTTCACCCGAAGTTCGGATCCTTGAGGGGATCCTACGTCTCCGTTGAGGCGGCACCAAGCCGGGGTCTCTTTCAACCCTTATCCTCCCGGTGTTGCACTTTGCACTCGCCGGCGGCCCGGTCACCCAAGACACGGGGGTCTCTTTCAACCCGCTAGCCGCCCGGTGTTGCACCTTGCACTCGCCGGCTTTCACTTCTTTGATTCCTTCCCTTGCGGAGGCGGAATCGGCCTTCACAAACTTCCCACGGCCAACCACACAAAGCTTCGGTGGCTCGTAGGTGACCTCCTAGCCGTCTAGGAGTCCTCAACCTCCAAGAGTAACAAATGCTCACGAAGAACAAGCTTGGAGATGAAATCAAGTGCTCAACAACTCAAATCACACTCAACCCGAGCACTACCCTCTCTCACACCCAACCCTTCACTCAAAAGGGGATCACTAAGATCTAGGGTTAGAGAGGCTTTTGGGAGCTTAAGATCACCAAGAATACACCCCAAAGCACCAAGGAACCAGCCCAACAACCTCCCCCAACGGCTACCCAAGAGGGGGCTTTAAATAGAAGTCCCCAAAAAAAACTAGTCGTTTGAACTGCGCAAAGTCCGGATACTCCGGACTATTTTTACCCCGGAATGTCCGGACTAAATGTCCGGATACTCCGAAATCATCCGGATACTCCGGATTGACTTAACCGAGAGACCCAACCCGGATACTCCGGACTTAAGTCCGGATACTCGGATGGACTCAAAGACCCGACGAAAAAGAACATAACTTTTGATTCCGGACTCCGATTTAAGTGATTTTGGACTCTATTGAAAGCTAAGAACAAGGGCTACACAACTAACAAGGTCTCACTACCCAAATCTCAAAGGATAAATCCAGATTTCACCAAGATTCCAAGAGAGACCTACAAATTTCACTTTCCAGCATCACCAACACCACTCTCTCTCTAAGTTTCACAAGGATGGATCATTTGAGCACTTGACACATCTAGAAGTCATTCAATGGAGCATCCCTCTTAATAGTACGGCAATCCTTAGACTCAAATTCAAACGAGAAATCTAAGTCTTACCTTCAATCCGCATGCCGTCTTCTTTCTTAATGCCGGTGCATGAAGACCTTCACCATATAATTGATGACATCTTCGCCTTGTCCAACTTGACTCGATTCACCTCATGAGACTCTCGTCCTATCGACCTTGACTTGATCATCCTCTCCGGCGATCTCTCGCCAAGTCGATCTTGACTTAGTCCTCAACTCTTGGTGACACCGCCGTCTTGTTGACCTCGGCTTAACGATCATCCTTCAAGATACCTTGGTCATCGTACACACACGGGACCTAATTCTTTCCAAACCACTCATGAAAGACATTAGTCCCAAAAGCTCAATAGATATAAATAAATTGATATTTGTAAGCAGTTGATTACCACAAGTGTTTCATATAAAGAAGCATAACATAAAAGGAAACACTTGACATAAGAAATAATCTCTACTAAGTGCATCATGATGAATATGTAATTGATCTATATGCACTAGAGAAATAATTTCCAATATGATGAATCAACCAAATCATAGCAAGGATCACAGTCTTTACTTAATTGAAGCACATGATGGAATATACACGAATTGAAGCACTCTTATTTTGAAATAAGAGTAAATATGTGATCCAACTCTAGATTAAACTTCACTAGGAGAGGTGCATGAGAAGATACACAACTAAAACATGCATGCACCAAGTCAATCTATAGCAATGCGAAGTATAACTCTAGTTAATACATGCATACTAAAAACAAAGCACATAATGAACTTAAATGAATATATATGCACAAATAAATATGACATGAACCAATGTGCATATATATAATCAACATGTTACTTGAAGTTCACTATGCATTTGCACAAAAGGAATGCAATAACAAATATAGAAGGGATACCAAAATTGCATACCTTGTCTTTGCTTAACCATCCCACTTGATTTTCCTCTAAATAGGTGAGACTGATACTCAACTAGTCAATAACATGTTAGTCTCATAGCACTATAATCATATTAGAGGTTTGTTATTTGTTAAGCACTAAGTTAAGCATTTACTCAATTATATAGATTGTCATTATATGTGTTTGTCATTAATCACCAAAATAACATAAGTGCCTAGATGCACTTTCAGAACCCCCATAGGGTCTATATATAGCGCTACTCCTCAGAAACTAGTCAGTAGACATAGATTTTTCAAAAACTCCTTTTGGGTTGGATCATCCAGTCCCACTCAGATTATCTGGCTTAAACACTTCCAAGGGTTGAAAATATAGTTGTTGTGCACAGTCGGGTTGTCAGCTGGTTGAGTCGGATCATCAAACCCTGTACAAAGTCTCAAGAGCACCTTCTTTGTTAAATTGATTCAATCAATGATTCGACTCACTTGGATAATCTGAGTAACATTGAGCATGTCCTTTATGAAATTTATATAACCAGTGGTCCAACCCACCTAGATTATCCGACTCCCATTGAAATTTCCAAAATACAACTATATGGCAACATTTGGATTAATTGAACTATTGTAATGTTTAAATTGAATTTTTGCAGCAATCATCTCATGCTAAGATAAATTTAAGCAACTATCTTTTTAGCATTTTCCTACGAGTTAATATATAGTCTCGTCCTTCCAATAAATTTTTATATTTAGTCCAAATGCTTATCTAAATTGAAAAAAGGTATATACTGTACAGAGTTCTTTTTCATTTTTGTTTTAGCGCAAATGGTATTCTAATTGCTTGTTCATGAATCATGACTATTTCACTTGAAGTGCATACAGGTTCTGTGTACATGCATCAAGAAGTTTGATCCACAACGTACTTGAACATAAGAAATGTCAACTACATCTTCCTCAGATTCTGATATTGAAGAAATCTCTTTCTCGGACGAATGGCGTGATGCTTTGCGAGATCTGAACTTCTGGTATGATTTATAGCTCCCTTATTTACACAGCTTTTAAAAATTACGAAGGAAAGAAATTTATTGGTTATCCATGATTTTCTCTCCCACGGCATAACTGGGATTGATTTTAATTAATTCATATCGTTAAAGCATAAATCTAAATATTTATTTTGGGTTGGTTTACCCATGACATTTTGTGGGTATGGGGAAATAAGCAACCGTATTACATTTACGGTCTGTTTGGAGGTAGGAATATAGTAGATCAATGTAATGTTTTCCCCTACAAAATTCCTACTTTACAAATAGGTCCTTACTTTTATAATATTATCTCAAGCCATACAAGAGTGGCAAACTAGTGGCTAGTCCAATTAGTACGGCACCTATGTCGTGTGGCTAAAGTCATAGTTTTAGTCCCAATGACTAGAATTATGTTTTTTTATTTTTATATTTGACAGGATTTGATTATGGGTTATCATGCTTTGTTCTGTTGCACCATTCTAGGGATTAATTTTCTTCCTATTTGTTAAAGCACAAAAAATCTAACTATATTTTAAGTAGTCTGCAAAACATTTAGTTAGTCCGGGGAAATAGAAAATACATACTATGTTTACAGTTTGTTTGGAAGTAGGATCACATAACAGGACATCAACATCATAGTTTCCCTCCAAAATTCCTATTTTTGAAATGGGGCATTAATCTCATGCAAGGGATATTGCAATGATTAGAAGATGGAAAGGTTGTTTGAATTTTGAAACAGAATGGTGGTTTGAAATTTTGTAAGTCTACATCAATCTCGAGGGCACCTGACGTTGGTGATAGTATGTGTACCAACATATGCATTTATTTTCTAGGTCGTTGAGTGAAACCTTAAGCAACGAGTCTTGCCTTGTATCTTACAACTTCATTGTTTTCATTCTCCTTCCGAACAAAAACCCATTTGTGACCTATGGGGTTTATATGGGGAGGCGTGCGGCACACTGGCCCAAACACTTCTCTTTTGTTCAGAGAGACTAACTCTGCGGTGATTGCCTTCTTCCATTCTTCCCAATCTAGCCTTTTCTTGCATTCTGCGAGAGATGTAGGCTCGGGATCATGATCAATGATCGAGGCGATCTTGTTTGCAAAGTATGCATCGACATTGGCTGTTGCTCTATTCAGGGATTCTCCTGTTATTACAAAATTTATGACC
This sequence comes from Guadua angustifolia, assembly GCA_036346375.1. NCBI lineage: Eukaryota > Viridiplantae > Streptophyta > Magnoliopsida > Poales > Poaceae > Guadua > Guadua angustifolia. The sequence goes on along the minus strand of CM070506.1, from coordinate 25,905,924 downwards.
ATTTCGTCATGGGGTGCTTCATGCACTTCTACTTGCTCTTCACTACTATTTCCCATCACAGGAGCAAGTTCCTTCAGCTTTTCATCGCCCATGTGTGCGCACACATTTTCTCCGGCGGCTTCCTCCAATGGAAGATTCAAATCTGGAATTGCCTTTTCCATAGACTTCTTTCCAGCGCCAGGTCTCAACTGGCTCCCCTTCTTTCTTTGGGGCATCTTTGTGATTGGCTGTGGTAAGTCCTCTTGCCCAGTTTTCTCCAGACGTCTCCGGGTACTTTGGGTTTGAGAAGCCGATTTTTCATTCCTTTTCCTTTGAGGCCTCTCGAACAGGATGAGGGATACCTTCTGCTTTCTTTGGTACTTTCACCCTCTCTGGTGCATTTCTTGCAGGTACATACGACTTAATCACGCCTTTCAGATCACAAAAATGATCAAGCAGTTCATTTGCTAAGTTTTGCAAATCAATTATCTTTTGGACTTCTCGATTTGCTTCATTAGTTCGCGGGTCATGCGCAAGGATCCCAGTGGAATGCCATATGATTTCCCGGCATTTTTCATCCAAAGGTTGATTTCTCCCCTAATGACGGAAACGGTCCTCGCTAAAGATACTGATCAATGAATCGGTCAGTATGCAAGTCTCCATCATGGGTTCCAAATACCGATTATAGATGCACTTTCATAACCAACGATATCCCAGACTTGCGGAGAGGGCCCATTGCGATCATTGTGGGGGCGGTATAGGTACATATACCAAACATCCAAACTTTTCGAGATGGGAAATCTTGGGATGACCCTTGCACTAGTTGCATATGCGAATGGATGTTGTAGGCCGATGGTCTGAAATTGATGAGAGCTGCTGCGTGTAAGACTGCATGTCCCCAACAGGTGTTGGGCAAGTTACAACTCTGCTAGAGCGGTCTGGCAATGAATTTGATCCTCTTTATTAATGCTTCGGCTAGTCTATTTTGCATATGGACGTGCGGTACAGAGTGCTCAACTTCTATTCCTGTTGCTGTGCAATAATCATCAAATGCATTGGAAGTAAATTCACCGGCATTGTCCATTCAAATGGACTTCACACGATGATCAGGAAAACCATTCTTAATTCTGATGATCTGCGAGATCAGCTTTGCAAATGCATGATTTCTGGTTGACAGCAAGCATACATGCGACCATTTCGAGGAAGCATCTATAAGCACCATGAAATACCGAAACGGCCCTGACAAGGGTTGAATCGAAAATCTTCATGATTCGGGAAATTCTTAACATTAATGCCATGACACTGTGAGTTGTTCACTATATTTCTCATCATTCTAAGACCAGGATGGCCTAATCTACAATGCCACAAAGAAAATAATTCAGAGTGTCTAAAGACAGTCTTCAAAGAAGTGTACACTTTGGGTGCATGAATTTTCGTGTAGTACAACCCAGATTCATATGAGAGATATTTTTCTAATATCATTTTTCCACATACCGCGTGCTTCACGATGCACAAGTATTCTTTGCCATTTTCTTCATTGGTTTCTACGTGAAACCCATTGGCGCGGATGTTTTTGAAACTTAAGAGAGTGCGCGTCGATTCAGGGTACAAAAGGGCTTCTTCAATTACCAAAGTTGTACCCATTGGCATTATAATTGTGGCTCTTCCAGAACCTATTATATAAGAATCGCTTCCTGCGATTGTAGTGATTCTTCCAACGTTCTTCGTGATCAACTGGAAGTATTTGGACTCTCTTAGGATGGTATTTGTTGTGCCACTATCAACAATACATATCTCCTCTATTTGAGCGCTACACGATTTCTAGATAAAAGAAATATAATTCCAATCAGACAGTAGCAAAATAATTCAAATATTACTTGCAAATAAAGAATACTGGAATAAAATAAACTTCTTATTCATTCATGCAGAGGGGTATGCTCTTCTAGAGCTTACAATCCATTATTCAAAAAAGGAATTCAGTAATCAACCACTATCTAAAAAAATGCAAATAATGCAATTCATGCATTAAATGGAATCTGTAAAGTATGCATTGACTTCAGCCTCTATGTCATCGACAGAGGTCTTCTCTTCATTTGCCAAAAGTTTGGCTGCTGCATCGATGTCCAGGGTAGACTGTGAGGCAAGTGGAGTGTCCACGTCCATGGCATCATTGTCGCCTACCTTGGCGAAATGTGCTTCTGCTGGTGCATTGGCTTTGGCCTTCTTCTTGGCTTGATATGCGTTGATCACTTCCTTAGGTTCCCGGCATATCTTCGACCAATGCCCCCAAGTGCCACACCTAAAGCACGTCTGGTTCTGCTGTCCATATGGCTTAGCGTGTGACTTCTCCTTGTCATCCTATTACACTTAGGCTTTGGACTTTCCCTTGGCCTGATATCGCTCTTTTTCACCCTTGCCCTTCTTCCTGTGTATGGGTTTTTTCACCTTATAGCTGTTGGCGTTGACTTCAGTGCCAATGCCCTTCCAGGTGACTGCGAGACGAAGTTCTTGCGTAGAACATCGTCCTGTGATTTCGCAACTTGCATAGCGTCAATCAGTTTGCTATACTCCTTGTATGCGTCCTGACGATAGCTGCGGGCACTCTGGATAGCATTAGGGTGAAAAGTGGAGAGAGTCTTCTCAATCTTCTCCTCGTTAGTGATCTTCTTGCCACACAAGGAGAGATTGATACAAATTCTGTGCAATGCAGAATTGTACTCGGCCACTATTTTGTAGTCCGCAAACCTCATGCGAACCCAATCTTGCTGTGCTTGGGGCAAGATGGTGTACTTGAGCTTCTCGAACCGCTTCTGAAGTGCAGTCCAAAGCTCAAGTGCACTCTCCTCAGCCATGTATTCATTCTTTAGTGTGGTTAAGAGGTGGTGCCTGAGGAAGTGCAGAGCTTGATCATTCTGCTCGGCGGTAGGTTGCGCGTCCTTCGAGGATCCTAGGCAGATGGCAGCCCGGAGCTTCTTGCCCCCAAGGACGATCTTCACATCAGATGCCCAAGTGAGATAGTTCTGACCATGCGGGGCCATTTCTTCAAACTCACGGTTCACAATGCCAGACATTTGCATATTTATAAATTCCATCATTAGATTACTGTGTGTAATATAATAAAAGTGATTGCAAAATTCATAAAATGCATAAATTAAATTCTTATGAATTTCCAGTAAACTAAATAGAAGTCAATAAATACAAAAAATGCATAAATACAGAAAAGGAAGGCTAAGAAAATAAAATCAGAGCCAAATAATTTTTTTCTAGAATTTTCTGGTAATTTTCCATAATTTTCTGTTTTTTTTCCCGAAATCCAATAAGAAATTCTTTCTGGCCTGGAGGACTGAGCCGAAACTGAAAATGGGTGACACCTCGGTTTCACAGGCGCACCAGAACCGAGACAAAACAGATCAAACAGAGCTCCCAAAAAAAATTTGAAGTCCGATCAGATAGCTTCACAAGTAAGAACTTCTAGTCTCTTCACGATAGCTTCACGAGCATACAGATGCCTCAGGAGACGAAAGAACTGCTAGTCGCTTGCAAGAAAAGACTTCACGGAAATCTCGAGCGTGCGCACGAATTCCGGTTTTAACCGGACTTCAAGTCTGGTTTCTTCTGGTTTCATCTGGACTTCGAGTCCATCGCCTCTTCGTTCGCAGAGCCAGCGCGGGAGCCGATCGAGGCGGCCGACGGCGCGTGCGGGTGCGCGGGAAACGAGGCTGCCGGCGGCGGCTTGCGCGGTCCAAGATCCGTGCTCGGGTGGCCGGCGACGCGTGCGGGCACGGGGAAACGAGGCGGCCGGCGGCGGCTTGCGCAGTCCAAGCTCCGTGCTCGGGAGGCCGGCGGCTACGGGCGCGGGCGCATCACGGCTTCGGGCCAGCGCGCATGGGCCGAGGCGACGTCTTCGAGGCGCGCGGCGGCTACGAGGGTGCCTTCGAAGCGCGGTGCCGGGGACGAAGCGGCCATACGGAGCCTTCGAGGCGCCTTCGAGGCCGCACGGAGCCGGCGGTGGCGGCGCCTTCGAGGCGGCCCGTCGGAGGTCGGCGGCTGGTGGCCGGTGCTTCGAGCACCAGAGCCGTCGGCCTTCCTTCTTTTTTTTCCCTGTGAATGTACTGTAGCAACGAAATAAGATAAAAAACCCTGCAAACAGAAGCTTCGTGCCACGCAGATGCATACGTATGATTCATACGCGAGATTAGATCAATCCCTATATCTCACTTTTTCAATTCTGCGTCGGCGGTAGAGGCTCGTACTGATAACATATTGAGAAACCTCGCTACCGAGTAGTCCAGGGTTCCCGACAATATAATATTTGTGGAGAACAAGGAGAAAGGAGACACAGAAATTAAGGGAAAGCACTCGTTTTATTGATTGATTCAGAATATAATAAAGGGACCTCTGCCTTCTATTTATAGCTTCCGGTTTAGGATTTCGGTTTAAGGGACCAATTTGGATCTTCATGGGCCGTTAGGGTTTCTCAACATCCTCTTCTAGTACAGTACTTGATCTGTTCTTCTTTTCAAATGACATTAATGCTTTTACATGGCATGAGGTATGGCTTTGACAAGTACTTTCTAAACTACGTATCAGTATAAATTAGTAAAATTATTATTACTATGACGAATAAGGTTGTTAAAATCTCGATTCGAGTCTTTGAACCTAGATTTAGTGGACCGATTCGATCCTAGGTATGATCTCAATTTGGTAGAATCTTAATACTATTAGGATTAGAAAAAAAATTGTAGGATCATGATCACAATTTACATGCAATTCCACCTAATCCTAGTAATTAATTATAAATAATTACTTGCATATGTCCTTCCAATTGTAAAATTTGACCTTTGATCCATTCATATATACAATCATTTGCATAAAAAAATATATTTTTAAGTTATACTATGTTTTTATTAAATAAAGTTTTCTAAAGTACACTTGAAAAGGATATCATCATTGAAAAAGATGGTATATTTGAAGAAATATATATTTTGTAGAATCAGGTGGGATCTTAATTAGATTCTTCGCTTCAATTCTATAATACCATGGTACCAAAGCATCTCCGATTCGATGCAAGAACTCGATCCTAACAACCTTGGTTATGAAATTACTTTTGTCAACAAATCTATCGACGTAGATTTCATACAGCCAATCTAAAATTTTTTGAACATATTGTTGGTCAAATTTCAGAAAATTTGATTTCATGATTTTAAAACATCATTGAAAATAGAACGGACAGAGTAACTGTTTGTTATTAGTAGGGAAAATTGGAATGCGGTAAGTTGGGACATGAGGCATGTTGAATTAACACCCAAGCCTTCCAGGTTTTACGCAGATCGGAACATCAAAATGTACAGACTCTGCAAGTTAAAGGAAATATGAATCAAAAGTTGAGGGTGAAAAATTAAGTTCTCTTTTTTTGAAAAAAAAAAGAATTATCTATATAGGAAGGTTTTTCACGATACATTGTGCCCTCCCCATAAGCATGCTATCTTCTTAATTGTATGAAAACCATCATTTTCATGTTCAGGCTCCTCTCCCATAATTTTATTGTGAAATTCCTTCTCAGCCACAATGTTTACAGAGTAACTTATGTAAAAGAAGTTTTTTTTTGTGCAAGGGAAATTTACATTCTCCACCACACATGATAACGTTTGAGATTCACGTGAACTCCCATATCCAGAGTCCACTTGGTAGATAATCATACTACCTTCTCTTGCCCGTTCCTGCAGCAAAAGCGAGCTGCATGCATTATATGTGGACTCTAGGCTACTTGCGTGCATGGTTCGTGCCTCGTGGAGCATACTTCAACTTTATTTGGAAACATACCAACTTTAGTTGCAGAATTTAAGCTGGCCAGCCGGGCAAAATTTCACTATGGCTAGATAGTGCAGTACGTATGCTTTTATTTGAAAACATACTTCAACTCTAGTTTTTATGACTGTAAATAGTGCTGTATTTTCTTAACAACCGTAACAGCTTAATATACGATTTGATTAATCCACATTATTATAATTTAGACCCATCATAACGGTGATATGCATCTTTCTCTTTTTCCTTCCGTTAATATGGAAATTTCTAGCTCCTAATTAAGGGCGAATCTAGTGGCTTCTTTTGCTTTTATTCTAATAATATAATAGATTAATAAAATTATACTACCACTTCTTTCATAATATTTGTTGGGTGCACATATTGAGAAGGCATAAAATTTAAAAATTACTTAATAGAATCGAAGATGCTTTCCCCGGTTAGATAGGCATAGAACTAATCAATCTAGCAGGGATAAGTATGGTCTAATTCTATTAAATATTACTTAAATATCGTACGTGTCTCCTTAATATGTGTCCGATAAATATTGTGAAATGAAGCAAGCAATTAGAGCCTGTTTGGCAGAGATCCTGATTCTCTAGCTCCAGCTCTTGATTCTCTGGTGGAAATGATTCCTGTCTGAGAAATCGTTTGGCAAGCCTGGTGGAGAGGAGGGGTCGCGGGTATATATAGCGATGGCAGTGGTGGGTAAATACTTGTGAACTTAGTGGGGAGATTCATAATTGGGAGATTGCAAATCAGGTGGGGAGCAGGTTTTTTTTGGCTCCCAGACCACAAGTCAAAAAATATGAATCACTTCCTTAGATTCTTATGTGAAGCTGGCTGATTTTTTCTCGTTTGGTAGAGCTCCTCAGCTTCTCATGGGAAAGCTGAAGCTGGGAGCTCCACCAAACACACACTTAATATTAAGGATTAGCTCATTGATACCCGAGTATTTATTTGTATTGAAGTGCATCCTTCGGACTATTTGAGGGGTTGTGCTTCAGTTTTAGACCAAAAACTCTCCTAAACAGCATAGCTGCAAAGCAGCTGGAAAGCCAAACAACAATAGAAACACCCCTAAAAGCTACAGTCGCTGGAGAGGAGTTTTTCAGCTATGGCTTCACTTGACCGCCTCCAATCTCACTCACTCCGCCTCCCCGACCTTCGCCGTCCTGCCTCGCCGCCTTCACGTCACCTCCCCACTCGTTCGCCACTGTGTTTCGCTAGGTTACTATCTCCCCGCTTGGTTGCCCCCCAAAAGCTACAACTGCAGCAACAGGATTATCGTAATTTAACAAGTTATATTATCAGATAGTCCAACAATTAAAGTTCCAAAGTATCAAATATTTCTTTATGTTTTGTAAAAAATACCAAGTACTCACGTAAGCAAGTGGAAGTATATTTTTACATGTCAAGCTCTAGTGGTGGCCAGGACCAGCCGATAGGATGGCGGATGGGACGACGGCAGAAGGGTGGGGCCATGGAGGGAGGGCTTAGCTTGGGCTATTTAGCTGGGCCCAATTAAAGCTGCTAGAATATGTGCTAAACATTTTTGGATATATGAAAACTATCTGACTCAATTATCCTAAAATATAATCGGAATATCCCGATCTGACGGATAGTGATATCCCGAATCCGATGCCAAATCTTCATTAACTATCTGAAACTGATGTCAAATCTGACAACTATCTGATACGACTAGCCAAATTCGAGCTGAACAAATCCAATCGGTTGGTCGGCATACATCTAATATGATTGCACTTCTACTCATTGAGATATACAGTGAGTTGGTGGTGGTGGAGACAAATCACTGAGAGCGGAGAGAGAGTGAACTGAGGAGCTGCCAGACCAAAACAAAACAGGCTCTTCTACAAGGGAAACGGAGTGGTAGATAGCAAATAGGATTTGTTTTTTTTTTTAGGTTTTCGATGAGTGATTTGTAGTGACCCTAACAGGGATACACAGTGAATATTTTTTTGGTTCACTTATACTTCGTAAGCTGTCCTTTTTTTTTCTTAATTTCTTTATTTTGTTGGAACTTATGACACAAATTTTGACCATTGTAGATTATTAAATTTGTTTTTGTTGGTTTTTTTTAAAAAATTGGCTTCTGTTGTATTAATTAATTATATTTTTTAGGCTATAACACAGTACCTTTCTAAAATTTTTGGGTATTTCTGCTGTCCGCTTGTTGTGTAATGGAAGCTTTCCTATAATGCGACAAGTCATCATTTCGTAAAACGTTTTTTTAATGAATACTCAACATTTTTTACCTATTTTAAATTAATTAATTTACTAGCTATGCGCCCGACTCGTGCGATGCAATGAAAACTCAATTTACGATAAAATTTTTTTTGCAAAGAGCACTAACCTTATCTGAATAATAATGTTCACTCTGAATGTGCAATAGTTAAATGTTAAATCAATTCATCGAAGCATACAAATTCCAAGCACCTGTTTACAAACTCGAGCTTAAAATTATCTTTAATTTCACAAACTTAAATAATAACATCACAACACTTGAGATTGTAAATTTATAACGCTATAATTTGAGATCGATCGACCAAAAGAGGCATTACCTACCACCTCATAGGCGCAAAGGTATTGAAGAGATAGGCGTCATCCGTATATGGCTACCACCATAAGCGGCGTGCGTGGCTCGTGTGGCTTTCTCCGGCATACCATAGCCCCACCCCATCAGCCAGCTCTACCGCCTCCTCCCATAAGCGCTTCTCTCAACCTATTGACATCATCCACCACAGCGAGCTCCAGTAGCGTCGCCAGCCTATCTCATCGCCCACCACCAGTGACTTGCCCTGCGTCGTATCGACGAGATCAGGAAGATCGCCCATTACCTCCGCTCAACGGATAAGCTCAACACATCTGTAGGAAAGGCAAGAAGCGACGGGGTTATATAGATTCAACAACCGAGAAGATATCTATGGAATCCAGATTAAAAAATCATCGAATAAGGAAGCCAACAAAAGGGAAAGAGGCGAGAAGAGACCCAACTGCATGAATCAGAGCTCTGCTTCCTTCAGAAGGGAATCAATTAATCCAATCCGAAAAGTACCAGGAACAATCGTCGTAGATTCGAATGCCAAATCAATGGAAGAAAGGAAAGCAATAAATAAGTCATGCATATTCATTTACCTCCCGCGACAGGATGATCCAATCCAATCTACCAGGGTAGCCACTGCCTGCTTCCTACTTAGCCATGCAGGTGCGCACACATGTCGGGGTGAGGGTGGAGAACGGACGTACCACCACCAACTCCTAATTAGAATTAGTAGAGATAGAGATAACAAACTTATCTAGTCGTGTCATGCATAGCCGTCGTATGCTACTAGCCGGCCGAAATCAAGACCATACGTGTTTAGATAAAAAGAAAAGATGATCTTATCTACACATGCAAGTAAATATTTAATGGAAAGGATGCATATGACAACTCAAAGGAACATGGTAACTCAGAAGCTATATGCGTGCAGTATATGGAAAAAGAATCGACTACACAGTATTTGGAAATAGAATCGACTGATTGAGATAAGAGTCTGATACGCCGCAGATCACACATGCATGCATATCCAACCGAATTAAAATTTTCTCCATTCGCCAATGTATAGAAAATCATGATAATGACAGTTTCGTGGGTATGCCCAGAGAGAGAGAGAACGGACTACCGCCACCAACTCGTAATTAGAAATAGTAGACATATTATATATGTGGACTTTTTCAATACAAGTGTAAATTCGTTCTGTTGTTGATCCTGATTACCGAAGATGTGGTCACGCTCTATGTAAATTAGACATATTTTTATTTTTATGGGTTTGTCCGATCAAAACTATTAACAGCAAACAAGTATATATGGGCTGCTAGCATGCAAATTGGCGAATGAAACTGCCCAGGAAAACAACTATCAAAATCCAACCCGTTAATGAAGCTGCCCAGTTATAAAACATCGCGCCCCCCGTTTTGGACACAGACAGATTTGTATCAGATGGTTGAAACTTTGAGTAATCCTTAACAAATTAGTACTCAAACGAATGGCTGGTTTGTAGAATGCTATTTATCTATGATATCCGAAATTTTGCCGGAATTTTTATCCATGCCAAGCCTATTAAAAGTGGGCTGGTAATGAGGCAGGAAAACAAATAAACAGCTAACAAAATCCGTTCCGTTATAAAATATTGCGCTCTCTGTTTTGGACAGAGACAGACTTGTATCAGATGGTTGAAAATTTGAGTACTCCTTTACAAACTAGTACTCAAAACTAATCGCTGGTTTGAAGAATGTTATTTATCTATGATATTAATAATATACATTAATAAGATTTAAATCGTAGGATAGAATTGGAAAAAAATGTGTTCTATACTATATATCATTTCAGCAGCCACTGCAAAACAGAGAAAAAAAAATGAAAACGTGACTGGCCAAAAACCTGAACAATTTGGGAACCAAAGAAATGGCAATTAATAGAGCCTAGGGGTAAGCATTGCAAATTTGCAATGCACTTTAGATAAATCAAATGAATTCTTTAAGCTTTATATGAAAGACTTTAAAAACACCATCTATGAAAGAACTAAAATATACCCACCTAGAGCAATTAACACCAGAAAACAGAAAATGGCCGTAAACTGTACGTAAACTCGAGCATCGCATGACATGAATATGAAACACCCCTAGTTCCATTTGTCACTTTGCAGTCCTACACTCCACAAAGATATATTATGCATGTTTTGCTCATCTCCACAGTAATTTGAGAGCATTTAGCCCACATGGCAAAAGCTGCACAAATAAAGTGAATAGTTAGCTCATACACGGATCAATATGATTGCCTATTGGACCAACGATTACACACTTTATTCATATTAAAAATGACCCATTATCCAATCTGTTAAGTTGAGTGTGGAGCTGAACCGAACATGGAGGACTGACTGGTATATCTTTAAGTTATTCAATGCTTTTATTAAATAAAGTTTTCTAAAGTACAATTTCAAAACGATAGCATCATTGAAATAGATGGTATATTTGAAGAACTGTATATTTGGTAGAATCATGTGGGATCTTATATTCTATCATTCAATTCTACATTACGATCATACAAGAGCATCTCCGATTCGATTCGAGAACCAGATCCTGGAAACCTTGGTTACAAGTACTTTTATTGACAAATCTAAACAATCTAAGTTTCATACCGCCAATCTAAAATTTTTTGACATATTGTTGGTGAAATTTCCGAAAATTTGATAGCATAATTTTAAAACATCATTGAAAAAAAGACCGGACAGTGTAACTGATTGTTAGTAGTAGGGAAAATTGGAATGCGGTAAGTTGGGACATGAGGCACAATGGTTTAACACCGAAGCCTTGCAGGTTTTAATTAGATCGGAACATCAAAATGTACAAAATCTGCAAGTTAAAGGAAATATGAATCAAAAGTTGAGGGTGAAAAAAAGAATTATCTATATCTAGGGAGCATCATTTTCATGTTCAGGCTCCTCTTCCACAATTTTATTGTGAAATTCCTTGCCAGCAACAATGCTAACAGAATAACTTACGTAAAACAAGGTTTTTTTTTTTTTTTTTTTTGTGCAAGTGAAATTTACTTCTCCACCGCAGGATAATATTTGAGATTCACGTGAACTCTCGTGTAGAGTCCACTTGGCCGGGACCTAACCCGTAGGATAATAATACAACTTTCTCTTGTCCGGCCCTGCAGCAAAAGCGAGCTGCATGCATATTGATGTACTCCATTAGTAAGCATTATGGTTTATGGACTCTAGGCTACTTGCGTGGCTCGTGCCATGTAGAACATCCACGTATGTATGCACGCACCAGACATACCAATTTTAGTTGCAGTATTTAAGCTGGCCAGTCTGGCCAAATTTACCGTCTAATTGTGTGACTAGATAGTATAATACATATGCTTTTATTAGAAACATAGTTCAACTCTAGTTTTTATTATTGAAAATAGAAGTTGTATTTCTTAACAACCACATATAACTGTAACAGCTTAATATATGTTTGATGTTACCACACACTTATAATTTAGACCCACCACAATGGTGGTATAGATATTTCTTTTTTTTTCTTCTATTGATATGGAAATTTTTAGCTCTGAGAGCGAATATAGTGGCTCATTTTTCTTTTGTTTTAATAATATAATAGATTAATAAAATTATACTACCACTTTTTCATAATATTTGTTGGACGCACATACCAAGGTGGTATAAAATGTAAGCAATATTTAGTAGAATTGGAGATGCTTTCCTCTGTTAGATAAACATAATCCCTATTTGGTAGAGTTCTAGATCCTAACTCCACCTCAGGTTTGAAGTTTGTAGGCTCAAATAAAGTGCATTAAGCTTATACTTTTAGTCTAAAATGTAAACAAGATGGTCCACCTAAACATTCGTAATGTATTCACAGCTTCAACTCCATGAATCTGGTAGAGTTAGGAATACCCAGCTCCAACAGATCCACGAACCCGATGGAACTGAAACTGTACCAAACACAACCATAATATTAATCAATATTGCATGGACAAATATAATCTAATTCTATTAGATATTACTTAAATATTGTGTCTCCTTAATATTCGTCTGACAAATACTGTGAATTGGAAGAAGTAATTAATATTAAGGATTGGCTAATTGGTACAAGGGTATTTATTTATTTATTTGCTAGCACTGATTTTTTAGCCGTCCAATGCGGCATGAGATCCGTGACATGCTTCGAAGCAAACCAGGTAGGCAAAACCGCGAAAGGTTCTCAATCCGTTTGTGTCTGAAACCGTCCAATTTGGCATTGAAGACCACGCCTTTGGCCTTCCGGTATCCAATGCCAAACACACGTACGAGCACAAGCACAATGTCTGGTTAGTCAATGATGTCCGACCAAGGTACGAAATGAAGTTGTGGTATATTTTTATTAAAAAAATTACTTCAGTTGATCAGGGCAATCCTAATGAGATGACTAGGATAGTTTTCATAGCATTAATTAGGTTGCCATGTAAGCAAAATGGTGATGTGGAGGTAGAGTTAATGATAAAAGAGAAGGAAACCATTTCTACACAAGTAGCAAGAAAGGGAAAAAGGGGACTGGGTGAGAAAATAAGAGAAAAGAGGAGATTGGATGAGAGTTTATTTTGAAGAAACTATCCATTGGGAGCATAGTTTCTACATGTAGTGTCTAGATGACATGGAAGTTATAGAAACTATATGTATTGGGACTGCCCTCATGTAGTAAAACACTTAGCTAATTTTATTTAAATAATATGGTTTAATTAATTAAAATAAAAAATATTATCACAACTAAATCATGAAGAGAGCCCACCTACCACGGTACGCAACAGATCCTGTTGAGATCCTATACCGTGGTAGGCAAGTAGGGCCTTCCACTAGCCACAGTGCGCAGTAGATCCTGATAAGATCCCATACCACGGTAGGCAAGTAGGGTATGCCACCTGGAGAGAGAGTTGCTGTGGTAAAGAAATGTAACAGCTGACACGTGTTGTATGATGTTGCTTCTGTGGTTAGAAAAGTGACTAGATTTACAATTTTATTTATATAGATGCCAAGAATAAAAAAACGTACAAATGAGCTAAATAGGCTAAGGCTTCTATTTTTTTTACTGCTGTGAGTGGTTTGCCCTGTTCTTTATTTACTCCCTCACCGATAGGGTGTAATCAGCTCGAATTCCGTTGGATATCGCTCCTTTCGTATCTTAAATCATATGTTTTATTGAACTTGAAATTATATATAGATAGTGACAGATACGAATATAGTGCAGATAATATTGATCACAAATTCGAAGCGGAATTGACATGGTACCAAATATTTTTTTTGTCTAATATCACGTAAAAACAGATACCACATATAACACATACTCCCTCCGTTCCTGAATAGAAGACGTTTTAGGATCTTGTACTTCAACCAACACATGTATAGAAATCACCAAATTGCCCTCATTTTTTTTAGCTCACTTATTGCTCTTAGATGATGTGTTACTCTATTCCATATTAATAAATAGCATTGAGAATAATGAATGGTAGAGATATGCAAAAGAAAAAAAGTTAAAAATTGTCTTTAAATTGTAGAATGACATGTATTTAAAAACAAAGCTTGAAAGCTAAAATGACATGTATTTAGTGATGGATGGAGTATATAGCAAATAGTAACAAACTGTATGAGTTCAACATGCAACAGGAAATATGATCAAAGGACACAAAATCATTGGGAAAGATTTAACACATGCGGCTTAAAGAAAGACGAGACAAACATGTCCATGTTCAGAAATAAGGCGCCTCTACAATTCGCGAGCCTCGCGAGCCCTTGATACACGTTCCTCCTCAACTCGGATTTCTTTTTTTTTTTCGAAAAAACAGACAAGCTGTTTTAGATTTAAGAAGGAAGGGAGAAAACAAGGTTTTAACAGTTACACGATGCAGGATGCTGCACCAAACGAAAGCGGACGCAGAAGATTACAAGCAGAAAAAAGAAGAAGAAAAGAAAAGAGCGATTGCTAAGTAGGGCGGTTTAGCAGATTTGAAAGGTGCTTCGCCCCTGCGAACGACCAGGTTAAAGCTTCATCCTTGACCGATTGAAGGATTTCTTCATGAGTCCCATACGACGCACGGAAGATTCTATTATTGCGCTCTTTCCACCAACTCCAACAAGTCAGGATAACTAAGGTTTTGACACCTTTTTGAAGAGACGTTGGACAATTTAGCCGCCGCAGATTCCATTGCTCGAAATTTGTAGGATAATCTGTACTGTTTGGTGTGTCCGGCTGGAGTGACGGAATGCGAACCCATTGCGCTATGGACAACCACAACTGTCGAGCCTGGGGGCATTCAACTAGGAGATGGAGAACCGTTTCTAAGTTTCGATAGCACATTGGGCAAAAATATTGGTTGGGCCATCCTCTAGCCTGCAAGCGTTGTGCCGTCCATAGTCGATCCTGCTGCGCAAGCCAGATGAAAAATTTACAGCGCAGCGGCGCCCATGCCGACCAGATTGTAGTCACGAAAGATCTGGTAATGCTGCCAGCAAACTGCATTTGGTATGCAGATTTTGCCGAGTAGATGCCGTTAGATGAATGATTCCATGTGACAACATCCTGTTCGTCTGCTCGAAGAGTCACTGACTGGATTTTTATCCAGAGACGGACATATTCGTGTATGAGATTCTGGTCAAGGTTGTGTCGGATGTCTCGTATCCAGTTGTTGTTTAGCAATGCATCTGCCACCGATCTTGACTTCCTCCTGGAGTGCTTATATAGAAGCGGTGCAATCTGGAATGGAGCCCGACCTTGTATCCATCTAGCAGTCCAAAAGGTCGTGTTGCGACCATTTCCAATGTTATTTGTGGTTGCCGCCGTGAATAGCATTTGATCGGTTGTGTCACATGGCATCGCAAACCACTCCATGGTCTTTCCGGTTCTGTGCTCTTAAGCAGAGCAGAATAAGCGCCTTCATGAACTGTCAAGGTCCAGATCCCCAAGCCTCCCATCTGGAGCGGTCGGCAAACATTGTCCACCCACCTTGCAATTTCCTCCATGCATGACTCCATTGCCCGCCCATAGAAATGCCCTCCTCATCTTGTTAATATTTGCAATGAATTTCGTGGTGCCTTGGTCTGCGTTAGGAGGTAGATTGGAATGGAGGTGAGGACCGTTTTGACCAAGATCAGTCGTCCCCCCACAGTGAGGTGAGTCGTCTGCCAAGCCGCAAGACGCCGAGCCACTTTGTCATGAGCAGTGCAGCATTGACAATGGAGGCGATGGAAGCGTGAGAGGAAGCCCCAAGTATTTCATCGGAAGCTGTGATGTAGCTCCAGTGAAAGGTTGTAAGATATTTTGAAGTTGGTTGTCGTGACACCGGATCGGCACTACAGAGCTCTTTGTCATGTTGATTCGCGCCCGTGAGGCTTGTCCGGCGATGCGAATCTGAGAAGTGCTGTAGCTCCTCCTTGACCGGATTAAGGAAAATGACGCGTCATCGGCATATAGGATAGCTCGAGAATTTGGCGCGACCTCTGGCGGCGATAGAACTCCAACATCTGTTGCTTTTTTTAGGATGTGGTGCAGAGGATCTATGGCTAAGATGAATAGGTACGGCGATAAGGGATCTCCTTGCCGCAAGCCACGCTGGTGCCTGATTTGGGCTCCATGCACCCGCTCGAAGGATTGATGATGAAGCCGACGCAAGCATGTGGATAGCCATTGACGCCATCGAGGACCGAAACCGCGCGCCTGAAGTAATCCTAAAAGGTATTCCCAAGAAACGGAATCAAAGGCCTTTTCAATGTCCAGCTTGAGCATGAGGACCGGAGTGCACGTTCTATGGTAGAACCTTGCCTGGTTGCGGACACTGAGGAAATTGTCTTGAATACTTCGACCTTTGATGAATGCGCTCTGGGATTTGGAGATCATCGCATCAATATGCATGGAAAGGCGCAGTGCCAACACCTTTGAAATGATCTTTGCAACTGAGTGGATCAGACTGATGGGGCGGAAGTCCGATGCCTCGCCGAGATGTCTTTTGGGAATCGAGCAATGTAGGTTTGTGTTGAGTTCGCAAAAGCTCTGTCGGCGAGTTTGGAAACGGTGACAACGTCCATTAAGTCGTGTAATGATTTCCCCTTGTTTGTAGAAAACTATGGAGTAACCATCGGCCCAGCGCCTTTTTCCGACGGCGGTGTATTGCATGCATTACCTCCTCCTCGTGATTATCGCCTCCAATGCCTCCATACAATGGGTCGAGAGGTTCGATCGTTGCGGTTTATGTCTTGGCGTGAGGATTTTTTCCCCCAATATTGATGAGAAATGTTGGAATAGAATTTCTTCCTTGTCCGTGTGAGTAGTCGCCACACCGTGATCATTTTCCAAAGAGTGAATATAATTTTTTCGACGACGACCATTTGCCTTGAGGTGGAAAAAACGTGTGTTGGCGTCCCGCTTTTAGCCAAGTGACCGAGAGGCTGTCTCGACGTGTTTTTTCCACAATGCAAGGCCAAGGACTCTTAGCTTCAGAGCCCTCTGGTTGTTGTTACGCCTGTGAGAGAGCTCTGGATTCTGGGCCACGCGGTAGCGCAGGATGATCTCGTTTGCTAAAGTAGCTGCTTTGCTTTGTTTCGCCGAGAAAGGACGCGCTCGAGCGCAGCGCCTTGGCGGTGGTGCGGAGTTTGTCGCAATCCTTTTGCACGGATCCACAGGATAGAGTGCTCACACCACCTTGCTGAACTATTTGGCGGAATCCGGAAGTCTTGGCCAAAATTTTCGAATCTGAAAGTGCGAGGTCTCCTGGGCCCATCTTCGCTCAAGAGCAGAAGCGGGCAATGGTCGGACATGGATGAGGAGAGGGCCTGCAACATATGGTTTGAGAAAATGGCATCCCAGTGATGGTTGCAGAAAACACGATCAAGCTTGACAAGTGTCGGCTCATTTCGCTCGTTGCTCCATGTAAATTTTCGGTTTCGCAGCGGGATTTCCTGACTCACATCGATTGATGGCTCGCTGAAACTTTGCCATTTGACGACGGTTGATGTTTGAATTATTCTTGTCTCTTGCTTCGTAGATGAGGTTGAAATCGCCAAGAACAAGCCAAGGTTCATCAGCTGTAGGCTTAGAGGTTGACAGCTCTTGCAGGAAGACGTTCTTGTCCTGGTCATTTGTGGGGCCATACACCGCAGTTATGAGGAAAGACTCATTCTGACTTCTAACCGACACTCATTTGTGAGGGAGTATGAGCGAGCGACCGGGTTCGTGAGGTTGACCTTGTCATTGTCCCAGAGAATGAGAATCCCTTCCCGAACACCCTGAGCCGGCAACTGGAGCGCAGAATTTAGGCACTGTCCACCGATTTGTTGAGCTAAGGATCGATCTACATCTTTGCAATTTAGTTTCTTGCAAACATGCGATGGCAGGTCGGTAGCTTGAAGAAGTCGACTAACGTAGCACGCCTAGCCCCCATTGAGTCCCGAACATTCCAAGTCAACACAGTCACGATCTGTCATGAATTCGGAGGAACACTTCATTATCTTGATGAGCACTTGGAAGCGATCGATTACATTGTTTTTGACCATGTGGCGGGATGCATGAAAGAGTCAAAATACAACAAGTGGAGCATCTTTGGATACTTCTATTGGCCCCTCCTCCCATGCATGCAACGTAGAGAGACTATGGACCATCCACGTGCTAGCTACTTCTATTGTACCATCCAAGCGATGCATGCAGCAAACAAAGTGGCAACAAAGCACCTTTTGCCACGGATAAGCATGCACGAGTGAGCAAAAGCAAAAGAGACTAGGACCAAGCGATAAACCGACAACAAAAGTAGGAAATCCTGCGCATGATGAAGCGGCCGCCGCATACGCCCTTTAGGTTGTGAGTCGTCTTGATCAACCATCACCGACCTTTGGATCATCCTGCCATGCTTGCGGCGGCTTGCATGATGTGTTGTCCATGATCATCAAGGTGGCAGATGTTTTTAAGGCCTCAATGATCTTTGTCGAGAGCGGCTCATCAAAAAGACCTAAGTATTTCAATTGCTTCTGGTTTGGTGTTTTTCTTTTGGAGAGCGGCGAGACGACGCGCCAACAATTGCTGCACCATCCGCAAGTCGGCCAGAGCGAACTTTGGACGCTAAGCGCTGCTTCTGCGGGAGCATCGGCGTGTGAGGCGCTTGGAAGGAGCCGCCGCCACCAACGATTGAACACAAGGCCTTCCTACGCATCTTGGCGCCGCTCTTGAGTGAGCAATGACCTCGGCAAGATGGGCTCTGAGGGTGAGTGAAGACATCTTGCAAAAAACAATTTGGGCGCTTTTGGTGAGGATTCTCTTCGATCGATGCATATCCCATCGCCCCACCCACGTCGATGATTCTTGGCATCGAGAGAGGTTAGGGCTATAGGATGTTGTAGCATTGCCAGAAAACTCTTGAAGCAATGGTTCGGGCCATGTTTGAATTGGGGGGACACAGTGATATTGGCTTGCCTCGCTGGGATGCTTCCTTCCAGCAGTGCATGCAAGAGATTCAATGTTACCATCATCACACAGCATGGAGTCAACCGGAAATTTGTTTGCTGCTTCTTCAATCATGGGGTCCAAAAAGAGGACTGAAGCATTTTGTTGGCTCTGTTGGTGCAGAAAAGGAAGTACTGGGTCTTCATTATTGGTCGGTGGCGCCAGACAAGAGGCTGGAGGAGGCGAAAACTCCATTGGAACTAGGGCATCTTCTTGCTTCTGAAGTTGGCTTCCCATTTGGAGGTCGCAAAGCCTTGGACTCAGATAGTCCCCCAGAGCGACGGCATCAGAATGCTGCCGAGGCTTGCGCTCCATTGATCTGGTACGTCGACGCCAGGCCGACGGACCTCCAAAACGGCAGGGGGAGGCACTGCGTCGGCGATGGGAAGACAGAGTTTTTTGATCAGCAGGATAGTAGTTCCTTTGTTGGCGACGTGGGCTCCTCGTTCGACGGTTTTCCCGCCTGTCCCCCGGCGCGGGGTTTCTGGAGCGGCTGCGAGGAAGGGCGCGATCGCGCCAGGAGCGCCGCTCCTGACGACCGCGGCGGCGAGCCAAGTCGTGGTCATCTCCATGATGATCGTCGTCATCCTCAGGACGTGATGTGCCAAGGCGATCCCTAAGGCGACAGCGCACGTTTGGACGGCGAGTAGAAGGCGGCTGCAGACCATCGACAACGCCTAGTGTCCAGTCATAGGACATGGTCCTCAAGCCAGAAACATCATCTGGCCCTGAAGATTGGGAGAAATCTTCAGTAAGGTCCAAATGGATGAGGACCTCATACGAGAAGCCTTCCGGGGGAGCTGATCTTGGCGGAGATTCATCTCGGCCAGCGAAGCCAGTGCGCGGAGCACGCCCATTGCGGTCCTCAGCGAAGATGGAGCAGGTGCAGATTTTGGGGATGGCATCCGGGCTATGAACCCAGACCCATACCCAGAAGATGCTCATCCCCTCGCGACGCCAGGATTGGTGATCGATGCGGTCGAAGCAGCACCATCCCCTGAGCACCTCCGCCGCATCAGACTGATTCCAAGCACAGAGTGGCAGGCCTTCCAAGCCAATCCGCGCTCGAATCGGCAACGAGACCTGAGTGGCCTTGCTATTAAGGAGCCAAGGCCTGATGTCGTAGCCCACCCCGCCATGCTCAATGTGTCTTGCATGCACCACCAAATCGCGCTGCTCCGGGTAGTCGAACCAAGCAAGGAAGTCCTCCGGGCTATGGCGCGTAACGCGCATGTCAGCCCAGGGAATTCCAAGCCTCGCCTCAATGGATTTCGCCGCCTTGTAGGTATTGGAGACCGCAGACGAAGCTCATGCCGCGCGTGACGAGAGGCGCGCTTTCTTGAGCCTAGCTTAGCAGCCTCTTCCGCCATTGATTCGGAGGAGAGCAACGTGTAGTAGGAACGGGCGGGACGGTTTTCTGGGCAGCCTTGAATGGAAGCCATGGCGTTTTGTTTAAAGGATGAAGGAGGCGCCGGTAGGAAGGTGCGGAGGCAGCGGCGATGTGCAAAAGGTGACCAAAGCTTCTACAGAGAGACACCTCACCGGGTCTCTGCAGGAGCGAACTTTGTGGTCAGAAGCTAAGCAGCGGAAACATCTGCCCCTGAGAGCAGGAGGAGGAAGCTTGCTGCGCGAGCGAATGCTGCTTTTAAAGGAAGACTGGTGGTGGCCTCGGCTAGGGGGCAGCTGCGAGGAAGCCTTGGGTTGGCGAGCCCTCCACCAGTGCTTCGGCTTGACAAGGTGCCAATCAGCTGCAGATGAGGCAGGAGGAGCACTTTTCAGAGCTTGTGCAGCAGACATTGAAAGCGAATCTACCAAATCTTCAGGATTGGCCGCTGGGGTCTCTTAAGGTGGCAGTTGAAACAGGAATTGGGGATCTCTTGAGAAGATTCAGAGGCAACTCATCAATGCAGGGTGCGAATTTGACCTGGTGCTTTACTGCAGCCGGGCAGGCAGATCGGAGTAATTTCCCATTGGCTGCGGAGGAAGGTAGCTGACACTTCAGAGGGTCCGGAGATTTCGAGGCCGGAACAGCAGCCAGGAGACCCGAGCTGCAAAAATCCTTCGCGAAGTCCGAAGAGCCGAGACCGAGTCTTGCCCGACAACAAGGCGACAAGGGGCGAGTGGTAGGCGAAGAGCTGAGTGCCTGAGAAGGCACCGGCGAGGCGGAACCAGGGGAAGCAAACACCTCGTCGTCCTCATCCAATCCCCAATCCAGGCAAAGGAGACCCTCGGTTGGCCTGGGCGGAGAGGGCAAGGCAAAGCGACCTAGGGGAGCCGCCTCCGAGCAATCTGCCGCAAAGCGGGATGGAGAGGGAGGAGCAGAGGGTCCTCCCCCCGACGTAGAGGTCTGCGGCGAAACGCGGTGGCCGCCGAGGCCGGGGTGGCCGGCGGCGCATTTTGAAAATGGGGACGGGAGAGACGTTCGCTGGGAGCAGGCCATTTTTGTGAAACAGCCAACTCGGATTTCTTGACAGCAGGTTTACGCAGCAGGCGCATCGGCCATCTCTTGTTCAACAGGAGCTGCCTCAACCGGGTAGTAGTGGTAGTGCAGAGCTCCCCAACATCATCTCCAGAAAGCTTCTTCCAACCATTAGGGCCAACGTGATAAACTGCAATCAAACAAACGTGTAGTGTCAGTCACAATCCATGTATGAACTAACAGAAGGGAGGAGAGGAGCACGTGATCAAGAGGAATTTCATTTTGTAACTGTGCATATAGGGAACCTGAACCAACAGAGAACCGGTTTCCCTTGAGCCTTGCACCCTCACTATCAACGTAGTACAAGCCAGGACCCTATATCAAGAGAGAAATCAGTAAGCATAGAGCAGGATACAGCTTAAAGAAACCAGGGACATATAATCATGGGCAACCATTCACCTTCTCGTCCCATCCAGCAATCATTGTACCAATTGACAGTCCCATCCCACGGTACGAATAAAGGATGTTAGCCAACAGCTTTGAAGCACCAGCAACAGAGATCCTTCGCTTGTTCGCAAGCTCATGGAGCCGGCACTGAAAAGGAAAACCTAACATTAGTCCTACTCTGCAAAGATGAAATGCAAGTAAATAACTACAAGCAGGTGGAAATCTAACCTTGATCCCTAAGTTCCTATGCCAAAATTGGCAATCAGCAGCACCTCCAGCCATTGTTCCAAGCATGTATGGAAGGGCAAGTTTACAAAAGGATGAGGGCTTGTGAAAAGAAATATCTATTTGGAATCATTGTAAGACAGGTTGAGATCAGTGATCTCCATATGTGACAGAACAAACATCAAAAAGTAGCTTCTAAACTAAAAGCTCCCAATTTTCACTGTCTTTCTCCAAACCACAAAGGACACAATCAGTATGCATACCAATTGGACCTTCGTTAAATATATATATGCATTTAATCCACCACATGCCAAGGGCATCAGAGAAGCAAACTTGAATCCAATTGTAAATATTAGCAAAACTAACTTTTTTTCCACCTAAATAGTTCAGCTCTATATTATATGATTCACCCACTCTATATTATATGATTCACCCACTCTGCGGAACCACGATGTTTTTTTTGCAAAAGAGCCAACGAAAGGACCTCAACGTAAGAACTTTTCTGTGAACGCACTGACGTGGCGCTCCAAAGAGCCTGATATCCTAGCAGCTTTAGATAAAGAGTATATATGTGGAAACAGCTCTATATGCTTCTAGATGTGTTCAGCTAATAGAACTTATAGATATCATACATCATGAACTTATAGATAATATCGATCATGAATTCGAGGTGAATAAGGAGTGGAATCGATATGGTACCGAACATTTTTTCTCAGATATCGTGCGAAAATAGATACCACATATAACCCACATATAGCAATGAGTAACTAGCCGTATGAGTTCAACATGTAACAGAATTATTACAATTTAACAAATCATTTTATCAGGTAGTTCAACAAAATTCCAAATATTCCTTTATGTTTGATAAAAAAATGCCAAACATTCACGTAGACAAGTGGAAGTATATTCTTAGATGTCAAGCTCTAGTGGCGGTCGGCACCGGCCAACGGGATGGCAGATGAGACAGTGGCAGGTGGGTGGAGCCATGAATGGAGGGCCTAACACTTAGGCTCTTTGGTTGGGTCCAATTTAAGCTGTCAGAATATGAGCTTAAATTTTCCAGATATCTGCAAATTATTCGAAAGTTTAATCAAAATATTCTGATCCGATGGATAGTGATATCCCGAATCCGATGCGAAATTCAAAACCAATATCAAATCCGACAATTATTTGACACGATCGACTTATGTCTGATCCGATTGCACCGCAACTCACCGAGATATACAGTGGGTTGGTGTTGGCAGGGGAGAGAAATCACTAAGAGCAAAGAGGGAGTGAACTCAAGAACTGCCGGACCCACACAAAAAGGCTCTTCGATGAGGGAAATGGAGTGTGGACAGCGAATAGGATTTGATTTTTTTTCTTTAGGATTTCAGTAAGCGATTTGTAGTGATCCTAATAGGGATACACAGGGGTTTTTTTTTTCACTTATGCTTCGTACTCTGTCATTTTTTCTCGATTTCGTTATTTTGTTGGGCATCACTTATGATACAATTTTTGTCCATTAGAGATTGTTAAATTTATTTTTGTTGGGTTTTTTAAATTGTCTTATGTTATACTAATTAATTATATTTTTAGTGTATGGTACAGAACTTTTTTTTGCAACTTTTGGGTATTTGTGTTGTGGAATGGAAGCTTTCCTATAATGCAACAAGTCATCATTTTGTAAAATGTTTTCTACATGAATACTCAACAATTTTTATCTATTTTAATTTATGCAATTTATATTATATTATATATATAGACTTTTTCAATACCTGTGTAAATTCTTTCTGTTGTTGATCTTGAATATGGAAGATGCGGTCACATAGATACCTAGGGATGAAAACGGAAACGGAATTTCCGACCATTCCGGAGAAAAACGGAAACGGAAGTCTTTTTTCGGAAATGAAAACGGAAAATGTCGGTACGGAAACGGAAATGGAAATTTTTTATCGGAAACGGAAACGGGAGAGCCATTTCCGTCGGAAACGGAATTGGAATCGGAAATTCCGCATAAGTGAAACCGGAAATTCCGTCAGAAATTTGGCCCACTTGGCCCAAAAAGGAGAATAGTGAATTTACATTTATTTTCGCATTAAAATAATTTCAGAAATACAAATAGCTTTATAGAAAATATCAAATAGAGTTCAAAAATTTCAAAAAAATTCTCAAAAATATTTTGGAACATTTTGAACCTAGAAAAATTATTTCTATCATAATTTTGGCTTCATTTTTCATGAATAAATTAATTATATAAATCTAAAAAATAGCATAATAGCATTTATAAACTCCAGAAAATCTAGGATAAATCTCAGAAAATCATAAATGAACATTGAACAATAATATGCAAATTTTAGAGCATTACATCTTTATAGTTGGAGAAGTAAGAGGATGTCGATGATAATGATATGAAGGAGGACATGATGGTCTGATCTGGAGGACAAATAGCGAGCCTTCAACAGACAAACTTGAGAAAAAACTTTCTAGTGATACCGGTGAACATAACATTATTTTTGTATCCGCCTTTAAACCGGAATGAGTTGCATTATTTTTGTGATCATGTATATTGTGATCATATACTATGTTTTTGTGGAATTATCCACTTTCGTTTCCGTATCCGTTCCGTTCTGTTCCGCATCCGTTTCCGTCACCATTCGTTTCCATATCCGTTTTCGAGGTTTCCGATTTCGTTTCCGTTACCGGTAAAAGATATGGAAACGGAAACGGAACAACCATTTACCGACCGTTTCCGTTCCGTTTTCATCCATACCCCATCAATGTAAATTGGACATATTTGTTAGTTATAGCCCATGGGCCCATAACGCAAAAGCTGCTGCCCATATTTGTTAATGAGGTAGCTCAGTTATAAAATATTGCGCGCTCTATTTTGAACGGAGACAGATTTGTATCGGAGGGTCGAAATACTCAAAACTAATCGCTGGTTTTTAGAATGTTATTTATCTACGATATTGATAGTATATATTAATTAGATTTAAATCGCAGGATAGTATTGGAACATGTGTTCTACTACACAGCATATAACATTTGAGCAGCCACTGCAAAATAGAGAGAAAAAAAATGAAAACGTGACTGACCAAAAACCTGAACAATTTGGGAACCAAAGATGAATTATTAATTATTAAAGTATGGCTTTGGCTTCTTGTTTCTGAGCATCAGAAAATGGCTTCCTAGTGGTAAATATTGCAATGCACATCAGGTAAATTGGACATATTTATTTGTTGTATCCCACGGGCCCAAAACGCAAAAGCTGTTGTAGCCCACGGGCCCAATGGAACAATTAATTAATCAACTAACATGTAAACTGCTTCTTCTGTTGCCAGGCTAGACGAATACCGTCGCACGGACGCATACCATGGGCTGAGGGACAAATTACGCAAGGATGACTATGTGCATTGGAACGTCGGGGTGGGCAAGGCGGCTTCCTTCACACGGGCCATATCAACCATCGCTATGGAGGCAATCAGCGATCGATACGGGCCCTTCGATCACGTGGTAAAGGTGGACCTGGACGAGGAAGAAGCAGGCCGACAAGGACTAAGCGTGGAGCAGGCGCTTTCCGTCGCGGTGGCAAAGGAGCTCAACCGAGATGAATACAGGAGGCACAAGGAAGCCACCGACGAGCTGCGGTACTACACCTACGAGATGGAGGGCAGAGGGTGGATGCAGGGATCAACTGTTCCTCTGATCCGCTCGAAGCTGGTCAACAAGAGATACCTGCTGCTGGTTGACAACCTCTACCAGCCCATCGAGCGCACGAGATTCACGGACATGGTGGGGCTTCCTCCTCGTTCCTGGACACCAGATTCTGAATGGGTGCTATCCACCACCTCCCAGGATGTCTGCAAAAGGAGCAAGTCAGAAGATGATGGAATCTACAGGGACTTCACCGATGATCAAATCCTGATGATTATCCTCTCCGCGCTGCATCTATCAGCCAAGTGCATCTTCGACATGATCCGCGAGGAAGACGAGCGGTATTGGCACCGTGTAGCCCTCCAGTGTTTTCACTACACCATACTAGTTCTCTTTCCCCAATGCTCACCACCTCATGAAGACAGAGATCAACAGAGTTCTACTTCACCATCTGTTACCTCGGATGAGCTCATCCGTCAATGGGCTGCCCAAGGCATTCTTACTATCACTAAACCAAGAATCCCAGAAAGAATCAGGGAGCAGACCGGCAGCTACCACAACAAGTACGATGACATACATCAAGTTGGAAATGCCATCCTCCAAGCGTTTCAGGAGTATTCCTTGCTGAAGCTACCATTTTCTCCAGCAACTCAAGCTGATGCACCTACCCAGACTGGTGCTCAATTTTTGACATACCATGGTCTCATTGCAGACCGCCTCACAGTGAACAAACTTCTTGATGACAAGGAGTACTTGGAGCAGCTAAAATGGATCTTGTTGGTTGATGACCAAGGATGGCATGTAAGCAAGGAATGGTTGAGCCAGGAAACCCGTGGCCCAACCGCACTTATTGTAAGGCATTGCCAATCACAGCCATCAACCTTGTTCGCACGGCTTGATCATTTCTTGCCTAAGCTTCCTTGTCTGCGCGTTCTTGATCTCTCATACACTCCAATAGAATCACTCCCCCCTTCAATTTGGTGTCTTCTAAACCTCCAATTGATTTCCCTTAGAGGCAGCTTCTCTATTAGTGAGAAAACTCCCACACACAAATGCTCCAACCTTGTGGAGTTGCCAGCCTCCATAGTTGCATTGTCTAGTCTTACAACACTTGAGCTCTCAGGAACTCAAATAGAATCCTTCCCCGAGGAGATATTTGAAGAAATGAAGAAGCTTCGATCTCTCAAGCTTATCGACAACAAGAAATTGGTGTTGCTTCTAGGGTCAATCTCCAAAGCCCATGGCTTGCTCAATCTACATGTTGAAGGATGGGAATCAAGCACAGAGGAAGAGATTAAATTGGATGGGCATCCTACCCTTAAATCCTTCTCACTAATCTCTGCACCTCACGTGAGGTGCCTATCCTTGCGTCGATGTAGAAAGCTTGAGTCAGTGGACTTCAGGAACCTTGGTGCTCTAAAGAACCTGGACCTGTCTTCTACTGCTATAAAGGAGCTCCCTGCCGACATCCCTAATCTGCCCGAGCTAAGGCAATTGCTTCTCGTGGGTGTTCCTTCTCTAAGAAGATTTCCTTGGCATAAGCTGCAGCGACTCCCTGACGTGTTTTGCTTGGATCAGTGTGCAGATGGAAATGGTAATCCTTTTAATCAAGTTGCTCATGTGTGCATAAGTGATTCCCGATTATTCCATAGCTTCAATGACACTGCTAAGGATTTAGTACAGCAAGGACGGTTCTTCAAATCTTTCTATGTTCGGGTTGCACCAAGCATGGTCAAAATTAGGAAGACGCAGGATGAAGAGGATATAGTGGCCAACAAATTGCAGGAATTAGTACAAAAGAAGTCACCTTATGCTGATGTGTACTGTCATTATATGGCAGAGGGAGTTACGATGGTGTCACCGATCAGACCTCTCGTCCGTCAAACTGAGTGTCATGTGGAGATCTTAGCGATGAATCGATATCCCCAAGGTTTAAATTATCTTCTAAAAGTCACCAAATCGATTACTATGACAGATGATGCTTCTGTCTCCTGCCTTAAGGATCTAAGTGACTTGGACAAGCTGGAGGAATGTGAGCTCCGACGGTGCCATCAGATGAAGCAAGTTTTTGACCGTGTGGGTCCTATGGGCGACGCACTACAAAATGCATGGGTCTCCTGCCTCAAAAGTATAATCCATTTCTACAAACCACGTGAGGGTTTGGTTGCTTGGCGATTCAAAACATTAAGGCACCTGCACTTGGAGTACTGCCCGAGATTGGAGGACGTCATGCCACGTCAATCTGAACTACCAAGTCTCACAACACTTGACATCCTATTTTGCTACAACCTCAAGACAATTTTCTACACCCATTCTAGTGGAGACAATTTTCTGCTCCCAAGCCTCCAAAGGATACGGCTACAGGAGCTGCCACAGCTGAAGCATCTCCGTGACGACGACGCCGTCATAACTGCACCTAAGTGGAAGGAGCTCCACGTCCACGGGTGCTGGAACCTGCGCCATCTCCCTCGCCTCCACGAAGATCAACCGAGCAAGGTGGAGGTGAGCGGGGAGAGGGCTTGGTGGGCCAAGCTGAGCTGGGTCACATCCCCGCACCGCGCTAGCTACGAGCCCAAGCTTCCTCCTGAGTTTGCCTCCTTCGACGAGCGTGCCAAGGTGATGAGCTACCTCAGGTGAATCAACTCCAGCTCTCGACTCATCCGTACATCTTGAGTCGGTACCTGATTTCACTCCACTCAGCCATCCACATCCATCCGCCAGCTTTCATCCATCCACGGCAACCGATATATGCATCTAGCGACACGACATACATTGCTTTGGTTAATCGTATTCCACTATGGAGTTTCACATATATGTTACCCTTAATGCCGCCACCCATGCATCCATACAGCAATCCTGCCCCTCGCCTGCATGCGCATTGCTTCCAAAAATTCACCTATGTGTTCTTTTGGTTAGTGATGGTGTGCCTATATGTTGTATTTTCCAAATAACGGCTGTCTCCCGTTGAACGACCAACCTCCTGGCCGATCAATCCAGTGACAGCTAAACCAGTTTGCATTACATTCTGAAAAAAACCCAAGACAAAAAAAAAGTTTATACTGCAGCGTTTGTGTGATTCAATATGTCTATCTACTTGGCTTGTGTGAAACCAAGTCTGGTTGCTATATTGTTGGAGTGTGAGTTTTTCCATAATTAGCATGATCATTTGTGTGTGTCTAAATGTTTAATTGTAAGCTATATAATGTACGTGTGTGCAGTGTGATATAAGTCGAACTGGTTGTTCGATTATGAATAAACTCTTGTTTGTAACTATTATTGTAGTGTGAGTTATTTCAGAACATCGTATCGCTCCTAGTTCAGAAACACCATATTATTTACTCTTTGCAGTGCTTCATGAGTTAAATATGCATGACCAGAAGCGCAGTAGCAGCATGACGGATCGAGTTCCTCATTTAATACATCTTCTAAGTAATTTTGGATCTGGATAGTTTTGCAATTTTTAGTCGGACAATAATTCATATGCAGGCGCATGTGTAGAGCTGAGGCCTCAACTGGCCCCTTAGCTTTTCCATGCTACCCAATTCATCCACTGCTCTGTTTTGTTTCTTGTTCAACATTTGTAGTCTAACTTTAATCTCGTCTTTGCTAATTTTGCATGTAACAGCTCATTACAGAGTAACTTGGTTTTTAAAGAGACTAGCCATATGCCTGTGCGTTGCAACGAAAACTCAATTTGCGATAAAAAGTTTATTGCAAAGAGCACTAACAGTAGTAAAGGTGGGTAATTAAAGAGCAGTGGCAAAGGTGGGTAATTTTGATGAAGTGACGCAGGCAAAAGTGGGTAATTAAAGAGCAGTGGCAAAGGTGGGTAATTTTGATGAGGTGATGCGGGCAAAGGTGGGTAATTAAAGAGCAGTGGCAAAGGTGGGTAATTTTGATGAAGTGACGTGGGAAGAAACTCTCACTTTATATAGTAGAGATAAATAGGCACTTGTGCTAGGAAAATTGAAGCATCTTCCCAAAAAAGAGAGATTTTTTACCATCCTTGGTACCTCCTAAGACGGTAAAAAGTCTCAAAAGAAAACCTTAACAACTTGTTTTCTTGTGTTCCCCGTTGTAGAACTAATCGAGTTACCTGAATTTCTCAAAGTTGGCATGGAGCACTGCAAACGCACGAAATTTTTTTCCGGCCAAGTAACATAGAGCCTAGTTAGATCAAAATTGCGCATATCCTCCTGAAATGAACTCCTGATCTACGCTGCAATGTCGGTAACGTGCATAGTAAGGACTAAGGAGCTTTTTTAGTGGAGTGCAATCGCAGGCGGCGGTGGAGGCCAAATCGCTAAGCCAACACACTGCAGTCGACCAAATATCATGTTATGTACTGCAGATTAGAAGAGATGTCATGCACTTTTTGTTTATTATCTGTGTTGATGTATTCCAGCTTAGACCAAATATCATGCTCTAATTTCCACTGTCCGTGGATGTGATAGAAACTTGCATGACCTTCTGGGTTCAATTCATGTAAAACAACATTCACACATTCTTCTATTCAGCATTAGTAACCTTGAGATGTACGACTTACTGCAATTTATAGCATTTCGTTTTGTTTCTTTTGAAACATTGCAGCATGCGGCAGAGAAATCCAGATGCATAGAAATTAACCAGCATACTGCATCTCACCAGGCAAAAGTCGTTGATACAAAATTTATGAATGTAAGGTCAAAACATAGAGGTTGCTACTTGATAGTGATACACAGTCATCGGAAGAAAGTACAAAGTCAAATTGCAGTGCTTGAATAAAAGACACAACATATTCTCCCCTCACAAGAAGATTGCCAATCATCCATAGCTACTACAACCGCATTTTTCTCATATACAATCTGTTGACGCTAAAAACTTGAAGTAGGGTTTCTGACTTCAGCACACCAGACAAACACCTGGTTCAATCATGCTAACCGATTCGACCCTGCAATCGGTAAGGAAAATTCGTGAATTCACTCAAAGCCAATATTAAACGATAATCAGTGTAACTCTAATCAGCAAAAAGCCGATTAAGACGTAAAGAAATTTAGCCGATCAAGGCTAATCAAGGGATAAAGGTAGATCGACTCTGAGAAGGCGATGCGTAGCAAAATAGAATAGATCAAACCTGGGATAAAATCAATCAAGATCAATAATCGGCGATGCGCAACTTTATTGATCAAAATCGACTTACAAAACTAGGTTACAGAACTAGAAACTAGTAAATGAAAAACAAGAGTAGATGTGATTTTGGCTGTGTTGTTTTTCCTAGCCGGTTTGGACTCATCTTATATACCATTCGGCCGATCCGAGTCCTAGTATAATACAGTGCCCATAGAGTCCGTGTCGGCTCAGGTTTCCTAAACAAACTCATCTATTTCCAAATTCCTTGACCGTGCTCTATCCAAACTCCTGTTGATCTCAGATTGCCGATTATGCCGCACATGCCAAATTTTGGTACAAACATATGCCCTCCATTTTTTGGAGATAACTTGTTATCTTCCAAAAATCTATCAGCTTCCTTGCCATCGGCTTGAAAGGAACTCTTCGGTAACTGCTACATTAATGGCGCCGTAAAAATCTCGGTGCGCTTTAACTGCATGTGTCACTTCAAAATCTTTTCCCGCCATTCCAAATTTTTTACCGCACTATAAATATGAGGGACCCCACTGTCATTTTCACGCTTCCGAGCTCTCGAACCAGCAGCAATCAGCTTTTCCCTTCTCGCGATCAAGCTCTCCGATCAGCTCCTTCTCAAGTCGACTAAATGGACTCATCTCAAGTACTCATCCCGATTTCTGAAAGTAATGATCAATATTATCTAGGACCGGTAGGAAACCTAGATGCCGATACTATTATCAATGAGGAAATCCCTAGACTCCCCTTGTCGGCTTCTGGTTACAATGTTGAGGAGTGGGATAAGAGCTTTAGGGCTTGGCCGACAACACTTAAAGGATGGAGATCATGGTTTATCTGTGTGTCGGCCCAAAAGAGGGAGGAATGGAATAGAATGGGTATAGCCGAGTGTCTTCCCTTGTCCCTAGCCAACCCAGAAGCCAATGAGCCCCTTGTGGCCACAGCGTGCTATTTTTGGTTGGACACGTTCAATGCCTTCCTCTTTCGGACCGGCCCAATCGGCCCAACTCGCCTGGACGTGGTCGAATTGTGCTGCCTGAGACCAGATGGGAACCAGTTGTCGGCTTTTAGTGGCAAGCCCAAGTACAAGCTGATTCGATCCAAGGGCGAGGGATGGTCAAAGTACATTCAGCATAACAACAAGGTTAATTGACTCGTATCGGACGAGGAGCACGTTGCCTTTCTGAACCTCTGGCTAGAGAGATTCCTTTTTTGCGGAGCATCCCTTGGGCTGACGCAAGTCGACCAACTGGTGGCAGAGCAATTAGTAGAGGGACGTCGGCTTGCGTTGGGCAAAATGCTATTGGGGGCAGTGTACCAGATGATGTACATAATAAGAAGTTAGCTATTCTCTGGATTTGCTAAGTTTGTTGTCGGCAATGCGGGAGGTCCTCTATGGTTTATTCAAATGTGGCTCTATTGCATTTTTAGCTGATCTCTCATTTCTGAACCGCTAGAAGACTCAGCTTTCCCTCGTGAAGATTATCTGGAGAACACGAACCCACAGTACAGGGCCAGCCGATCTCATGGGGAAAGGTTCATCATGTGCTCATGCGACAATACAAAGATTACTCCTGTCAGCCTGAAGAAGTACCTATCATTTTTCCTGGAATTGGATAATATAACCTTTGGCCAGTAGGACTTCTTTTTCTATAGCAATGTAGCCGATTTTCAATAGTCTTCCTTCCTTCATTTGGAAGCCGACAGTTCTTTAATGCCAGAGACGACCTTGGACTTGCTCAAGATCTTCATTTCCCTGTGCGTCCTCCACGTCGGCTTAAACACAAGAAACCAGACCTTCCTGCCATCGTATGAATTCTACCACCCTTTAGTCTATGCCCGCCAACTAAGCTTTGCCAAGTCATTCCAAGTCTGCCGCTCCTTGATCGGCTTCAACCCCGAGCCAGGGTGAAGAATGCTACCAAAGCGGAGGTTGTTCTAGAGATAGCCGATGATCTTCAGATCGAAGATTTGCCACACTTTTTCCTGAACTCCTATCGGGCAGGCCAATTCTCTCCTATCGGGCAGGCCAATTCTCTTCTTGATGGACATCTGTGGCGGATGCTCTTTTCTTGGACAGGGCTCCGTCGGCTATTATAGACGCCTTACTACCCAACTTCCATGAGTCGACGGTAGTTCCTAGCAGCAATTCAAGTGAGGAAGAGAGTTCTTCCGGTTACACGAACTCGTCGCTAGACATAGAGGTATCAGTCTTTCAAAGGTCCCTTTCTTTCTATCCTTTTGTTGTTTTTGGTATTGTGGGCTAATCGACTTATGCTCCTTTTGCAAACGAAGGCTGCTAGCAAGAAAGCCATCGTGGGCCCATCGGGAAGTGGCCATCCCACTAAAAGGCCCCATCAATCGACCGGCCTTACAGTCTATACCTTCGGCAATCTAGGAATACGAGGTCCTTCGTTGTCGGATATCAAAAAACAGTAGCCTCCAAGTAAGTGTGCTTTTGATCGATGACTGCCTTGGATCCGTTTTTGATGCTTACTTCCTATCGACTAATCCTCAGAAAAGAAGAAGTCTACAAAGATCCCTGCCAAGAAGGGTCAAAAACCCCAGGAACAAAGAGCTGAAAGTTCCCCGCAGGAATCGGCTTTGGGAGGGGTAACTTTCTTTACCGAATTTCCTTTCCTTGTATAGCACGATTTCAATTTTCTTAATCACTGTTATTCCTTCAGCCGACAGCATCAGTGCAAGTAGCAAATATATTAGCTGACATCCAGGGCACTTCGTCGACTGCTCTGCCACCGCTCAATCCGATGCCTCCAGTCACGGTGGCTTCCCCCCTGTTGCATCATCCGACCTGTTGGACCTGCTGGGATTTATCCTGGATGAATTAGAAGACCTAGAGGTAATGGCCACAGATGACTATCCGGCCGATATCAAGAAGATCCTCGAAATGTCAATGGAGGCATCGGCTGCGGTTACTTCAGCCCCAGGAATGCAAGACAGGCTGAACAAACTCTTTCATGAAGTAATGCAGCCTGAAGCCAATCTCTTGTCCGATACACAGCCTCTCAGGGACGCAATGGCCGCGGTGCAAGCCGATCTTCCTCCTGAGGATATGAGCGCTCTCCTGGACGTCTACCATTTAGACGATAAAAAAGCTAAAGTTGAAATGGCTAAGTCCAGGATCACTCAAAGGGAAGCACAAGAGGCTGATCGGCGCATTCTGGATAAGCTTGTAGCCGATGCCAAAGCCATGAAGAAGAAGTTTGACCAGAACACTTCAGCTCTCAAATCCACCAAGGCCAATATTCAAAAGCTGGAGTCAGCCAAGAAAATCCTATAAGAAGAGCTGGTCAACCTTTAGGAACAATTGGCCAACGGGCACACACAGCTAGCTGCGGCGGCTACCTCCCTTTCCACGCAAAACAGGAAATCGGCCAAACTGTGGCGAAAGTCAAGGAACAATCGGCCAAGATAGTCTCAGTGCCTAGCAGTGCTAAAGAAGATCAACGGACAGTCGATGGGATCCATGAGACTATCACCAAAGCTGCTGCCGTAGTATCGGCCTTAGGGGCTAGGCTCCCAGGATCTAGGATGTAAAAATTTCTGTAAGGGTATTTGCGAGGTTTTTTGCTTCAAGAATTGTAACTTATATTGTTATCAGCCTCTTTTGCCGATTTACTTCTTATGCATTGTTTATTCAACTTTTCATCGTAATCTCTATGAAATGCTCTCTTGTATCCGATTATGACCCGATCTACACGCTAGGATAGTACCTTTTTAAATACTTTCCGTTGATCACCCTAGGCAAGGTAGCACCCTCCAACGTCTCAAGTATATATGAGTTCCCATCGACAAGCCGATTTACCTTGTTTGGCCCTTCCCACGTAGGGGACCATTTACCAAATCGATTATCCTTAGAACCGACCGGTAGTATAGTTTTCCAAACTAAATCGGCTTCACTAAACAATTTAGGCATAACTCTTTTGTTATACGCTCTTGCAACTCTCTCCTTATTCTTTTTAAGCCGATCTAGCGTGACTAGTCGTAACTCTGCCAGATCATCCAAATTATCAAACATCAAATCTTTATACTCGTTAGCCGACAAACTGTCTTGTCTAGCCACCCGTACCGAATCGATGTTGATTTCTACAGGTAAAACGACTTCTTGACCATATACTAACTGATATGGTGACAGCTTGGTGGACCCATGGTATGCTAGCCGATATGCCCATAGTGATTCTGACAATATCACGTGCTAATTCCTCGGCCTTTCCTCAATCTTTCTCTTGATTAACTTGATTAAAGTTTTGTTGGATGATTTGGCTTATCCATTAGCCTGAGCGTAATACGTCAACGAGTTCAGCAGCTTGATGCCTAGGCTTCTGGCAAAACTCTGAAACTCATCGGACATAAACACCATTCTCTGATCGGTCGTTATAGTTTGCGGGATGCCGAACCGATGAATAATGTGTTCTCTAACAAAGCCGATGGCCTCAACGTTCGTAATTTTCTTGAGGGGTATGGCTTCGACCCACTTGGAGAAATAATCTGTTGCGACCAAAATAAACTTATGGCCTTTGCTCGATGCTGAAAATATCTAGCCGATCACATATATTCCCCATCCTCGGAACGGCCAAGGCTTGATAATTGGATGCAAGGCCGATGCCGGTGCGAGTTGTACATTGCCAAACTTTTGATAGGTCTGGCACCCTTTATAATATCTGAAACAATCTTCCAGCATTGTTGGCCAAAAGTATCCTGTACACCTTAGCATCCACTTCATCTTATGAGCCGATTAGTGAGACCCGCAAATCCCTTCGTGCACCTCACCCATTGCTACTTTAGCTTCGTCGGCTCCAAGGCATCTCAACAACATACCCTCGATTGTTCGATAGTACAATACCTCATCTAGTACCACATATCTTAGTGCCTACTGCCTGACTTTGCGCTCGGTCGGCCTGGATGGATTTGTCAAATAGTCCTTTATCTTCACCCTCCAGTCAGCAGCATCGACACACATTACTGCAGTGTCGACCGACTCAAGAGCTTCATATCGGCTATAGTCTTTGTACCCTGATGCCTATTGCGCCAATGAATTAGCTCTGTCGTTCGTCTCTCAGGGAACGTGCTTAATAGAAAATAATGTTAATGAGCCGATAGAACTGAGTCATTGCTCTAAATATTTCGATAAGATCTCGTCATTGCACTGATATTCTCCCTTGATCTGCTGCACAATCAACAATGAATCTCCATAAGCTTCGACGTCGCCTACCCCAATACTTTCCAACAATTGTAGTCCTCTGAGTAGTGCCTCATACTCTGCCTGGTTGTTGAAACATCAGCTATTGAGTTGATATGCGAATTCGAAATTGTGCCCTTTAGGTGAAATTAACACTATGCCAATGCCATCACCTTCTCGATACACTGATCCGTCAAAATACAATTGCCAGGGGGCAATGCCAACTAACCCAACTATTGTTTCGCACCCAATAATAAAATTGACTACAGCCTACCCTTTCACAGATTTAGCCGATTCGTACGCTAAGCCAAACTCAGTCAAGGCATATTCCCATTTGCCGAGTCATCCTCGTAAAATAGGCGCTGATAGCATGTACTTGATGACATCAGTTTTACATACTACCATGCAAGCCGATGCAAAAATGTAATGACTCAGCTTGGTGCAAGCGAAATATAAAGACAAGCATAATTTTTCCACCAAAGGATACCTGATCTCTGCGTCCAGTAGTCACCAGCTTAAATAAAATATTACTCTTTCCTTGCCATCAACTTCTTGCGCTAAAACTGCTCCGATGGTTTCCTCCTCAGCTGATACATACAACTTGAATGGAATCCCTTTCCTTGGCGCGGCCAAGACTGGAGGCTTCATCAAGTACTCTTTAATGTCCTCGAAATCTTTCTACTGATCAGCTCCCCAAACAAAATCCTGGTTGTCTTTTAATTTTAATAATGGGGTAAAGGCTTGAATTCGGCCAGACAAATTTGAAATAAAACATCGCAAATAACTAATCTTGTCGATCAGCTTCTGCAACTCGTTTTTGCACGTTGGTGGCTTTGTATTGGCTATGTCCTTAACTCTTTCCTGGTTAACCTCAATTCCTTTTTCATGCACCATAAAACCTAGGAATTGACCAGGCGACATGCCGAATGCACACTTGAGGGGATTCATCTTTAGGCAATGTGCCCTTGTATTCTGAAAAACCCTTTCCAAATTGGCCAAGTGTTGTAAATCCTCATTGGATTTCACCACCACATCATCAATATAGATTTTGACAATATGGCCGATTAAATTATGGAAAATTTGGTTTATGGTGCATTGATAAGTGGCGCTAGCGTTCTTTAAGCCGAACATCATAACCATCCATTCATATAACCCTAGAGCACCAGGGGCACCTGAAGGCAGTTTTAGACACGTCAGCTTCCGCCATGAATATTTGGTTATACCTGGCGTTTCCATCAAGAAAACTAATAATCTTATTACCCAATGCAGCATCAATAAGCATATCAGCTATCGGCATCGGGTACTCATGTTTTGGCGTGGCTTTGTTTAGATCCCTAAAGTCCACACACACCTGGAGCTTACCATTTTTTTCATAACCGGAATGATGTTGGAGACCCACTCCGCGTATCAGCAGGGCCTGATAAACTTGGCCTCTAACAATCGTTCTATTTCTTCTTTAATGGCATTGTATAAAGCCATATTAAAGCGTCTCGGGTATTGTTTAATTGGCTGATATCCTAGTTTTATGGGTAGCCGATGTTCAACAAGTCGTTGGCTTAAATCAGGCATCTCATAATATTCCCACGCAAAACCATCTCTATATTTTCTAAGTATTTCAACCAACTTAGCCTTATATTCTACATCTAACTTCACGCTTACGAAAGTTGGTCTTTTCTTGTCACCTTCACCTATGTCGACTTCCTTAAGTGAATTGGCAGAAGTGAAACCTTGACCTAGCTTTTCCTCCTGAAAATACTCAATGGCCTCACAGCAATCTGTCATCCGCCGATAGCTCTGCAGCTTTTCTTGTAGAGCCTTCACTACTTCTAACCCCATCTCTATAAAACTTCATTTTCCCAATCAAATGTGCCTGGCTTGACACTAATCGGCATCAGTCCTGATTTACCAATGCAGATGAAGTCGCGATCATCCAACATCTTACCCGATATGCACTCGGCTTCTTCATGTAGCCAATTCGTGTTGGATCTAGCCATTGCCACATGAGCCGATGTATTGGCCGGCACAACTTCAACCTCGTCCCCATTCTACTAGACAAGCAACTGATGCATGGTCGAAGGTATGCAGCAATTGGCATGTATCCAATCTCGCCCTAGGAGCACACTGTAATTGCCTTTGGCCTCGATGACAAAAAATGCTGTCGGCAAAGTTTTGCTGCCAATAGTCAATTCCGTGACCATTACCCCTTTTTCCTCGGTGGGATCGCTTGTAAAGTCGTTTAAAACCATATTTGTTTTGATCAAATCTTCGTCGGACTTACCCAATTTCTTGCAGGTAGTGAATGGTATCAGATTGACGGTAGCTCCTCTGTCCACCAGCATCCTTGAAATCGGCTTGCCGTTTATGTGCCCCTTCAGATATAACGGCTTCAAGTGCCGATGAGTATCACGAGGCTTTTCAAAGACGGCATCTTGTGCACCTAGACATAGCTGTGCAAATGCTTCTTTAGCTGATTCAACTTTAATCTTGAATTCCACTGGTAAAGTGAACACCATATTGATGTCTATGGGGGTGGGGGGGTGTCATCACGAATCATCGGTGACCCCAAATAGTCCGAGGGATCTAACTCCTCATCGACTTGCTCCTTTCTTCTCCACTCCTGTTTTACTACTTTCATAGGCCGCAGCTCGTCAAAAGCCTGATCCCTCAACCTTCCTGTTCAGCTTCCCTAATCTCTTGGGTCCTTTAGAAATTTGAAGGCACTGCGTTGGGATAAATTTGAGGCCAACGGACACCACCTTGGTTTAGGTTCGATTGGATTACGAATCCTTCCAATTAGATCATTAGCCTCCCAACAGGTCCCGAAGGCCTAGCCTGATCCAGCATAGATATCTGCTCTTGGATCAGCTTCCTATATTTTGGGCCAAGCCGATTGCCTCTGCCAATCCTTTTGGGGGTAATGCTCCATCGGACATGACCGTGGTGACAGTAGTGCCACACCCCTTTCCAAGCAAAACTGCCAAAAGGGGCATCACTGATGGGCTCTTTCTAGGTTGTCTGGCCAATACAAGTTATCTGGCTGGCGAGGATGTCGCTTCTGCTGATTGCTTATTTTCTCATATTTTTCCAATAACTAAGAAAACGTCGGCTTAGGCCTAAGTGCTGGCTTCCGTGGTGGTGATCTCTCGGCCTTATACCATAGTCCGATTTGCGGCTCCCCCTTGGTTTAACCATCCTTGAGTTTTTGCTGTCCTGATCGACTTTTAACTAGAATGAACCGATCGTTATCTTGAGTGTTTCGCTGCCCTTTGAACTGAACTGAATATCAACCCTCCGATTCTGTTTGGGTTCTTCATTCATTGGCTATTTGGCTCCTTACCCTTGTGTGAGCATTGGACCATATTGATCAGGAAAGGGTCTATATCGACTTGCATAGCTGGCTCTTCTGCGAATTTGAGCCAACCATCTTCAATAGCCGATTGTATCTGCTGACGAAAAATATTGCAGTCATTAGTTGTCGACGTTTGGGAAACGGATCCCCCCCAAGCTTACTTGTTGAATGAGGGATCAACCAGGGCCCCTTTTCTGCAAGGGTTCGAGGAGATAATTTCCATAAAGACCATCATACCCCAGCAATCAGTCTTCGGCCGACCATACTTCCCCTTGGACGGTATCCCCAAGGAAAATCCTCGGGCGGACTGGCTAGTGGGTCTGCCCCGACTATGTCTGAGTTCGTCCCCGAGCATGCGCCTTAGTTTCCGGAGCGTGCTTGCTCGGTTGTGTGCGGCAGTCGGCCAGAGTTGAAGGAAAATCCCTAGCATGACCGGCAGGTCGTGCTCGGTCCATAAAGACGACGTGGCGATAATTACGCTGCGGTTCAAAAGACCGTTAGGCCACGATCTAAGCCCATCACGTCCACGACGCATCATGGCGGAAATCAAGGGAGGCACTTACGACCACGTTCAGGCACGATAATGGTGTGTTATTCGGTTGTAATTACTGCAGTCGCCTATAAATACCCCCGTTGTAGATTAGGGGAGAGACATGCTGACAAGCAACACACATAGAGAGATACGCACAACAGATTCACGCAAGCATCTTGTAAGCATACAAGCAATAGTAGGATCACTGGACGTAGGGTTATTATCTCAATCGCGAAAGGCCCGAACCAGTATAAAAATCTCGTGTCCATTGCCCTTTTAAGCACCATCCCCTTATAGCACTCCTTGGATGCAAACTCTTCGCAGAAAAGGGGCCCAGGTTGATCCCCATTCAACAAGTAAGCTTGACGGGGGATCCGTTTCCCAAACGTCGACAGTTGGCACCGTCCATGGGGACTGACTGAGTCCTTTCATGAAGAATCCCTGAAGATGCCGAATTCTCAGGATGGACAAGACCTTTGCGTCTTCGATGACATTGAGGATGATGACATGTACTCTGCCAAGCGAAGAGCGTGGTGAGTGGGTGACCCGGAAGGTCTGCTGAACCCGGAGTCCTTCCCATTTGTTGCAAGCGAGGCGTTCCTCCACTCGCAGTGTAATCCCCTCACTGATGAGGAAGAATGTGATGGTCTGGAAATTCCTAATCATTTTGAGCCCGCTCACGAGACCACGTCGCGGGGAGACACCATCATGTCGCCTTCGCGGTCCCAGTACTCTCACGACATCAATATGGCGGGAGGAGAAGAAGATCCCGAGATCGAATCCTCGGAGGCTACTCGTCATCATCGATACGAGGCAGCCAAGAGCCATCTGGAGGCGCCTCTAAACAAAACCCTAGCGAGCATCCGTCGCTAAGCTCGTGAAAAGACGGGCGCCAGGGCTGAAGCCTCGGCTCGTGGGAGTTCTCGCGAGCATCGCTCTTTGGAGCACGTGTGTGACCGCCGGCCAAGATCACCCCTCCCATTCCGCAGAGTGTTGAGCGGTTGCAGGCCATGGCAACTGTCGTGCGCGACCTCCGGAATTTTCCCGGACAGGTGGACCTAGAGGCAATGGGCACGGTCGTAGCCAAAAATCTGGAAAAGCTTGCCGTCGACATGAAGCTTTCAAGGTCCCCTTGCAACAAGGAAGCCCAGAGCATTTCCCGGGACTGTAGACACCATTCCCCTGTTCGCTCCCATCACGGTGACTCCCGAAGCCCTACTCGGGAAGGCCGCAGGAAGCATGATCAGTACCGTGAGGATGTTCGGAGCAGTTCCCGGACAACCTCACGAGGTCAAAGGTATACTCGGTCCAGTCACGGGCATTCTGAGTACTCGACCTCTGTGCGGTCTCCGCCACGCTGATATGGAGAGGTATTCTCTCGTCTTGGTCCTCGCGTGGGGGACCATCGCGGTAGTGACCATCACGGTCACCATGCTCGGAGGGATCATCGCGACAGCCCAGCCTTCGGGTGCCGAGCTTTCTCAACGTCCCTCCGTGACATCTCATGGCCGAGCAAGTTCAAGCCCGGTCACATCGAAAGATTCAACGGGACTCAAAATCCAGATGAGTTCCTCTCGATTTACTCCACTGCAATTTTGGCAGCTGGAGGGGATTAGGGAGTTATGGCTAACTTCCTCCCCATGGTCTTGGATGGAGCCGCTAGGACGTGGCTCTTCAACCAAAAGGAGAGGTCGATTCGCTCTTGGAGGCAACTCAGCGAGGTGCTCCGGGCAAACTTTCAGAGTTGCTATATTCGCCCGGGCAAGGAGCGTGACCTCGAGCGCTTGATCCAGACCGAGGGAGAGTCCTTGAGACACTTCGTCCAGAGGTTTATCAAGGTGAGGAATTCCATTCCTAGCATTTCAAATGAAGCAGTTGTCCACGCTTTCAAGTTTGGAGTTTGGGACATCTGCTTCACGCAAGATTTGGAGATTCATCCAGACCTGATGGCCAACGAGTTGTTCTATATGGCTGACCATTACGCAAATGTCGACGAGGCAGTACAGTGGAAGAAGATGCTAGACGAAGGTAAACTGCTGCCTCAGCCGAGCCTAGAAGGCTCTACGAGCAAAAAGAATCTAGGCTCGGTGGAGAAAAGGATTAAGAAGAAGAAGAAGAAGAGATCGTCCGCACCGAGCATGGTGGCGGCCATCGAGCATCATCCGCCACGGGCTCCACCGTTACAGCAGCGCGGGAGAGGAAGGGGCCGGCCACCTCAGCAGTGTAATGACCAGAGTCGCAACGACTAAGTCCGCAATGTCCAAGATCGCGGTGACCAAGGTATTCCTTCAAACGATCACTTTTGTCCACTTCATCAGGCATCACAGTCGACCTTCTGGCAGTCGAACTTGGGCATTCCGCTGCGAAGTTCTACAATGGCAAAAGCTCTATGCCCACACCCGAAGAAGGGACAAAGACGGAAGAGCAAGGGCAAGGGGCCCATGAGATGAAAACGATTTAAGACATGGAGTACTAGGAGCCCTACAATCATATCACGGTTATATTCGGGGGCTCTTCGGCCTACAAGTCCCGCAGGGATCTGAAGGAGGCAGCACGGGAAATACACCACGTCACTCAAGGCAAACCACCCATGCAGCAGCTCAGGTGGTCCGAGTTGCCCATTACTTTCTTCAAGAATGATTGTCCCCTTGGAATGACCAATCCTCAAAAGCTCCCCTTGGTTGTGAATCCGACCATCAGCAATACTACGGTGGGGTGAGTCCTCATCGATGGCGGGAGTTCCTTGGACCTCATATCCGCCAAGGTCCTGGACGAGATGCAAGTTCCTCGATCCAAGATCAAGAGCATAATGGTCTCATTCTTCGGGATCATTCCAGGCACCTTGGTCAAGCCTTTCGGTCAGATTGTCTTGCCCATCATGTTCGAGAGTCCGAGCAACTTCTGAACGGAGATGATCACCTTCGAAGTGGTCGACTTCGAGTCAGTCTACAATGCTATCCTCGGCAGGCCGACTCTTTTCAAGTTCATGGCCGCTACGCATCATGCGTACCAATGCTTGAAAGTTCCCAACCCAAATGGCATGATTACCATAAGAGGGAACCAAAGGGCGGCCTTGAATTGTGATGAAAAGTCACTTAACATGGTCGGGCAGTTGCCTCAACGCGGCCCCGACCAAGAGCCAAAGAATTTCCAGCCAAAAGTTGCCCTCCAGCCAGGAGGAGAAACCAAGACGGTCCCGCTAAGCAGCGTGGATCCAGCTAAGGTCATGCATTTGGGATCTTCCTTAGATCCAAAATAGGAACTCGATCTCATTACTTTCTTCCAGAAGAACGCGGATGTGTTCGCCTGGGAGTCGTCGGACATGCCCGGAGTCCCAAGGGAAGTAATCGAGCACAGGCTAGCTGTTCGGCCTGATAAGAAACCAGTGTGGCAGAAGTTCAGACGTTTTTCCCTAGAGAAATAGGCAATCATCCGAGATGAACTCGACAAGCTCCTCAAGGCTAGCTTCATCCGGGAAGTCGAGCACTCGGAATGGCTGGCGAACCCGGTCATCATCAAAAAGAAGGGGGGCAAGTGGCGCATGTGTGTCGACCACACAGGCTTGAACGCCGCTTGTCCCAAAGATAACTTCCCGCTGCCACGCATAGACCAGCTGGTCGATGCAACAGCGGAGTCCCAGGTGATAAGCTTTTTGGACGCCTACTCGGGCTACCACCAGATCAGCATATCCCCGGAAGATAAAAAGAAGACTTCCTTCATTACTCCATTCGGCACGTTCTGCTATACGACCATGTCTTTCGGTCTTAGAAATGTTAGAGCGACCTTCCAGCGCCTGATGCAGAAGACCTTCCCAGATCAAATAGGTCAAAATCTGGAGGTCTATGTGGACGACATTGTAGTTGTCAGCGTACTCTCTGTTGGGGACCCTCTCGCCGCCTAAGCGGTTAGCGTGGCGCCCGGCGGCAGTGGGCGAGAGGCATCGCCGCCTTCGCCGGCGCCCAGACTAGATGGCGGCTTTGGTGATCGGGCGGCGAAACACGACCGCCGCCAAAGTGCGGCCATGTGGCACCGGCGGCAGTGGCGAGCGCCCTACTCGCCGCGCCGAACCGTGGCGGCTTTAGCGTCGGGCGGCGAAGCGCATGACCGCCGGCAGTCTGCG
This sequence comes from Guadua angustifolia, assembly GCA_036346375.1. NCBI lineage: Eukaryota > Viridiplantae > Streptophyta > Magnoliopsida > Poales > Poaceae > Guadua > Guadua angustifolia. The sequence goes on along the minus strand of CM070506.1, from coordinate 25,862,065 downwards.
TACGTGGCGCCCGGCGAGTAGGTGGCGAGGCGCCCGCTCGCCGGCGCCCAGAACACGTGGCGGCTTTGGCGTCGAAGCGGCGGCACGACCGCCGGCAGTCTGCGGCCACGTGGCGCCGAGAAGCGGTGGCGAGCGCCCTCCTCGCCGGCGCCAGACCACGTGGCGGCTTTGGCGATCGGGCGAAGCGGCGACGACCCGCCGACAGTGCCGGCCCGTGGTGCACGGCAGCGGTGGCGAGGCGCCTACTGCGCCCGGCGCCAGACCATGTGGCGGGTGGCGTCAGGCGGCGGCGACCGCCCGGCTGAGTGTCGGCCCATGGCGCCCGGCGGCGAGTGGCGAGGCGCCCTGCTCTCCGGCGCCCAGACCACGTGGCGGCTTTGGCGATAAAGCGGGCAAACCGACCCGTCGGCAGTGCGGCCCGTGGCGCCCGGCGGCGAGTGGCGAGGCGCCTGCTTCGCGGCGCCAGAACCACGTGGCGGCTGGCGTCGGGTGGCGAAGCACAACCCGCCCGGCAGTGCGGCCGCGTGGCGCTGGCGGTAGGTGAGCAGGGCGCCTGCTCGCGGCGCCCTGAACCGCGTGGCCGCTGACGGTCGGGCGAGCCGCCGACCCGCCCGGCAGTCTGGCCACGTGGTGCCAGTGGCAGTGGGAGGGCGCTGCTTTCGCCCGCCGCAAGGGAAAAAGGTGGGGCGCGGTGGCTTCACCTCGAAGTCTCCTTCCCCTATCGTCACTGCGTGCAGGGCGGCGAACTGCTTGTGTCAGGCTTATCAACTGCAAGGATTTCTACTACAAGCCCATTCCTCTGACGCCTCTCACCTACCCGTCACAAAGGGTCACATCTGGCGGGGCCGGGCGAACCCTCTGTGGCATTTAATGAGTCCGGAGAGCAGGACAGCAGGGAAGGAGCAATAAATGTGTTAAGATCGGCATGATGACCCTCTTTTACCTACTCCGTTAGCTTTGGCCTATATAAGGGTCCTCTAGTGCATGGGGAAGGGGGTGGGATCGATCAAAGGATTCAACGATAGAGAGTCTAAGGAAGAACTTGTAACGAGCTCTGTGCTAGCTTCAAGCACTCCATAAGAAATCTAGCGGGGCGTAAAGACATTACCACAGTGAAGGGGCTGAACACAGGTAAAATCCTTGTTCATCCTAGTTCTCGGGGCCAGGAGTCCTCCGTGTGGGAGCCTCTAGGGTTTTCATCCTCTAGGGTTAGCCAGCCGCGAAGACGCCCTCCTATCGAACAAAACCCGGTCTGTAGACTCTGGGCCTATCGAGTGGAATACACAAGCAGAGCGCGCCGGAGTGGGGGGCTAGTGGTTGGTTTTCCCGGCCAACTCCCCGGCGGACTGCGGTGTTCTTTGCTCGAAAGCGAGCTCGCGCATCTGGAGATGGCGGGTTCTCAGCGTCAAGAATCGACGGGGGCAAGTGGCGCCCAAGGCGCCTTCCGGCAGTCTCACTGGTCGGAGGATCGTCTTGCCCCGCCCCCACAGGGTGGCAGCGTTGCTCCTTTGGAGCCGATGGGGCACCCCGTGCGACGTCGGCTTGCCATGGAGGCAGCCACCCCTGCTCAGAATCTGCATGCTGTCCGTCTCCTCTTGGACCACCCTCGGTGGAACTTCGCGAGAGACTCTCCGGCCACCCGTGGGCGTGGAGCAATGCCGGTCTCGTGGATCTGGCCCGGCTTGATGGCGCTCCCGGCAGGCGTGGTGCAATACACCCTGCACAGGGCGCATCTGAGGCGCACCAGTCTAACGCCTTAGCAAGGTAGCTCACGGCAGGCGGGCGAAGCGAGCGAAGAGGCGGTAGGCTGGTCCCGGTTCGCAAGGCCGTGAGGTTCTCCGGGCTCACTTGGATGAGAACGCCCGGCCGGTCTGGTGATGACCTCCGTGATGTCGCTTTGCCCGCGTCGCCCGACCCGAGGCCAGCGCCGCGGGGAGGCGGTAGCTTCCGCCCGGTGAAGTCCCTCCGCATGACTCTCCCTCTCGGACCAAGGAGGAGGTTCCTCCTCCGATTCTATAAGGGGCAGGCCCGCGCTCCGGGGCGGTCTCGGACGGACTTCAAGCAGCAGCTAGGTTCCTTTATGGCGTCGGTGCGAGCCTTCTCCGGCAGGCTGCGCCCATAAGCGTGCTTCAGCGAGTTTCGCCCGGCGTCCATAGAGATATGGCGGCACCACCAACGGAGGAGTTCTGCAAATATATCTGACGGTGGTGCGGCGGCGGTGGGTGCGAAAAGATCATGGCCAATTACCTTAGATGGTCTTGGCCGGGCTCTGCCCGTTCTTGGCTATTAAATCTCCCCAGTCGGTGCGCTCGTGGGGAGTTATCTTGACCTCTTCGTGCGCCAACTTTCAAGGTTCCTTTGGCTTGGCAGGCGTGGAGGATGACCTCCACGCCTTGGAGTAGGAGAAGAGTCGTTAACGTGACTTCATCGGTGGTTTTGCCCTTCTTGCACCACGATCCCCACATTTGAACAATCGGTCGTCATCGCCTTGGAGGCGTCACGAGACCGTAAGATGAAGGAGAAGATGGCCACCGTACCATCGGCACCACCTCAGAGCTTTTCTCCCTACTTTACAAGTGTGCGTGTTCATGAAGCGAGGGGCGGCTTATCGGCCTTGGTGACGAGAGCAAGGATGAGGCGGAACCTCGAAGGGTTCCGGCCATACAAGCAAGAAAGCGCGAGCGAGGCGGAAGAGACCGGCAGGTCTTGGCGCCGAGCTTCGGCGATGAGACCCAGCGCGAAGCGCAACCGCCGGGACCGGCGTGAGGACGCCGGGATCGGCGTGAAAACGCCCGTGGCGTGATGATCGTATGTGGCCGGCGCAATGACCGCCCATGATCGTGGGAATGACCGCCCTTGAGCAAAAGAGGGCGAGCTCTATTGCCCGATCCACCGAACAAACACTCATGACCTAGACGGCTGTCGAGTCGTGAATAGAATGGTGGAGCAGCGGCTCAAGGAGCGCCGCCCCGACGATGATCAAGATGAAGACCCCGCCCTGCTGGCTTTCCAGCAGGCGGATCACACTGTGGCATATATTCATGGTGGTTCCTCCACCATTCCCTCCAACACCGCTTATAAACGGCTAAAAAGGGAAGTGTGCGCCACGGCGTCGAGCTCAGGGGTGGGTCGGACATTGAAATGGTCAGAGCAGATGATTACTTTCAGTCGGGCCGACCACCCTGAGAGCACCCCCGCCCTAGGGCATCTCCTGATCGTGGTGTCGTCCACGATCCAGAATGTACGGCTAGGGCGAGTCTTTGGTGGGCGGAGGGAGCTCCATCAACCTCTGTCCTCTTGACATCCTGAGCTCAGATCCTTGGCGGGATCTGCGCCCGCTCTGCCATTCTTGGGGTAGCCCGGAGACCGGCAGATCCCTTTGGGTCAAGTGTGCCTCCCGTCACTTTAGGGAGAAGGACAACTTCTGTGCCAAGAGATGGTGGATTTTGAGGTCATTGATTTTGACCTCCCATACAATCCTGCAGCCCGGCCGGCGTTGGTCAAGTTCATGGCGGCAGACCCACTATGCCTACATGGTGGTGAAGATGCGGGCCAGCGGCCCCATTACAATTCAGGTGGAGGTCGGAGGCCTGCGCTTGCCTGGCGAGGCATGGGACTGGTGTGTCACCTTCGTCAGTCATCTGAGTGCATGACTCGAGGAGCCCCTCGAGCCGGACCAGCGCTTCACAGCTCTGCCGGTGAGGTTAAGGTGGTGGAATCTGAGTGAGGCGAACCCGGAAGGCCGTCACCATTGGCGCCCGGCCTCGGCGCCAAATAGGAAGGCGCTCGTCACCTTCCTCGATCAAATTCCGGCGTGTTAGCTGGCAACCGTCCGACATGACTAGGGTCCCGAGGAGGTGATCGAGCCTTGGTTAACAATGCTCACTGGCGCGCCCGATCCGGCAAAAGGTCGGGGCGGTAGCGGAAGCGGCGGATGCCATTCGGGAGGAGAGTAGAAAGGCATTGCTTGGCGAGGATTGTTCGGAAGTCTCTCATCAGGAGTGGCTTGCCAACCTGTGCTTGTCAAGAAGTCCAGCGGGAAGTGGCGTATGTGTGTCGATTTCACCAGAGGCCTCAATAAGGCTGCAGAAGGATCTTTACCCCTGTGAGTCGACCTCATTGTCGACTCCGCGGTAGTGTGTTGCTCTTGTGCTTTACGGATCGTGCCGGGTACCACCGGTCGGCATGGCGATAGAAGATGAAAGCGCTTTGTAACCCTACGGGTGTTTATTGTTATGTTAGAATGGCTTTTGGCTTAAAGAATCTTTGGTTCTACTTACGCGTGCCATGCATATCACTTTCCATCCTTAGATAGGGCCGAAATCTTGAGGTCTCGTTGATGACTTGGTCATGAAGATTAAAAAAACGAAGAACTAATCAGAGACACGGAGAAACCTTTGCTAACCTCCGGAAGAAGCGCGAAGCTCAACCCGGAAAAGTCGTGTTGATTGTGCCCTCTCGGCAAATTCTTTGGGTTTCTGGTGTCGGCCGGGCATTAAATAATCCAGAGCAAGATAGCGGCCATCGAGCACATGAAGCCGCCGTCACGACTCAAAGCAGTCCGATGCTGGCTGGTGCTGGCCTCCACAGGCGATTCGCCGCCCGCTGGGAAAAAAGCTTGCCTCTGTTCAAGTTGTTGAAGAAGACTAACCACTTTGAATGGGAGGAGAATTACAAAAGCGTTTGAAGACTTAAGTAGTACCTCTCCTCTCCCGGTCTTTGGTCTCCCCTCTGGCAAGGCGACCGTTGCTCTGTGCTCTCCTTGCCCTCTGAGGTGGTGGCGCGGTATTAATTGCGGAGAGGAAGGTATCGAAGCCGGTCTACTACATCGACCAAGGTGTTGCATAGTAGAAACTTCGATATCGAGGCCGAAGATCTTGTATGCGGTCTTGGTGGCATCGAGGAAGTTCGCGGCATTATTTCCAAGGCGAAATCAAGTGGTCACGGCCTATCCTCTGTGGAAATCCTCCTGGCAAGTGAAGCGAGAGGCGCATTGCTAAATGGTCGGTGGGCTGAAATTCAACATCAAATTTGTACCCGCACCGCCATCACAGTCGAGAAGGTGGTGGAGTTAAATGGCCAGTGGACTCTCGCACTCGGAAGCCGAAGAAGCACCCGCGCCTTCTCCCTGGACCTTATTCTTTGATGGCTCCTTCAGGCTAGAGGGCGCGGGGGCTGGGGTTGCCCTGGTCTCTCCGACCGATGATACCCTTCAGTATGTGGTCGCCCTCGACTTCGGGGCCACAAACAACATAGTTGAATCTGAAGGTCTTTGGTAGGGTTGCGCGTAATCCTTGGTATGTTGGGCATCCGGTGTCTTCAAGTCAAGGTGACTCCATGCTAGTCATCAATCAAGCACGGAAAGAGTTCCAGTGTTCTGACCCCACCATGATGGCATACCTGGCGGAGGTCCGAAAAATGGAACGTCATTTTGAAGAGATTGGGGTATGTTCATATCCCTTACGCGACAACCACCTTGCGGGCCGAGCTCTCCGGCTTGCGTCCTCAAGGGCCTGTTCGATTCGGGGTCTTGAAGAAAGGCTATCGCGACCGAATCCATCATCGACTCCACGATTGGTGGGGATGATGGTGTATTATCGCGGCCCCGGTTCGAGTGGGGGCGGCGGCAAAACCGTTCGACCTCCGGCTCGGCGGGAAAGCGATTACCATTGCCCGCGCCTCCGGTTCGAGGAGAAGGCGGCGTGCCGCCTCGGCCCCGGTCGGGAGGAAAGATGGCGTCTTTGAAGCGCACCGAGCTTGGCCCGTGAGTACTGGCGAGCAAGTGTTCGCCACAGCTGGCGAGAAAGATTGGTGGATGGATCTATCCTAGCCTTCTGCTGGCGACCAAGTGGTCCCCGATGATGATGCCTCAAGCGAGAAGATTGCGTGGGCCAAGTGCTATACTCTGGTAGGTGGGGCCTATATCGCCCGGTAAAAGCGGAGTTCTCTTGAAGTGCATCACTCGGGAAGAGGGCGACGCTCTCGATATCCATGGGCGTGTCAAGGGAGCCATATGTCCGTGGGACTTTAATTGACAAGCGTTTCGCCAAGGATTTTATTGGCCTACAGCCTCCGGGATGCTTGTGAGTGGTGAGGAATCTGACTTGTCGGTTCTTCGCCGGCGGACCCACCGACCAGCCCAAGCTCTGCGAGACCATCCCGCTCTCTTGGCGTTCCGCGGTGCAGAAATTTGAATATCCTAGGTCCGTTCCGTGGGCCGCAAGGGGCTTCACCCACCTCTTAAATGCGCCATCGACAAGTTCACAAAGTGGGTTGAAGCGGCGGTTCTGCGCCATCACGCATTGCCCTTGCCGTCAAGTTCATCTTGTGCGGATCTTTGCGGATTTTGGAGTCGCCAACCACATCATCGCGACAATGGAACTCAATTCACCGGTAGCGGCTTTTACGGAGTTACGTGAAGAGATGGGCACCAAAAGTATGTTTTGCTTGATGGCCCATCCATGAGTAATGGTCAAGCGAGTAGGCTAGCATGCATTTGGTGTTGAAGAGGCCTCAAGACAAGGCGTTTGATCGACTCCACAAAGCCGGGCGCGATGAGCGGAAGAACTCCGGCGATCTTGTGGTAAACCGCACCACACCTAGTCAGACCTTTGGCGAGACACGCCTTCTTCTTGGTGTCGTGCAGGGCGGTGTTCTCCCCTCGGTGTCATTCGGCTCTCCGCGTCTCGGCGTTCAACGAGGAAGGCCAAGAAGACCTTGGCGAAGAAGTCAACCTCTGGAGGAGGTCTTGGGATCGAGCCGCCTAAGCGCCGCCGCTTCTCGGCAAAACCTCGGCAGTACCATGCCACCGGGTCTCAGAGAACAACGGCGATGGGCGACTGGTCTTGTCTTCGAGATTGAGCGCATCTTGGGTTACAAGTTGTCTCCGGTGAAGGCCCCTTCAAAATTGGTCTCGATATCTCGACCAGGCGGTCGGATTAACCGCGAGGGCGAAAAATGGCGAATTCCTACAACATAGAGTTGTTCGCGGAAGTTCTATCCTTGAAAAAATTGTAAGTACCAATGACTTGCTCGGTGGCCATTTTGAGGTAAGTTTCTCCTGGTGATCGGCAATTTCTTGGTGGTTAATAAAGTTGTTGCCTAGAAGGCTTTTGCTTTACCATGATTGTCCCTTTTATGCCACTGAGTGGCGGTTTTTATATGAATATCGGGTCCGTCGTTTGCTAATTCCTTGGTGATCCATGGCGACACTTTCGGCGTCTGTGTCTTGCCAAGCACGACAAGCTGAAGAGCGAGTTGGGTGCGGTGCTCAAGCGCGGCTCACACACCTCGGGTTGGCTCCTGAAGCACATTGAGTCGTCACCGTGAGCACCGTCGACTGGTACCACTCACGGAAGCCCAGCCTTTGGCCTTTAACGCCGTGGTTCGATTTCTGGAGGTCCTGAGGACTTAGAAACCAAGCAGGGGTGAACGAGGACATCCCATCTTTGGGACTTAGAGTGCTTAGGCCTACCTTGTGTATGCCCTTCCAGCGTCTACTTATCCATACAGTAGTTGTCTATACTTCATGAGCTAAGCATAGAAGTCTTGACCTATTTTGCGAAAGGTCGGCATCTTCATTTGATCGCCCGGCAGCAGAGGCTTGCATGCTCAAACCTTCGGAAGGTTAGTCGCCCCCGGCTTGATTTGATGTGCCAGGCAGCAAGGGCTGGTCACCCAACGGCATGTAAAGCAAGATAAGTGCTTCGAGCCACATTTTTAACCATTTCCTTATGTGCATACACTAAGATGGGTCAAGTTAAGCGTGATTATCGCGGGCCGAAACCAGCGGCCCTCTCGATAAAGAAGCGTGCTAAGTGTTAGCGTCGGCGAGGCAGTGCCGAGGAGTGCAAGTTAGGCACAGTACTCAAACCACGGCTCGCCTGCGCCTCGGTTGGCTCCACTGAAGCACATTGATCGTCGCAAATCAGAAATCTTGCTGGCCTAAAAATACTCCCGGAAACTTGTTGCCTCGCCACGCTACGCTGCAACATGGTTCCAGGCGATCATCAGGGTCTAAGTTCCGAAAGAATCTGAACTGGCGACAATATCGCACGAAAACCTGATGCTAAGACTAAGCTACATCTTGCGTCTCCCGTTAGACTTAAGGCTATTTTGGGCCTAAGTCATGTATGACTTGCATGATCTATGCTTCTGTTGATAGCAACTACATAGAATCACTAGCGAGACTCCAGAACGTTGCCCTAACCTAGACGTCCTTCAGGCGTTCTAGCCAAGTTAAAAACTGGCCGCCTAACGGTTTGATCCAGCAAATTCAATCATACAAAACAAACAAGCATATGGGTAACATTAAATAGTAAATATCCATTTCACCCAAGGTTTGTCCAATGTTTTTGGGCCTTGAGCAAGATCAACAAAACAAAAAAAAAAAAAAAGCGGTATGCGGCCCTTCACTCGTCGTCGTTGAATCGAGCTTCGCCGCCGCCGCCTTCCTCCAATACGTGGTAGAAACGTCCATGGCGCCACTCCACCTGTGACCAGACCCGCGTGCTCGGTCACGATTGCGCTATGTCGCCTCACTTTGCACGCGTCTCCCTCGACACCGGCCGTCACCTGCCATTGGATCAAAAGCGGCGTCGCGTGATGGTGCAGCGAGCCAAGGCGCAAATCGGCAATGATACGCCACTGCCGCCCTTTCTGGCGGTGAGCGGGTAGCCAAAGCGTGGCAGCCCGGGCGTCTCTGCGGCTTTGGTTGATGCATGGAGCAAAGCTGCGGGCGAATCTTCAGCGGCGCGCGTTGGCGCCACCCCAAGGCAGAGCACCTCTTCGTGCTGCTGGAAAGGCCTTCTTGAACATAATGGCGAGTTGTGCCGCAGGCGGAAGGACTCGTGCTCCGAATGCTTCAGCGCCGCCTCGGTCCTCTCCGCCCGCTCTTGACCCTCTCTTGCCGCAGTACACGGCGGCCGTGTTGGCCCTCTCCTGCGCCAACTCTGCCGCCGCCCTCTCGTTCCGCTCCACTCGCCCGCTCGCGAGGCAGTTCTTTGGGTATCTGAGTGCCATGCACTGGCGGTTGCCGCGAGGCGGTGCCAGGCGAGCGTCACATGTCTAAGCTCGGTGAAAAGCTCGGCAAGCCGCCGCGGCGAAGGCGATGGCGGTGAGCAGTGCGGCGTCGGAAGCTGCTTGTGCCGGGTCGCCCTCCTCGACCCTTCTGCGGCGGCCGGTAAGGCGCTGGCGGAAGCTTCCGCCGCCCTAGTGGCCTGAGGCGTCTCGCCCTTGGCGGCGTCTTGAGGACGCCATGGCGGCACCTCAAGTGAAAGGCGACCATTAGAGCATGAGGCCACACTCAGGGTGGTAGTGCAGGCTCCGTGGTTGGCGTTAGCGCCACGGGTCATTGGGACGGCCTTGGGAGGAAAGCGTCGGTGAAGGCGTTGGAGCTGGCGCCGCGGGAGGAGGCGGCGCCGGAGGTGAAGTCACGGTGGGGGCGTCCTGTGTCGCCGCCCCACGCGAAGTTGCCGCCGCGTCAAGGCCGGCGGTGGCAGAAGTCTGGTCCATGACCCGGACCTTCTTGGGATCCGGGCCGGTGGTGTCCGGGGCAAGTGGTCGCTTGCACGTAGTGTCGCTGTCGCGGCGGTCGTATCCACGATCACCTGCGGACATCAGGGCGGCACCATAGCGAGCCAGTGGAGTCCATCGGCGGGAGCTGCCTGACGATCCGCAGGCGCTCCGCGTGCTCATCGGTGGCGGCCGAGCAGCTGCGAAGGCGCCGAAACGCTCGGGCTGGCGGCATTAAGCGCAACAAGCCATCCGCCAATAGCGCCTCCTCCAAGTTTCCTGCGCCTGGCAAAAGATAAAGAATGGCTGCCGGTTGGTAGGAAGCCGCAAAAAGAAGCATGTGCGCGAAAAAAGCCAAGGGAAAGCGAAAACTTACGGCCAGGCCACATGCGCGTCATGTAAGCGTCGCTGTGTCTTGCCATGCATGATGGTAGCGTCGGCGAAGAGGGCGATCCTCCGGGTCATGAAGTCGAGGCCACGGCCCCGATTAATCCGGCGTCCTGATGTCTGTTGGCGGGCGCCATCGCAAGAACTCCGCGTATCCTCGGCCGCGAGTTCGGTTCTCGGAGACCTCCGTTGCTCTAGCGAGCACCTCGAGCGTCGATTCATTGTCATCATTGTGTCTGACGATCATTTCGCCACCCCTTCGATTGGATTTGGGTTGGAAGGCAATGTAGCGGGAAGCTAACGTCGAAGCGAGAAATAGACTCCACTATCTCGCCGTCGCGGAAGCGCGAGATGAAGAAATGGCGGAAGAGAGGAAGGTTGAGCATCACCCCGCAGAACATTTCCGCAGAGGTGTCACGAAGATGGAAAGGAAGATGATGGAGTTGGGGTGAGGTGAACATGGTGGATCCCATAAAAATGGAGGGCTCAGTAGAAAGAATTGAGAGAATAAGCGGGGCAGAGCGCCATCATCATAAGTATGGATGATGATCTCGTCGGAGAGGCATCTTGGCGTGGAGGTTCCCGCCCGAAAGTGAAAGGTGCCCTCTGGCGCGAGGAGATAGATCCTCCTCACCGTGGCAGAATCAGCAGTGGAAGCAGGGATGGAAGGTGCCATGGAGGCGAAGAGGACAACAGGCTTTGAGCAAGGAAGACGAAGAAGTGAAAGCTGAGGTGCGCAAGGAAGCAGAAGGCGTAAACCGCTTGGCACAGATGTCCCTATATATCCGCATCATCTGCGTCGACGGTTCGCGAAGAGGCAAGATCATGCGCCGTTTCGGGTTCCAAGAAAAATCTGCGGATACGGGAGGGGACCGAGGCGGTCGTATCCTCATGAGTGGTGGCCCCGCCCAAGAGCGCACCAGGCATTTAATGAAGATTCCGAAAGGCTCAAACCGCAGCTCTAGAGGCGGGCCGAAACTCTTGTCGGCGTACTCTCTGACTGAGGACCTCTCCGCCGCATAAAGCGCGGTCGCGTGGCGCCCGCGAGCAGTGGGCGAGGGCGCCTGCTGCGCTGGTGCCCGACCACGTGGCGGCCGCGTCGATCGGCGGGCGAAGCACGACCGTCGGCAGTGCCGGCCCCGTGGCGCCCGTGGCGAGTGGGCGAGCAGGCATCGCCGCCCGGCGCCCAGAACTAAAGTGGCGGCTTTGGCGTCGGGCGGCGCGGCTTACGACCCGCCCGGCGAGTGCCACCCGTGGCCCCGGCGGCAGTGGCGAGCGCCTGCTTTCGCGGCGCCCGAACACGTGGCGGCTTTGGCGTCGGGCGGCGAAGCGACCGCGCGGCAGTCTGCGACCCGTGGCACTCAGCGCCAGCGGTGGGCGAGGCGCATACTCGCCGGTGCCGAACCACGTGGCGGCTTTGCGATCGGCGGCGAAACACAACCAGCAGTCTTTGTACGTGGCGCCGGCGGCAGTGGGCGAGGCGCCTACTTCGCGGCGCCCAGACCACGTGGCGGCTTTGACGCGGCGGCGGCGAAACACGACCCGGCGAGTCTTGGCCGCGTGGCGCCGGCGGCAGTGGGCGGGGCGCTGCTTTCGCTTCGCCGCAAGGCAAAAAAGGTGAAGCGCGGTGGCTTCACCTCGAAGTCTCCTTCCCTATCGTATCGCGTTGCACGGGCGAGCTTTCTGTGTCAGGAGCTTATCAAGCTGCATGATTTACCTACAAGCCCATTCCTCGGCGCCTCTCACCTACCGTCAAAGGGGTCACATCTGGCGGATCGGAAACCCTGCTGGCATTTAATGAAATTTGGAGGAGCAGGGACGGACATGGGAAGGAGCAATAAATGTGTTAAGATCAGCATGATGACCCTCCTTTTACCTACTCCCGTTAGCCTGGCCTATATAAGGGTCCTCTAGTGCATGGGGAAGGGGGGTCGGTCGATCAAAGGATTCAACAGTAGAGTCTAAGGAAGAACTTGTAACCAGAGCTCTGTACTAGCTTCAAGCACTCCATAAGAAATCTAGCAGGACGTAAGGCTGTTACCCTGGTGAAGGGGGCCTGAACCTGGGTAAAATCCTCGTGTCATCCTAGTTCTTAGGACGCCGGAGTCCTCCGTGTGGGAGCCTCTAGGGTTTTCATCCTCTAGGGTTAGCTTGACCACGAAGGCGCCTCTATCGAACAAGACCCGGCTGCAGAGACTCGAGGCTTTGTCAAAGTGAATCATGTTGTAGTCAAAAGTAAGCTCGCCTTAGGTCATGTATCCGACCTTGAGGAAACCTTTTGTAACCTCAGCAGGCATCGAATAAAACTTAATACTGAAAAGTGTGTCTTTGGGGTAAGAGCGGGCAAAGTGCTCGGCTACATGATCGGCCCACAAGATATCGGGGCAAACCTAGAAAAGATTGAAGCCATCAAAAGAATGCGGCCTCCCAGTTGTGTAAAAGAGGTCCAAGCTTTGACCGGACGCATGGCGGCTCTAAGTTGCTTCATTTCCCGGTTAGGCGAGCGTGGGCTGCTTTTCTTCAAGGCGCTCCGCAAGAATGACGGTTTCACATGGACAGAAGAGGCAAACCGCTCCTTCGAGGAGCTAAAACAATATCTGTCCAGTCCACCTATCTTAACCACACCAAGGTCGGGGGAAGCGCTTCTGTTATATCTAGCGGCAACCCCGTAGGCCGTAAGTGTGGTGTTAACAGTCGAAAGAAATGGGGTGCAGTGACCAATTTACTGTGTCAGTGAGGTCTTGCACAGACTAAAGAAGCGATACTCTGAGGTCCAAAAGCTCTTGCACTCGCTATTCATGGCTTCCAGAAAGTTGCGCCACTATTTCCAAGCCTATAAGGTCGTAGTTCCGACCAACTTTCCACTTAGGGAGATCCTAAGAAATCAAGACGCCGGTGGTCGAATAGCAAAATGGGCTATGGAGCTCGCCGAGTTTGATATCCACTTCTCAGCTGGTACAGCGATCAAATCCCAGATCTTGGCAGACTTTATAGCGGAATGGACGAATCCGGTACCACCCACTACCGAGCTCAATAGATCTAGAGAAGGTCGTTGGACCATGTACTTTGACTGGTCACGAGCCTACGAGCGCTCGGGGGCTGGAGTCATGCTGGTATCCCCCCGAGGAGATCAACTCCAGTACACCATTCAATTGCACTTTGCCGCGACTAATAATAGCAGTAGTATGAAACCTCTTGGCAGGCCACGAGCATGCAAAGCGCTCGGAGTCCAGCGACTAACTATAAGAGGTGATTCGTAGTTGGTCGTCAACCAAGTAAATAAGGAGTATCAGTGTTCCAATAGCTCAATAGCGCTTTACATGGTTGAAGTAAGGAAGATGAAGAGGTATTTTAGGAATTTCGAAGTACTCTACATCCCCAGGAAGGACAATTCCCTGGTAGACCATCTTTCAAAGATCGGTTCCTCCCAAATGCCCACTTCGGCGGGAGTGCTCGTCGAGCAGTTATACAAGCCCTCCATTCCCTCTGTAGAGGAGGCACCAGAGACGTGCAGTAACGTCTCCCTCCTTGAGCATGGTGCAAATTGGATGATGCCATTCGTCCAATATCTCGCACATGGGACACTGCCCTGGGAAGAAGCTGAGCGTTCTTGGCTTATAAGGCGATCATCTCCCTACAAGTTGATCGAGGGCGCCTTATACCGCAAAGGAGCACTGGGATATTCATGAAGGAGTGTGCGGAGCTCACTCGTCTTTCAGGACACTCGTGAACAAAGCCTTCCGATTGGGTTATTATTAGCCAACGGCCTTAGCCGATGCCCGGTCGATTGTGACGACTTGCCGAGCATGCCAATTTCATACTCGTAAGGCACATCAGCCGGCATACACGCTTCAAACCATCCCTCTGTCATGGCCATTCTCGACCTGGGGAGTTGATATACTTGGACCTTTCCCCTGAGGTCGGAAGGGCTGCAAATTCTTGCTCGTGGCCATCGACACTTTCACTAAGTGGATCGAAGCCGAACCTATGTCGACCATTTCAGCTCAAGCAGCCAGGAAGTTCTTTCGCAGTAACGTGGTGATGCGTTTTGGCATTTCTAATCACCTCATCATGGATAACGGCACTCAGTTCACCAGCGAACTGTTTCAGGCCTACTGTGAACACATTGGGACAAAGGTCTACTTCGCCTATGTAGCGCATCCGCAAAGCAATGGAGCAGCCGAACGAGCAAATGGGCAAATTATCCAAGGGATCAAGAAGAGGGTATTCAAGAATCTCAGTCAGCACGGTCAATCATGGGTGGATGAGCTTCCTTCCATCCTTTAGTCGATTCGACTACTGGCAAGAAGACTCTGCCATGTGAAACCCTTTCCATTTCGTCTATGGTGCGAGAGGCCATATTGCCCACTGAAATAGTACTAGGTTCTCCAAGAGTGCACTTGGTCGACAACGTTGACTAGGAGCTTGAGTGTCTCCTTGACCTAGACCTCACTGAGGAGACACGCAAACGGGCTTTGCTGCGATCCGCGGTTTACCTACAGGCTCTTCGTAGGCATGCGGCGAAATTGGTCTGACCAAGGACCTTGCAAGTTGGTGACCTAGTCCTACGTCGAGTTCAGAATTTGTCAAAAGCTAACAAGTTGTCCCCCAGATAGGAAGGTCCATTCACAGTCGTCTCGATGGCACGCCCAGGGGCTGCCCGCTTAGCGATGGAGGATGGTCGGGTGCTCACCAGCTCTTGGAATATCTATCAGTTGCGTAATTCTTTGTCTAGCTTTCATTTACCTTCATATCTTACGTATGCTCAGCGAATTTTTTCTATAAAGTTTGGTTCTTTCGCCCACGTGAATCCCATATTTTCCAAGATTTTGTGAATGTCTCTGAGGTCACTGCCCGTTGATAAGCCGACTCAGTCTCGCACAAGGGCACACTTTTCTCCTCACGATCTTGGTGATGGGATCATCGCGTGCAGGCAGGAACATTCGCTTCAATCGGCCTATTCTAAGGTTCGGCTAGCGTGCGCAAGAACATACAGGGTACCACAACTAGTGCCGAATCACTAATCTCGCTGCCAAAGGCCGCAGTCTTCATAAGTCGATTATTGTTCGCAATAGTCCTTCACTGCAAGTTCTGTAATCTGAACACCCTCTCGGATGGTCCGGATGTTCGATTAAATGCGTGTACTCTGTCGAACAGCAACACGTTCTTCCTTGTCAAAGCTATGCTCGCAACTTAGGGGCATGGGTTCGAGACATTCAGGAAGTCAAGGCCGTGTGCGTTTCTTTCTCCCGACCTATCCCATGCTCGCAACTCGGAGAATTGGTGGTTAGGTCATCAAGGGAAAAGCGCGTATTTTTCTAACTCTCCTGTGAAAGAGCTCGTGCTTGCAACTTAGGTGCATGACCTTCATCTACAGCGGGGGCTTAGTAGGGACGAACTACCATGTTTTTCTAAAAATGTGCGCTCGTGTTTCGTTCTACTTTTACTTCTGTTCATATCCTTTTCGTCTGCTCGCCTTGTTTCATTTGTTTTATGCAGGCACTCATCGAAAAGGACAAATCGCCAAAGATACAAGACGAAAGGCAAGTCTCAGGGAAAAGGTTATTTTTCATTCATATCATCAGAAAAAAATTACATAAAATCAAGTCCTAGACAAGGAACTATTTCCTGAGCTTTGCTCCTCTGAGCGCCGAAAGTTTCTCCTTCGCCTCATCGTGCTCGGCTTCATGTTTGAGGACTCGCCTTCGAGCTTCACGCCCTTCGCGAGCCTCTTGGCGGAGTCGCTTCATCTCATCCTTGTCTTGGTTGGCGAGTTCAGCAGCCTCCCAGGCAGATTGGCTCATCTCATCCGCCTTCGCCTCCAAGGTTTGAGAGCGTTACTGTTCTTGCTCTAGTTTAAGCTCGAGCTCGCACATCCGCTCTCTGTTCCTTGCGGCATTTTCTTCAACTTGACGAAGCTTTGTCCGAATCTCCTGGTCCCGATCTTTAAGGTCGGCCAGCTCTCGCTCGAGCTCCACTACCTTGGCATCATGCTCGGCAGTGAGGTTGGCCACAACCTCAGGAGCAACGGTCGCCGATTTGAAATCCACCATGGTCTCTTGGAGCACCTGCGGACAAGAAGGTCTTAAGTTTTCGTTCGTTTTCAAGGAAGAAAGTTTCAGAAATGAGGTATGCTTACCCAGCGGAGACGGACACAAAGATTTTCCCGAAGAGCCTTGGTGACATCTTCCTCCCGAAGGTCCGCAAGATCTCCCGCGGGGGACTTCGGCTGGGAGACTTCACCTTCCTCCCGAGCATGCGTTTCGCTCGGGGCCTTCTCATTTCCCTCTTGAGCAAGAGTGTCGCTCGGGGGCTTTGTATGTTCTTCCCAAGCAAGCATTTCGCTCGAGAGCTTCACGCCATCCTCCCGAGCAGGTAGTTCGTGTTTTCTCCCCAAGCAGGCTCTTCATTTCGGAGCATGGGATCTTCTTCCTCCTCCCTAGCATCCGATATGCTCGGGAGAGCCAAGTATACGTTCCTGGAGAGTTGGTCCCTCCAGCGCGGGAAGCTCCGTGGCCTGCTGGTCGGTCTCGTCGGCAAAGTCTTCCGCCGTCACGAGCTCGACGACCTCGGCCATCACAAGGTGAAGGATCGAGATGGCGAACAGAGGGGGGGTAAATGGTCGCAAACAAATTTTCCCCCAAAATACTCCAACTAAAACCTTGAAAAGATCGCGCAAAGAAAATCATGAAAAACCCGAACAACTAGACAACTATGTGTACCCCTATCATGCATGGATGAGTACCATAGAATATGTGAGGATTTTTGAGTCACAATTCTAGTTGTCTAGTATCAAAATCAAGAAGGAATCAATTCAACTCTTGCTTTTAGAAAAAGATCAATTCAAATCACAAAAGCCACTTTCAGAAAAAGCAAAAGCAGAATTTCCAGAAGCTGTCCTCAATTTGACCAGGTGGTTGGTGGGTTTCTGCAGCTCAAAAATTTTTGAGAATTTTTCTTCCTATGAGCAGAAGAGTCATGAAGAACTTTACCAAATTTCACCTCAAAAATCCTTACGAAAAAAAGGAAAAATCTAAGAACACAGTCAGTCAAGAACTTCGAGCAAAAAGTTTAGGGCTCAGTTTTCACCTCATGGCGCCCAAACGGTGCAACCAGTGGACTCCAAAATTTTGTTATAGATGGATATGAGAGTTCTGCACCTTCTCCAATAAGAATCACTCAAAAATTATTTTTATATATTTTTATAAAAATCAAATACTAACTGCTGCGCGAAGAACAAGTTCTGGACAGAATTGCAACTTGAAAGAAAAGATGATCTCTACTCAATCCAAGAGTGCAAAAGAGATGTAAAACCAAATGAACACACTCAAAACATCCAAAATCAGCATTTATAAGGAGGGGAGGCAAATCCAAATTGCATGAATGTAAATTGCGGGAAAGTAAATGCGTAAGGTAAATGCTGAATTTAAATTGCGTAAAGTAAAGACATAATGTAAATGTGGAATTTAAATTCACAATAATGTGAAGAAATTCTTTGTATTTCTGGTGGGAAGGTTTACAAAGCCTCACTTCATGTGGGCAAAGCTCAAAGGAGTAACTCAAACCTTCAAGGGGAGGAGGCTACCCCTCCACCCCTATTTATACTACTCTTGGGCCACCTACCACCCTTGGATGAGTCCCTCAACCCTAGAGCACTCATCTAAGGGCTAAGATTAACCCACACACACAGCCATGCAAGGGCTAACCCAAAACCCACACACTTACAGGTTTTCTTGCACGGTTTTCAAAGCATCCTACCTAGACCCGCTAACCTATCAACTAGACCGCAATCCAAGCGGCCCTCATTGATCACGTGGCATCTAGCTAGCATCATCTCCTTTCCTTTTCTTCTTGGCTTGCACGGACTCCGTCTCCAATCATCTTCCAACGATCTCCCGACCGCCGGACCTCAAGCGCCTCGCCTAGTCCCGGTCATCCTCCGCCTCACCATGACCTAGCACTGTCACCCTGTAACCATCAAAGACAAGAAAAACCTTTCACATAGCAATGCCCACAAATATTTTCAATGATTATCCCAAAATCATTAATCGATCTTAATTAGCTCAGCGATGCGGGTGCTACCGCCCTAGGCCAGAGTAATCGAAAAAGCAACCAACACTCAAATTGCTTCAAAACTAAATCCAATTCAAATCAAACTCAATTTCAAATCAAACCAAGCTCAAAACTCGTCAATTACTCATCACACACAAGGATAGACCTCCACATGGTCTTTCACAAGGTCGGCAGCAAGGGCGAGCTACCTCTCTATGGCACGATCGAGGATCTCATCAGCCATAGCCCCAAAATCCAAAAAGCCCCTACGAGCTATCACGCCCACGTCAATAGAGTGGGGTTAGCTCGAACAAAACACTTGGGGTTCAACACACATGCCCATGAACCAATCCATGCCACCATCGATACCTAGCCACTTCACAATAAACCTGACAAACATATTAGTCCCGATGATTTAGAAGTCATTAATGACCAAAACACATACCACCAATTTGGGGGCCTAGATGTTTAACTACACTCTTTGCACCTCTATCTGAAGAAAAATTTTAGAAGCACCTTGCAAACAGGGCATTTTTCTAACCCATACAACCTATATATAATTGAATAGATGGTCGAGAAAATCCAATCATGTTTGGACAAAATAGCCAGACTAAACCTTGATTTGGTGGTTATATTGCAATCGATTAATAATATAGGGATATAGTCCTGAGGGGTCCTTTGGTGCTCCGCTGAATGCGGATGTATGTGTATACTTTTTAAAATCATTGGACACCAAGTCTGGGACTTGAACACTGGTAAGCTAGGTGCACACCCACACACCTAGCAATCTAGCCATAGATCAGCTTCTAGCCTTTCACCTTTCTAGGAGGACCATCCACCTGGGTCATTGGACCTACAGGTTGTGAGGTTGCTGCATTTGTTCTTCATATCTCCCTAGC
Organism: Guadua angustifolia; assembly: GCA_036346375.1. NCBI lineage: Eukaryota > Viridiplantae > Streptophyta > Magnoliopsida > Poales > Poaceae > Guadua > Guadua angustifolia. Next base: position 25,843,214 of record CM070506.1, on the reverse strand, counting down.
TTTTCAATAGCTAGTTCTTGAGTTTAAAGTGAGGATAATAAGGAATTTGAGCTCCTAATTCATCTCTCCCTTCTTAGTCATTATCCACGGTACTACAACTTTTTATTTTTCTTTTAATGCAACCATCGTTGTAAATACTACTTAATAATGAACTCATTCACTTTCATTGCTTACAGGCTTTTGCTTACATTGAGAGTTTTGATCCACTACTAAACATAACTAATGGCAACGTTGTACATAATGCGTGATGAGCTGCGAGTTATGAACTTCTGGTATGATTTGTAACTTCCTTATTTACATACCTTCTTAAATTTAATTATTTGTTATCCATGCATTTTCTCCTAAAGCATTGTAGTAGAGATCTATTTTTTTTAATGCATATTGTTAAAACATTAATATAGATATTTATTTTTAATATGATTATCCATGACATTTTGGGACACTTTGGCTATGGATGCTTTGGTTGGGATTCATTAGTGATTTTCCTTTGGGTTCTCTAGAGCCATCCAATCAGGAAATGAATGGACAGTACTACAGAAAAAGTCATGACAAACGGTTCTAAAAGGTCATCATAGACAGTTTTGTGAATTGTCTGTAAACATGTGTTAGTGATGACAACGGTACATCTGTGAAACTCATACCATAAACGGTTCTAATAAAGAACCGTCTATGATATGGCTCACATCACATATGGTTCTTTACTAGAACCGTCTGTGGTATGTGATATATCACAAACGGTTAATTTTATTAATGAATATTTTTTTGTTTATTGGCTAGCCTCAGGAAATACTAGGCATGCCCTCTTAAACAAGCAGATTACATAGATTATATTACAAGTAGATTATATAGATTATAATGTAAGTAGATTACACACATGACAAGCTGATTATATAACATATTACACAACTATTTTAGAAATAAACTCAAATAATAATAATCAATAGATCAGAAGTCGATTATATCATGAATTACACAAACATTTGAGAAATAAACTCAAACATTATATTAACCAATGGAATGTGCAATTATAATTCACAAATTCACACAAATTAACCAATAGAATGCTCAAGTTTCACAAAGTAGGCAGTGTGGAATGTGCCTTCTGGATGTATTACCTCACGCATCAAGAAGTTAGAGAGGTATCGTCGAATTGCCTCCAGATGAGCCTTTTCCAACGCAGTTGCATCTTTAATCTTCTTTGTACCAATGAGGTTTCGCGTGTTATGGCTAATGTAGAAGCCACATAGGTTATTTCTCTGTCCCTGCTGGGCGCACTGCAAAAATAGAATTGGTTAGATCTAGGGGCATTATTACGGAGTGTGATATAAGATTATTGTGTACTAGCGACTACCAAAAAGTCAAAATCGTGTTTCAGCTTCAACACATTCTTGTGTGGCCCTCCACAAAGTCTATACACTTTGAACGCTCTATGTGATTCCAAAATAGTTAGCCTCAGCCATTTCACGAGCCATAAGAGAGTTATCTATAGAGGAAACGTGATAACCTGTCGAGTAGTTTTCCAATAGGCCTCAAGTCATGGCTGCCCCTACGTGAGAAATCAACATAGGTAACCAGGTTATTTCTTTGTTCACATACAATTAGAACCCAGTGAAATCTACATAAGAATATCGTCATGCTTACTCAACCTAACTTTGGGTTGTATGTAAAGTACAAATCAAAGTATAGCAAGTAATGCAGTACTTACCCTAGGTTGTGGGGTAAAAGTATGTACTCTGCATCGCGTTGAGTCAGTGATATCACTATCACGTAATCCTCGATGAAACGAGAATTTTCGTTCACTGTTTGCCTCGAGACTACTGTGGATCGAGGAAACCCATCGGTTCTTTGTTCCTTCTCGCTTCAAGGATCATGTATCTATATACACAAAAGCAAGGAGTTATATGACATTTATCGGTATTACATGAATATATAGACTCTGATTACACACACTTACAAAATCTAGCATCTCATGAGCGTGACGTCGACGTCGTCGAGGTTGAAGAGATTGAACGAGTCATTGAAGTCGACCACGAAAAAGCCCCTCGACAACTAGTTAAAAAGATGCTTGTGCTTGAAGATGATCGAGATACTAATTATGCGTTTTGTCGCCAGCTTTTTTTCTTGTTCCACGTAACAATCAGCTACGAACCCAAGCTTCTCTTGGAGTTCGATTCCTTCAACGAGTGCGTCGAGATCAAGAGCAGGGTTTTGAATTTCGTCGATATTCGGTTCTTTTTGTCCCAAATACATTTCGTTGGGTTCATTTGATTTTTCCCAAAAATCAAATTTTATCCAAGAATTCAAATTTATGTAAAAAATTGAATTTTTGTCCAACCGTTTCATCTCAAAATTACACCAAAATTTTCCAAAATAACCGAATTTTGGTGATTTTGGTCGGTGCTGAAAAAAATTAAAACAAAATTTCCCTGATCAAGAGCTACCTCAGATGAATCATACCCAAGCTGATCATTACATGGATCCACGCATCCATTCGTTAGTATGTGATTTCTCCCAGCACACGCTCTGTTCGTCGATCGTTCGCCACCACATACTACCTGAACAGCTACCTTATTAACAACGTTCCACCGTACATACTATAACATCCCAAAAATTTGCCCTTTATTGTTGTTTATTATTATTTTATTGCAATTTGTGTGTTTGTGATTTTTCTGGATTTATTTGAAATTATTTTAAATTAAGTATATTGGCCTTTTGTTGAAAACTAAGTAAATATAGATAAAATTTAAATAAAGTTTTGTCAAAAATATTTTATTTGAGTCTAGAATGTCTCAAAGTAATTTTGAGAATTTTCTAGGATTTTTCCTGGTATTTTTATTGCTTAAAACAAATTAAACTATTTTCTAGATTTATTTTAAACCAAAATCCGAAGAAAAATCGTTTAGAATAAAGATTGGGTCAAGCCCGAAGATGTATATCTGCCCAATTTGTCTTGGCCTAGCTCAGATCGCATTTCGGCCGCCACTGCTTTTCCGAAGACTTCACGCCGTAATCGCTGGATCTCGATCAAGTGGACTTCATCAAACCGCGCAGCCAAGGTATCGTCAGCCGTTGTATCAAGATCATAATGCTAGGATTGGATCGCGCTGTTTGAGTCATATCCGATCGGGACCATTAGTTCATTGCGAACGGTTGAGATCGTGCCGCTTCGGGAGTGCATCCTAGCCGTTGATCGTTGATTGGGTGGCTGAGGGTTGTCGTCTCTACGATGGACTCGGAATCCGCCATAGTTACGCTATCGCCGCCATATTGGATTAGGGTTCCGTGCCGCGTGCGTTTCCTGGTGCTATAAAAAGAGGGGGTGGTCTTCCGAGGTTCCCTGTGTCGCGCCGCATATTTTGCCCTGAAGCGCTATTGCCAAGGAGCACCAGAGAGCCCGCAAGACCTCGCCGTCGTGTCGAAGCTTCGCCGTGTGGTTTTCTCCGTTGTTTTCCGTTGTCAAGCCATGGTCCGTTGCTTGGGTTCCAGATCGGAGATCCCCGCGTTGCGCCAAATCTTTTCTTGGGTTCCTCGTCGCCGTTTAGTCACCGGAGCACCGCAGGCCGGGTTGTCGTCCTCAAGTCCGGTCAGATTTGTGCTGCCATGCGGCCATCCGCATTAGAAAGCTTGGGAGTCATCAAATCTTCCACCAACGGACGTGATCGTGCTGCATGTTCACATCCACAGTAAACATCTCGGGTAATCTCAGCCGTTAGAAAGAGGTTAGACGCTCGGGGTAGCGCCGCGAAGGATCGTGATCGGTAGCCATTAGATCTGCTCCGTGTGGAACAGATCACACCGTTGGCGGGGCCAATCGGGTGCCAGCGTGTGGCGCATGATGTCAACGATGACATCAATAGGTGCACGGCAGAGTGCCGTGAGTCTACGGTGGACTCGCCGGTCTAGTGCACCGAGTCCACTGATGCGAGGTCGAGCCACTTGTCCTGCCTCAATCTGATGTCAGCATGACCAATAAATCGAAATTTCTTTAGAAAAATAATTTGGATATTATTTGATTTTCCAATTTTCAGATTTTTATGATTTTTGAATCTTCTGAGAGCTCATTTTCTCTCATACGAACTCCAATTGAGGTGATTCAAATTTCTAAAAATTTGTAAAATTGAGATTTATTTAAGAATAAATTTTATGTGATTTTTGGAGTTCATTTTCTCTCTATTTTGGTGTTTATTTGGTTTTCTCTCTCAATTCACGTAGACGTTGAGTTGTGCGACGCATCGGAGGAGGATCCGTCAACTCAAGATCAAATTCCAGAGTAAGATCAAGTCCTTTGCTAAGGCAAATTGTGCTTTGATCATATTGAATCCATGTTTACAAAGTTGCTATTTTGCTTTACCATATTGCATATTATTTCATGTGTACAAATGTTTTCAATCTAATTGGGACTTAGTTAATCTACCTTTTGATCTATACACTACCTTGTCATTTGTATGCCATGATCTATTATCACCCTACATTGGTTCACTATAGTTGATTGATATTGAAGTCAACATAGGATGGTTAGATCATATTAGTTCGCTTAGCCATGCCACGTCATCACATGTACTTGAATCATCGATAATTAATCTTGATTAATGGAATACAGAACAATGTTATGACCTTATGTGTCATGTGTGGTCACACGATGAGATTGAGTTGTTGTGGTGAGTGATGTCACGCAACGATGCTGACTTGTGGATAGCACGTGGTGCTTGGTAATCAACTGGGTTGGTAATCACTTAGATTGAAGCAAGTAGCAAGGGGCAAGTGTGCCAAGGTGTAACGTCCCGAAATTTGCCCCGATTTTAAATTTTGGAGTTATTCGAATTTTGTGAATTAACCAACCCTTAATTACCTTTAATTGCATCTAATTGATTTTATCCGAATTTTTGGAGTTAATTGAATTTTTATGGATTTTTGAGGATTTATTGGATTTAATAAACATTTATTAAAAGCAATCTTTCTCTTGATTAAATAATATCAGAAAAAGTATTTATCAAAAATAAATGAAAATATTTTATTTAGGTTCAAAATGCTCTGAAATATTTTCTGGAATTTTTCTAGAATTTTTCGGGTATTTTTAGAGCCCTAAATAATTACTTTTATTTTCTGCAATTATTTTTATTGAGAAAAGCCGAGTAATTCTCACTCTGATGTCGGGCGAGCCCAACACCGTGTCGGCGCCAAACCCTAATCGCCATCGCGCCGCACCGTCCGACGGATCAAACTAGCCGCGATTGAATACCGTTTCGCTGAGGATGAGGATCAATCGTCGCCGTTGGATCGTGATCGAACGGCGTGACGCGACCGGTCAGTCTCGGGAGAGAGCACTGCCACACCGCCGCTCGCCGTTGGTTGCCGTGGATAATGTCAGAGATTTTGCGCGCGTTTCGAGGCTTGTCCGAGCAGAAGAAATACACCTCCGTGCTCAGTACTTCACCCCGCTCATTTCCCCCTCTCGCTCGCTAGCTCTCGTCCTCTATTGCCCACGCAAGAGCTCGCCGAAGTTTGCTAACGCCACCGCCACGGTTTCCTTCGTCTACCACCTTTTGTTCACTCTCCGCCAGATCCGAGGTACTCCCCGAGTTCCTCGTGCAAGGCGCATCCGTTGGTTCACCTCTTCCCACGGAGAAGCCAGATGGCCGCCGAGCCCATCGCCTTCCTCGCCTCCGGTCTTCGGAGTCGCAGCCGCCGCGCATCTGCCCGAGCTTCAGCCGCCGTCGGATTTCCATCGCACGCTCTCGGTAAAGCCACGTTTTCCCGTTTTTAAATTCAATCGAATCGGTATTAGGGATTCTTGGCCGTTAGATCTTGATCGGAAGGCTCGGATTAAGCCGCGTAAGAACGATGAACAGTAAACTCCCGGGGTAACGTTGGCCGTAGGATCTTGATCCAGCCGTCCCTATTGCGCCGCGTAGGCTTGTAAGCAGTGAACCATGGGGGTAACCATGGCCATTGGATCTTCATCCGACCGCTCTGGTTCATCCACGTAGGCGCGGGAATAGGGAATCGCCCGGGTACCCTGCGCCGTTGATCGAAATCATCATCCGATCGCTACCGTGCATCCACGCTTGCTATGAATAGTAAACCGTAGCGGTAAGCCACAGCCGTTGGATTTCAATCCAACCGTCTCTGTTGTGCCGCGTGTCAGTCGCTGGCATGTGGGCCGAAGCATCAGCCAATGCCCACTTGTCAGTGGGTGGACCGTCGGTCGTGCCGACGACGTCTGCGGACGTCATCCGCCCACCTGCCGCTGACCGAGAGCGATGTGGCTTGCTCGTGCCGACATCGTCGCGCGGAGGAAAAATAGCCGAAAATCGTGGAAAATAGAGGATTAATTCGGTTTATTCTTTTATGAATTTTCAGAATATTGTAAAGGCTATAACTTTTGCATTTTAACTCGGAATTGAGTGATTCCAGTGCCCAAAAATTTGTAAAAATGTAAACTATTTAATGGTGATTTTTATTTTATTTTTGGTGTTGATATTGCTGTCTGTATTGTTTATTTATTGCATGCATGCTTATGTGCGCGTAGAATCCGAATCGCCGGAAATCGTCGAGGGACAATTTGAAGACCCGTCGCAGAACCTCGACCAGGACCAACTGTTGTTTGAAGGCAAGTCAAGCTTTGACCATATTGCCCCTAGATTTTCAAATATATTTTGATTCAATTATTGCATGCTATGTTAAGTAAAAGAAAATGATGTTGCTTATGTGGGAATGGTAGCTAAATTACCTATCTTGTTATGCCACCTGGTTAATACTCATTGTATACCCTGAAGACCTTGATAACCTAGGATGCTAAATTATGTTGGATGCTATTACAAGCCAACACGGGAGGCTAGACCGTGATTAGTCGCTTAACCTGCTTGAATGCGTTGAACGTCTTTTAAATGGCAAATCAATACTGATTAAATGATTATGGAACGCATTTTGAAATAATGCGATGATGCCATGAGATGGAATTGAGGGTAGCAACCTGTGTGGTACTACTCGCGCAATGAAGTGGGCATTGGCATGTGTTGCGATAATGCAAACCCTAGGTGGGAAAGGATTTGGACTAGGGCAAGTGGCGAGGAGGCTTCGTGCCAGGTGGGCCTGTGTGGCAGCGGGTTGTATGAAAAGATTGTGAAGGCTGTGTGCCGAAATGTTTAAAATGGTTGTCTTGCCCGGGACAGCTTAAGGACTTAACCTTGCAAGCCTTTGAGCTGAGTTAGTGTACAACCACTTGTCCCAGATGGGACGGACCTAGTTAAGTAGGTTTCTAACCTCTTTCCTTTGAAACCTCGGGGTGACAAAGGCACGCCAAAGGTAATCAGAGAAGCGTACTGTCTTTGCATGCTTGGTACCCATTCAACTAAGATTTGCCTGCCTAAACTTCGACTGCGTGTGAGGGAAGTATTAGAAGGAAGTAACGGAGGGGTTCATCGGTCAAATGTTAGTCTCTGAAAGACTTTGTTGCAATCAATCACCTGTGTGGTGAGCGACTGTATCTGGTGGATAAAGTGTACAGCCTCTGCAGAGTGTGTGTGTGAATCTATTCGAATAGCCGTGTCCGCGGCATTGGACATTGCTCGGTGATTACAGTCAAGGGTTAGATTTTAAAAATAAAAATGTGGAATGGGTGGCTGTGTGCCAAAAGAATGATGAATGAAAGTAGGGCTGTGTGCCAAAACTCTTGGAAAAGAATTGAGAATTTAACTACTAACAATATTGATTTTTACTGCTTTCGATCTAATAGGATTACCTGTTTAAAAGAAATATTGCTTTAAGCAAAATAACCAATTAAGCCTTTCCTCTGGAATAAGCCATGCATGTAGTAATAGACCTGCATTGTGCATGACTTGTTGAGTATGTTCTATACTCACTCTTGCATCGACAAAAACCTCAGAAGAAGAAGCTGTGCCAGCATGGGAGGAGGAGTTCGTCGAAGGCCAGGAGGGTTAGGGTTGAGCCGCACTCAGTTGCCTGTGGCTAAGAAGGGTTTCCGTTAACGTACTTTTGCTTTCGCTGATGAACATTGTGCTACTCTGATATTTATTGCCCTGCGTGGCAAGTTATTGTAAGGTGGCCATAAGGCCATGTAACTCGTTATTATTCCTGATTGAAGTACTTTATTATTAATTTCCGCTGTGTATGATTGTGGTACTTCAACTTGTTTAGCCTGTGTGTACTAGCGTGATCCTGGACTAGTACAGTAAACACAGAGTGTCCGAATCCGTAAATTCGGGGCACGACAGGGGTGGTATCAGAGCATACTGACTGTAGGACTTAACCCTAGTTAGACTGGCCGTCCGAAGAAGGACAAAAGTAATTTCTAAAGAATAAAGATCTGGACAAGAATAATCAAAGAAATCTTGACTCATCCCTTCTTCCTTACTTCATACCTATGTCAGATTTGTTATTACTTTTATGTTCTTTTAAAATTTTTATACTAACGCGTTGCTTTGGCAGATGCGGATGGTTCACTCCTTTGGAGAGCGTCACGGGGGCTACGCAGAGGAGCTGTGGAGGATGCTCAGTGTTGGGAGGCTTCGACCGCCCCTCTCTACGGTCCCGCACCGATAGTCAACGGATTGCTCACGGATGGGAGACGACTCTTACCTCAGACGCCGAGAGCACGTGCTAGTCGTCCGCTCGCCATGGGTGAAGCGAGCCACCACGAGCGGGCATCCAGAGTGTGCCGGGTTGCGCCGCCGGATCGGACGAGGACCACGGCTTTGAGCGTGGGATACCGCTTCGTGTGCACTCAAGACGCTGGAGGACCCTGCAGCTCGCTTGAGTTGGAGGACGACGCCGCCGTCGGCACCTAGGTCGGCTTGTCGCCGCCAGAGGAGGTGATGGACGCCACGACTTCCGAAGCCAGTCAGGTACCACGCTCGAGGAGACCGAGGAGGCCTTGCGAGAGACCAGGCAGCACGCAGTCCAGAGGATCGCCGAGTTGGAGGAGGCCCTCTACGGTCAGGGGGAGCCGGATGCCGTCATGGAGCTCGACGACTACGGCGAGGAGCCAGCAGAGCAGGAGCCAGCGCCAGCGCCAGAGGTCCAGCAGCCAGAGGTGCCCCCAGCTGCACCAGTGGGAGGGCATGGGGACCAGTTTGCCCCGATGCCAGCTCACCCGCCGGTTTACGTGATCGGCGAGCCGCAGCCGGGTTGGTTGGAGGAGTGAGCTTCTTCAGAGTTGCAGTGATCAGCTTTTGCGTTGAGACTCAGTTGTTTTGAGTCGCGTCTTAATTTCAACCCTAGTATGCGATGTTGTAATGAACAATTTGATGTGATGTTATGACTGTTGTATGGCTGCATAGTCCCTAGGCTATGTAAGAAACCATATTTATTATTACTTATGCTTGAATGTTTAATGGTTTTTAAGTTACACCTGTTTCCCCGTATAAGTTCCCATACTTGTCTATTTTCCCCCTTATCTCTAAGCCATCGAAGCAATCAGCAGATGGTGAACACTCGCAACAACGAAGCAGGAGGCAGTGGTTCGCACCCAGGAGGCAGTCAGAATAATACACCACCACCGCAGAAAAGACCGCCAATGACATGCGAGAATCTAGGAACATTCTCGCGCACGCATACGGTTAATGCAAACAATGATGGCAACCGTGCAATAGATCAACACCCAAGCAGTCGCTAACAACCAAGCTAATAACAATGGACCCCGTCCCTATTCAAGATTGTCCGAGTTTATGAGGACACGTCCGCCGACATTCTCAGGCAATGCCAGCCCGCTAGAGGCAGATGATTGGTTGAGGACCATCGAAAGGAAATTGCACATAACGCAGTGTGAAGGAAATGAGAGGGTGCTTTACGCCTCTCATCAATTGGAAGGAACCGCCGCTGAATGGTGGGAAAACTACTGCGCGTCGCAGGAGAACCCGCAGGAGGTTACTTGGGAAGAATTTACCATAGCTTTTCGTCAATACCATGTACCGGAGGGAATCATGGAGTTGAAGAAAGAGGAATTTCGAGCGCTGAAGCAGGGAGGCCAGTCGGTGGCCGATTACCTGAATAAATTCACCCAGCTAGCTCGCTACGCTCCAGAAGACATAGCGACTGACAAAGCAAGGCAGTCTCGCTTTATGAAAGGACTCAACACCGGATTGCAGGTGGGGTTGATCACCCACAGTTTCCCCGATTTTCAAGAGTTAGTAAATAAGGCGCTCATATTGGAAGACAAGCGCAAGGAACTCGATGATAATCGCAAACGCCGCATGGCTCAGCAAGGAGGACGCCATGGTCCGCAGAAGACGAGAATGATACCCCAGCAGTTCACCAGATTTCAGCAAGGAAACGTTGTCAGGACGCCGTCACCGATGCCAAGATCAGCCGGACAGACCCCTCAGACTCCTGTCAAAATTAATAATCAGGGAAGTGGAAATTAGCAGATGGCAGGAAGGCGCTGCTACAACTGCAACGAAATTGGGCATTTTGCTAACATGTGTCCAAGGAAAGGAGTTGTGACACCAGTGCGCTTCAACCTAGGAAACACCCCAGCTAAGACCCCAGCCCAAGGAGGAAGCCGAGGACCTAACTAAGCCGGAGCTACACCATGAGCTTTCACGCGAGGCGTAATCAACCACATCTCCGCAGACGAAGTCTAGAATGCAACGACGTCAGGTTTCAGTAAGTTCCTAGTCAACTCAAATGCCACTACGGTATATTTGATTCAGAGCTTCGCGATTCGCTCGCTTTCGAGATTTTGCCATGACAAATGATCCGGGTACAGTTAACCTTAAAAGTACACTCCTAGTTCAATCTCGGATCAACTCCGTCTAAGGTCGGATGTTCGGAGTTAAGCTACTAATAAAAGGAGTAGAGTTCCTAGCTAACCTTATTATATTAGATACCCAAACCCTAGATGTTATCACTCGAATGGATTGGTTGACTAAGCATAAGGTCAGATAGACGTGGGACGAAGAGTTGTGTCTATTGAGGGCCCTGATGGTCGAAAAGTGGAATTTCAAGCAATCGCAGTTCGAGGAGGACAGATGTTAGTGAACAATTTGGAGACCGTCAGTATACAGGACGTACCAGTGGTCAGTGAATACCCCGATGTTTTTCCAGAGGAATTACCAGGAATGCCACCCGATAGAGACATAGAGTTTGTGATTGACTTAGTGCCTGGAACAGCACCGATAGCAAAGAGACCATATCGGATGTCCACCGAAGAACTGGTAGAGATGAAGAAGCAGATCGAGGAATTGTCGGAAAAAGGATTTATCAGACCAAGCTCGTCACCTTGGGGAGCACCGGTTCTATTTGTTAAGAAGAAAGATGGGAGTTTCCGGATGTGTATAGATTATCGTGCACTTAACGAAGTGACGATAAAAAATAAATACCCATTACCTCGGATAGATGACCTTTTCGATCAATTAAGAGGAGCAGGAGTATTCTCCAAAATCGACCTCAGGTCAGGATACCACCAGTTGAAAATCAAGACAGAAGACATACCCAAGACCGCATTTTCTTCAAGATATGGACACTATGAGTTCACCGTGATGTCATTTGGGTTGACCAATGCACCAGCATACTTTATGAATTTAATGAATAAAGTATTTATGGAGTATTTAGACAAATTTGTGGTCGTATTCATCGATGATATTTTGGTTTACTCCAAGACGGATGAGGAGCATGCCGAACATTTGAGATTAGTGTTGGAAAAGTTGAGAGGGCAGCAATTATACGCGAAATTTAGCAAATGTGACTTCTGGAAGAGCAAGGTAGATTTCCTAGGGCATGTCATGACCGCCGAAGGAATCGCGGTAGACCCAAGCAAGGTCGAGACAGTACTGCATTGGGAGTCACCAAGGACAGTTTCGCAAGTTCGGAGTTTCGTTGGAATGGCCGGTTATTATCGCCGATTCATAGAGGGATTTTCCACAATTGCTAGACCAATTACGCAATTGTTAAAGAAGGAAAAGAAGTTTGTTTGGACGCCAGATTGCGAGAAGAGTTTTCAAGAATTGAAGAAAAGACTGACATCAGCACCAGTGTTAGTACAACCAGATGTGCACCAGAGCTTTGACATTTATTGCGATGCATCACGCCAAGGGCTTGGATGTGTATTGATGCAAAATGGAAAGGTAGTAGCCTATGCATCAAGGCAATTAAGGCCACATGAAGGGAATTACCCAACGCACGATCTAGAGTTAGCCGCTGTAGTGCATGCCCTGAAGATATGGCGTCACTATCTTATTGGTAACAGATGTGAGGTATACACGGACCATAAGAGCCTTAAGTACATTTTCACCCAATCTGACCTGAACATGAGACAAAGGAGATGGTTAGAGCTGATCAAGGATTACAACATGGGAATCCATTATCATCCCGGCAAGGCCAATGTGGTGGCCGATGCCCTGAGTCGGAAAAGTCATAATCTGAATACGTTAGTGGAGGAAAGTCAGGGAGAATTGTGCAAGGATCTTCAGAGATTGAAATTAGAAGTTGTTCCGGAAGGATTTGTAGCTGCTCTAGAAGTAAGGCCAATCTTGGAAGACCAGATTAGAGAAAGTCAGAAGGACGATAAGAAGATCAAACGGATCAAGGCCAAGATGAAGGAAGGCCAAGCAAAGGAATTTAAGCTGGATGAACAAGGCACGTTGTGGATGAAAGAGCGCATTTGTGTGCCTAACAGAAAGGAGTTAAAGCAATTAATATTGGAGGAAGCTCACGATTCCAAGTATTCGATTCACCCAGGAAGTGCAAAAATGTACCAAGATTTAAAAGAAAGATTCTGGTGGCCGAATATGAAAAGGGAAGTAGCTGAACACGTAGCACTGTGTGATGTGTGCCAGCGAGTCAAGGCTATGCATCAGAAACCAGCAGGACTACTGCAGCCATTAAAAGTACCAGAGTGGAAATGGGAAGAAATTGGAATGGATTTTATCACCGGATTACCAAGGACGCAAGGAGGTTATGACTCCATATGGGTCATCGTGGACCGATTGACGAAGGTTGCGCACTTTGTACCGGTAAAGACAACCTATTCGGGAGATAAGCTAGCAGAACTATACATGGCAAGGGTCGTTTGTTTGCATGGAGTACCAAAGAAGATAGTATCGGACAAAGGTACCCAATTCACCTCAAGGTTTTGGGATAAATTGCATACAGCAATGGGGACCCGTCTGAACTTCAGTACAGCATATCATCCGCAGACAGATGGGCAGACAGAAAGAGTTAATCAGATATTAGAAGATATGTTAAGAGCCTGTGCATTGGCTTATACATCGACTTGGGATAAGTGTTTACCATATGCCGAATTCAGTTACAACAACAGTTATCAGGCAAGTCTTCAAATGTCGCCTTTCGAAGCGTTGTATGGTAGACCTTGTAGGACGCCGTTAAATTGGAATGAGACCAGAGAGCGCCGTGTCTTCGGACCAGACATACTTCAAGAAGCTGAAGAGCAAATAGCACTGATCAGGGAAAGGTTGAGAATCGCGCAATCAAGGCAGAAGAGTTATGCAGACAATCGTCGCAGGGATCTGAGTTTTGAACCTGAAGATTATGTGTATCTCAGAGTTACACCCCTCAAGGGAGTTCAGAGATTTCACAAAAAGGGTAAACTTGCACCGAGATATGTAGGGCCGTTAAAGATCATAAGTCGTAAAGGCGAAGTTGCGTATCAACTGGAATTACCTCAGTCATTAGCAGGAGTACACGATGTCTTTCATGTATCGCAACTTAAGAAGTGTCTTCGAGTCCCTGAAGAGCAAACAGCGCTAGAAGAAGTTGAACTACAGGAAGACTTGACTTACAAGGAACAACTGATAAAAATTCTGGACACAATGGATCGGAAAACAAGAAACAAGACAACCCGTTTCTGCAGAGTTCAGTGGAGCAATCACCCAGAGAGTGAAGCCACCTGGGAACGGGAGGAAGATCTGAAAAAGGAATTCCCTAACCTATTCTCTAGTTAAGCCTCGAATCTCGGGGACGAGATTCTGTTAAGGGGGGTAGGTTTGTAACGTCCCGAAATTTGCCCCGATTTTAAATTTTGGAGTTATTCGAATTTTGTGAATTAACCAACCCTTAATTACCTTTAATTGCATCTAATTGATTTTATCCGAATTTTTGGAGTTAATTGAATTTTTATGGATTTTTGAGGATTTATTGGATTTAATAAACATTTATTAAAAGCTATCTTTCTCTTGATTAAATAATATCAGAAAAAGCATTTATCAAAAATAAATGAAAATATTTTATTTAGGTTCAAAATGCTCAAATATTTTCTCGAATTTTTCTAGAATTTTCTGTATATTTTAGAGCCCTAAATAATTACTTTTATTTTCTGCAATTATTTTTATTGAGAAAAGTAGTAATTCCTCACTACATGATCGGGCCGAGCCAACATCAGGTCTTGGCGCTAAACCCTAATCGCCGCCGCGTATTGCACTGTCGGACGGATCAAACCACGCGATTGAATACCGTTACCGAGGATGAGGATCAATCGTCGCCGTTGATCGTGATCGAACGCGCGACGCGACCGTCGGCCTCGGAGAGAGCATCGCACAGCACCGCCGCCGCTATTGCCGTGGATAATGTCGAGATTTTGCGCTTTGAGGCTTGTCCGAGCAGAAGAAATACACCTCCGTGCTCAGTACTTCACCCCGCTCATTTCCCCCTCTCGCTCGCTAGCTCTCGTCCTCTATTGCCCACGCAAGAGCTCGCCGAAGTTTGCTAACGCCACCGCCACGGTTTCCTTCGTCTACCACCGCCGCCGTTCACTCTCCGCTGCATCCGAGGTACTCCCCGAGTTCCTCGTGCTCATTATCCAAAGTATGTTGACCTTGTTTTCTGGTGGTCAGTGTATCCTAGAATTATATTGTAATTCATACTATACTTTGAATGTAGCCATTGAATATAGTTCATGTGAATTAACAAATTCTATGCAAAAACCAACAGATTCCCGGGAGGTGTTGTTGAAAGGTGATTGAGAAGGCAAGATCTGAACGCAATAAATCAAGGCAAATCACTACACTTGTGTTCTTGAAAGGTGATTGACCCTTGTAGACAAATAATTTTCGATTAAAGGTCTGCAGCAAATTGTTTATGTACCAATCTAGCCTTTTCCATTGTGTATATCAGAGAGCATTAAAATTTTGCATTGAAGTGCAAAAGTTATGTGTTTGAACTAAGCTGATACTTATTTTACAATCCCTCATTGTTCATGTTTGTGGGAGTATTTTTTTTCTATATATACGCTGTAAAAGAGAAGTATTCAGCTAGGTGCTTGCGTCGAGTCAAGTCCCACAAAAAGTAAAAAAAAATTGGAATTTGGGTTTCTACTCCAACTGACATGGGTACTAACACTAACACTGACCGGTGCCGTAAGCTGCATGGCGTCTGAACACTGAACACCATGGTCATCATGTCCTTCCTCAATGTCTACGGCCACGGCAAGTACCACCTCGGCCTCTCTGGACACCCGCTCTCCAACATCGGCGACGAAATCAAGCACTACCATGTTCAAGGGTGTCTCCCTCTTCCTCATAATCTTAAAGGGTATTTTAGACTTTTCAACAATAAGCTACACTATCCAACCCATCAAAAAGCCAAGGTGCCAAACAACGTGACTTGGCTTAAAAGCCCATAGCTTAAAAGCTCATTAAGCCAAAAAGCTAGCTTTAAGCTAAAAGCCAAAAAACCTAAGCTGAAACAAACAGGGCCTAAAAATCAGAGTAGGATTCAACAAACCAAATCAGAACAGGATTCTTTTCCTTATTTGATTCGGATAAGTCTCCTCTTCTAAAATAAAATCTAACATTTGTGCCGCTTAATTTTGTAACAACAACTAACTCTAAACTCTAACTTGTTGAGGCAGTTGGTCTCAAGTACGACTTACCCAATATTTACTCGACACAGGATGGCAAACACATCTCCTCAACATCCTGTACTCAACTTACTTAACTCAAAATGGCAAACACATCTTCTCAACATCTTAGTCTCATCTTGGTTAGACATGACTCAGGACGGCGAACATATTTCCTCAACATCATGTACTCAACTTACTTAACTCGAAATGGTGAACATATCTCCTCAATGTCTTAATCTCATCTTTGAAGGACATGACTCAGAATGGCGAACACATCTCCTTAATGTCTCGAACACATCTCTCATAAACTTGACTCAGGACGGCGAACACATCTCCTAAATGTTTCAGTCTTAACTTACTTACTTGATTCAAAACGGCGAACATATCTCTTCAATGTCTTAAATCATGCATCTATGACAATATCTTTTGGATACAACTAACACGAGAACGTGTAGCTTTGGCTGTCTTTTCAACAAGATACACATATTATTAGTAATGTCATCTTGTCATGATGGTTGTCAATGACACTCATCCATAGCAGGTATTGGGGAGACACATCTCCTTCACCCTTCATCGCCATATCTTCTTATCGACTCCTCCCACTCGTGACGCCATGGAGACTCAGACAATAGCTTCACATACTTGAGTGCCTAGACACACACTTATAAGTACTCACGCATATATGGGACAGTAACATAATGACCTGAATACACATACATGTACACCACACATTGTGTACAATGCGCACTTCGACGACAATTCACTACCTTGCTGTCTCCTTGTGAAAATGCATACACCACCGCAACCACGCTCGACGCACCATTGGATCTCGCTCAACATTGCATTGCCCAGTGATGATAGCCTACCACGAGGCGTAGCAGTGGTGGCCTTCTCCGGAGCAAGCGTGATACCATGATTAGAACCTCACTCTGATACCAATTGTTGGTTTTAACCCAGAATAGCGCACATGTATGACGGTAACTCATGAACACAAATATTTTCGTGGTACGGAATTTATACTCAAACCTATAGCTCTAAGAATCAGAGTAGGATTCAACAATCCAAATATAAAAGGACACTTTTCTTGTCTGATTCGGATGAGACCCCTCTTCCAAAATTAAATCAAATAATACATGCATGACCGATACATAAGAACTTTCCTTCAAATTTTCTTGGTGTGTTAGTGAAGTACAGGTGAAGGGAACCAACAAACCGTGCACACCAAAGAATAAGGGAGGATTTGTGTGAGCACTACTAAGGGCAGATCCAACACTAGGTCAGTCGGGGCTAAAGCCCACCTTACAGCTAGTCAAACAGTGGATGAGAAATTTTACAGTGCATTACACTGGTAGTATATAATAGACCGTAGAAATCAAATCTAGCTGTTGATTTGTTAAGGGTGTTTCTACTACTCTACTACCAGAGGAAGTAACCGTTGATTTGTTTAAGGTGTTTCTACTACTCTACTACCAAAGGAAGTATAAATAATTTCTAACTAATCTGGTTCATTGGATAAAAAAAAATGAATGGCTCATATCAAATTTAGTGTATGTAAAAGTGCTCGAAGCCGTATAAACTTAGGAGGAAGACCATAAAGCCACCGCCTAGCAAGAATGGGAAGGAGAGAGTAGGAAGCTGAAACAGGGACAAGCTTGCAGCACTGGCATTTCATCGAGGCTGTGTTAGCTACCGCTCTAGATGATCCTCTCAACTTCTTAGGTCCCTTCAAGCTAACCATGGATCGGTCGGCTCCGACGCTCGACGATTCCGCGAGCCGGCGATGGCGAGGGGAAGCTAAGTGGCGGAGAGCCGAATACAAAGTGGGAAGGCGAGGGGAGAGCGCGGGGGAAACGCCTGCTTGCTAGGGTGTATGCCTCACAAGGAGTCGTTCGATTCATGGTCAAACCGATCCGTCCAACGTCCCGGGTTCACACTTGGCAGTAGTTTGCAATCTTCGAACTGTCCACTATTGTAGCTCTTAATTTTTTTCTTACAAAACTAGACCCCCTAAAAATTGTTTTACAGAAATAATCTTATTCCGTACAGAAGGAGCGCGAAATTTACCGGACTATCGCACTACAGTAAATCCAATTGTCATGCATCTCCGTTGTGTAAAATCTAAATGCCACATCCTTATCATGTGGAAATTACATTTTCCACGCTCATTTTCGCGAAAATTGCATTTTCGCAGCAATTGCACTGGATCCTAGAGCCACCGGTGGATTCTGTGCTCTTATTCCACGATAAATCAAATTCTCGTGTCTGTACCGTGAGAGGCTATTTTTGTAAAAAAGTTTTAAAAAAAGTTAATTTGAAAAAAAGGTAAGGGACCGAATATGCTATTCATTCGCAATCTTTCCCCTCTACGATAAAAACGCCTCCGTTTCCTCTTCCTCGCTGCCTGCCCGGTCTTCCCGCCGCTCATTTCAAACCCCCACCGGCAATGGCCACCGACATCGCCGAAACCAACCCACCCCTGTCCGTGCTGGGCGACCTCGACGACAACGGCTTCCCCGTTTTCTCCCCCACCGACGCCACCGCGGCCACCACCACCACAACCAGCAGCTTCGCCGACGACTTCTACCGCAGCGGCCCCGACTGGTCCTCCCTGCGCGCCGCTCCTCCGTACAATCCGGAGGCGGTCTCTGGGACGAAGGCTAAGGGCGGGGGCTTGCTCGTGCAGAGGAACCTCTTCCAGGCATGGGGGATCGAGAAGCCGCCGCGGGAGGAGGCGGCGCAGGTGGGAGGGGCTAGGGCTGGGGCGTCGTCGTCCTCTCTCTCTCCTTCCAGTTCTTGGTCGGGCAGGAAGCGGCACTGGGGAGGCGCGGAGGAGGCAGGGGTGGTCAGGAAGCCCCTTGCTTGCCCCTTCTACAAGAAGATTCCCGGTAAGCGTGTGCTACTGGAATCCATTGATATATTGTTAATAGTGATGGAGTTAGTTTTTTTTCCTGCGTGTATGTGGCTCCTGCGCTAATTGAGAATATGATTCGTTTCTGGAGCAAATGAGGATGGTACATCTTGAGTAATTGGTATACTCGAGCTTGATTTCCTAGGTACGCCGTTCACCGTTGACGCGTTCCGGTATGGAGCAGTTGAGGGATGGAGCAGTTGAGGGATGCTCTGCCTATTTTCTCAGCCATTTTCATCATGATCATTACGGTGGGTTAACCAAGAAGTGGTGCCATGGTCCTATCTATTGTACTGCACTCACTGCTCGCTTGGTGAAGATGTGCCTATCAGTAGATTCTGAGTAAGGCTTCTGTTTTAGTTTTTGGTGATTATCCCTCTAAACTTCTAGCCGTAGTACTACTAACTAACTGGTGTTCAAATTGATGTTTGCAGGTATATTTGTTCTTTGGAGCTTGATACCGAGTATGCCATAGAGGGAGTGTCAGTTACCTTGTTGGAGGCCAATCATTGCCCTGGTGCAGCTCTAATTCATTTCCGTCTTAGCGATGGAAAGACCTATCTCCACACTGGGGATTTTAGAGCATCAGAATCCATGCGTATGCACCCACTCCTCCAAAGAGAGCGCATAAATTTGCTTTACCTGGACACAACATATTGTAATCCTAAATACAAGTTAGTCTGCAACCTTGAACTTTAAGCATTTTTTTCTTTAATGACTTCTTTGCTAAAACTGGTACATTTTTAGGTTCCTGCCCCAGGAGGATGTCATTGATTTTGTTGTGAGGACCGCCAAAGATATTTACGTATAAACTAAAATACTCGATACTAACAGACTTAAAGAGCTTGTTCAGTATGTTCGTTCCCCGTTGGTCGGTCGTCAAGACGCCGCGAGACGATGAAGTCGTCGCGGCAATGGCCGCTCGAAGTTTTATGCTTTTGAGCCACCGCCTAGATTAGAATTTTGCGGCAATAAAGCATGCCTTTTCTTGATTTTATTTCCTCCTTATATAACCTCCTCACCTTCAACCGGTAAGGAAGGATCTTAACAAAATAATATCAAATCTTATCTCCTACTAACAAGGAATAGAAATAACTAAAAAGGAAACAAGCAATCTAGGAGATAGAATCTGCTAACAGCCATCTTGGACGCGTCCTTCCTCATCTCGCTCGACTCAACAAGAACTCCGGTCAGGGTCGATTCTCGTGAAGACTCGGTCCGATCCTTGTGCTATAACATTACTCCCCACGAAAAACAAGCTTGTCCTCAAGCCGAAGTCGCAGTAGGAGCGACGGTTTAATGGCGCCCATCCAGTGGCCTCCTCCACGGCCTCACCATCAATGAACCAAGAACCGACGCTTCCTACCACAAAGCGCCGAGCCGCAGTGCGTGAGGTGTTGGCGGCTCGGCGTTGATCTTGGTGCCACATCCAAAGGAAGGGAATGGTCTCGAGGGTGGAATGCCCTTGAACGGTTTAAGCAATGAGACGTGGAACACATCGTGAAGCCGGGCCGATTTCGGCTTTAAGCGATAAGCCACCTTGCCCACGCGATCGATGATCCGGAAAGGACCGTAGAACCGTGGTGCTAGTTTGGAGGAAACAAGAGATCCTCGCCGAGAGCCGCTCAGTGTTCAGAATTTAAGCTGCACTCCATGAATCGACCTCCAACACCACGTCCCCTGATGACCATCATCTTCGCCGCTTCATACGGTTTTGAGCTTGGAGGAGATGATCTTTGGCTTTGGAGGAGAGCATCGCGCCGACGAGGGCGCAGATCCACCGAAGTCGATGCTAGTGGCTCCTCGCCGATATGGCAATAAGGAGGAGGCGTGCGCATCAGAGACCAACTCAAAAGGTGTCACCCGATGTGCTGAGTGGAAGGATGTATTGTAACAATACTCCGCCCACGGGACCCATTGTGCCCAAGTTGACTGATTGCACGCTATCAGACAACGAAGATATATTTCAATTGTGCGGTTCACCACCTCTGTCTGACCATCGGATTGTGGATGATATGCCGTGGACATTAACAAGGCTGTGCCACTGCGCTTGAATAATCCTTGCCAAAAAGCGCTAAGGAAGGGATGAGGAGTGGATGAGGAGGCGTCATGGCGTTCTCTCGCATTCGGTCAGGAAGGCGCTGCATAATAAATCAGGTTTGAGTGTCGGTAAGAATATGTCTTTGGAAGAGGAGAATGATGCAATGCGTCGTTTCTCTTCTATGATTGATGAGATGGTCCAATTTTCTCGGTTGCGTTCTTCATCTCAGTTAACCTATGGTAAATTTTGGTCCTCAAATTGTGAGTCTGATTCTGATGATGAAAAAGAGGATAACCTTGGCGATGTGCAACCGGTAATTCATGCATGTTCTTCCGAATGTGCTGATTATGCTAATCCGCCTGATAATTTTGTTCAGGAAAAAAGGACTCGTGGGTCAAATTTGCATTTGAAGGGTTGTTGGCCTTGGAATAAGAAAAACGGTTGGAAGGGACCTTTGCCTAAACCGAGAATTTCATTGCAAAGGACGATAGGGGATTACTTGCTGCCATTGATTGAAGAACGATCTCTGAAGGATTCTGTCGATGATTCTGATCAGCGTGTTCATCGCGGTGACTCTGATCATCTGTCTGGTCCGGATTTTCCTCCATTACAAATTTCAAACCTGCATGGGCTCAATACATCTGTTGGGCCGGAGGTGTTGGTGGGCCTGAAGAATAAGCCTTCGGCTTGGTCTATTCGTAACCCTGGTTTGGCTTTTCTGTGCCGGCGGCTAAACCATCGCAATACGTCTCAAAATTTCCGCCATCTCCTCGATTTGTCATGGCGTGGCGTGCGGCGGGATCAAAGGCGGTGGTGATCGTCCGTATGGTCGCAGTTTATGGAAGGCATTTCGTGGTCAGGCGTGGTGGTGGTCGTCCTCCCAGATTCAGTCCGTGGTCGTGGCCGGGTTGGAGCCCGTTTTCATGGTTCCGTGGTTCACGGGCGGAGGCCGATGTTCCCAATTCGATGGTCTTGATGCGCTAATGTTGCGGCGAATCGCCGATTGAACATTCCGTGATTTCCAAAGTGAAGGGGAGAGTTACGGCGTTAATGCAGTAAACATAAAGGGCCTCGATTGTTAATGAACCCGTGGTGAAGAAGACGAAGAAATTTATTCTTTGTTGCGATATTTGCGAAGAAGAACATTTTACTTCTCATTGTCCTTTCTTTGTATGGACCTAAGCCTCGTTGCTTTTTTTAATGGGTTGGTGGTGATGGATTGGGTTTTTTTATATACCTTGTTCGGCTCCGTGAAAACTCCAAGCAAAGTTGTCAGTATCGCTCTCATTACGATTGTTGAGGGTCTTGCCCAATGGATTTGGTCAAAAAGAGTTAGCTCGGGCGATTCATGTAAATTGGACTTGGGAAGTCAGGAATCATGGGATTAATTCATACATTGTGCCTTTCCCCAGTCAGGTTGAACTCCAGAGAATGATTAATATGAAACGCTGGCGCACTGATAATAATGAGGGTGTGATGTCTTTTGAGGAATGGAATATGGAGATTAAGCCTAAGCAAAAGCTTCAAAAGGTCTGGGTTAATGTTTATGGTGTACCTTATGAGAACAGGTCGTTCTTATCCTTATGGGCGATCGGTTCTATTCTAGGAGTGACTCAAAAGGTGGATATGCGATCGATGAGAAAAACAGGAGTTGTCAGGATATTGGTTGCTGTTCTGGATGTGAACCGTATACCAGATGATACTGATATTGTGGTGGATGATGGCCTCTATGAGATTTATTTCAAAGTAGATCAGGTGATCACTGACAATACTGGTGATCCTGATGAATTTGCAGAGGTTGATGACCTGGATGATCAGGACAAACAAGATAAGGATAAAGATCAGGATATGGATGATGCTGATATTGGAGGCAAAGCCGATATTTCTGGGTTGGCAAATATTCCGAGAAGCAATATGCAGTGTGTTAAAGGTTCTTCTTCTGGTGCCTCTACAAATTCAGTGATGCAGAATGGTTATGAGGTCATGGATCAGTCTTTGATTGGAAATAGTATCATGGTTGAAGGTGATGTTGTTGCTGGTCAGAACAAGCCTCCAGTCTCTATGATGGAATCTGAAGGTGAGTGGCTGCAAGTGGATGGGCAATCGGATGGGAGTTCCCTGAATATTGCTGATCAGGTTGAGGACTTTGTGGGTAAGCCTGCTCTGAAGGATCATATTGGGTTGCTTCCGAGTCAGATGAAGGTGGGGGTTGGTTTGCAGGGGTATATGGAATCTGCTGGTGGGCGACTGCAATCGGTTGGGAAATCAGATGGGAGTTCTCTGGAGTATTCTGATCAGATGGGGGGGACGGATGAGGATAATGCTTTTGCTCTGACAAACATTATTCTTAATGCATCTACTACTGACAAGATATCTTATAGGTCATCCGAAAATGAATCTTTGCCGGCTGGTTTACTGATCTCGTCAGGGAACAAATCAATGAATGGGGCAGCCAAAAGTGAGGCTGATCGGCCTCAAGGCTGTCAGATAAGGGATGAAGCTGACAAATTTGATGCTTCTGCAAATGCAATTCTGTGCAGCGACCAAGTCCAGTATGATAATGGTTCATCAGCTGTGTCTATTCCTGTTTCTGTGACGCAGGGTGGTATTACAGATCTTGAGATACATGTTGATTCTCTGAATGATGTAAATTCTATGGCTATTAAGGTTAGTCCTGAGCTGGTGGATGCTTCTCCAATGCTTAAAGATCAAACTGAGGTTTGTCAGGTGGGAGAATTACCAGAGAATATACTTTCTTCTGTTATGTTTGAATAGGCTTTGGAGGAAGCAGATAATGGTGTGAATGTTGACGGGTATACTGGGACTGATTATTCTGGGGTAGCGAGTTCTAGGACTGAGTATAATGGTCTGTTGCCGGATGGTTCTTTGTTGCCGGCTGGTAACCAAGGTCTGCCCGCTGCCACTATGCTTGATGAGCTGCCGCAAGAGATTTTGGAGAGGGTTGATGTTGGATCTGCAGATATTATGCGCAAGAAGCTGCAAGTTTTACATCGTCGTCTTTGCAATCCTTATGCAAGAAGAATTGTATTCGCTAATATTTCCAATATGGCTATGACAAATGCACTCCAAGGACCGGATAAAATCATCTACCGAAGAGATTGAGCTTCCTCAATCGATCGGGAGTGATGTGTCGCAGGAAGATCAAGTCGAGGTTAGCTACTATGGGGGACACAAATATTCTCGTGAAAGCAATGAATCTGTGGATAAAAAGAACTCTTTGGCGCCGTAACGGTCCTTCTTTTACGTCTTTTTCAGATTCGATATTTTTGTCGAATTGCTAAACTAGGTGTTTCCATGGGTAGTAATGAGAGTGCGATCGCTTCGCTATTACTTCTATCAAAAACATAGAATTAGATAGGAGTTGTGTCTCGGCTAAGAGTAAATGTAATAGTCATCAATCCTTCATGCCTAAATTGGATGAGGAGGAAGGGTTTGATTTAGATACTAAACTAAGGCACATATGCGATGAATTGTAGCAGACTGCATTTGAGGAAGGTTTTGATCATATTTGTAGTGAAATTGTGGCTACACCTCGTAGGAAAAAATACAAGCAAAAGAATATTAATAAAGGGGGTTTCATTTCTAAAAAACCAAAAACTCCATCTAAGTTGTGTCTCCGATGAAAGGCATTTTCTGGAATAGCAGAGGTCTTGGAGACTTGGCTAAATACGGGTATTTAGGTGGGATGGTTAAAGAGGAGCAAATTGATTTTATTGCTCTTATGGAAACGGGTCGGGATCATTTCCCAGATAGGACCCTTAAGAAATTATGTGGTGGCAAAGAATTTATTTGGCACTGTAAGGCCCCTTATGGTCGTTCTGGGGGGATGTTGCTTGGGGCTGATTTGACGGTGTATAATATTGGAGCCATAGATGAAGGGGACTTCTATATTAAGTTTACTCTTCGTAATAAAAATGATGGTTTCAAATGGGTGTTGATTGCAGTTTATGGCCCGGCGCAACAGGAATATAAGAAAAAAATTTTAACTGAAATGGTTCATATTTGTAGTAATGAACGGTTACCATATATTATTGGTGGGGATTTTAATATTATGCGTGGTCCCAAGATAAAAATAAACCTAATTTTGATACTTAAATGGCGGATCTTTTTAATATGGTCATTCAATCTCTTGAAATTAGAGAGATGCCTTTGTCTCAAGGCCAATACACTTGGGCTAGTAGTGGAGATAATCCAACTTTTGAGAAATGGATAGGATTTTCAGATGCACCGAGTGGGAAAATAAATTCCCTCTATCTATAGTGCATGCTAAAGATAGGAGTATCTCCGATCATACTCCATTGATATTAGATCTTGGCAATGCATCTCATAAGAGTAAGCAATCTTTATTTAAATTTGAACGTGCTTGGTTGATTAGAGATGGTTTTATGATCTTATTGTGCAAAATGGCAAGCAGAGAATAAAGGGCATATCGCGATGGAAAAATGGCGAGAATAAAATAAGGTCTCTTAGGCAATTTCTTAGGGATGGGCCAGCACACAATTGGTCATAACAAAAAAGAAAAGAAAAAGATTATTTCCATGTTGGATGGATTAGATAAAAAGGCAGAAACTTCAGTTCTCTTGGATCATGAATTAAACTTGAAAGACTACCTCAATGAGAGATTGGTGAACTTGTTGAGGGAAGATGAGCTTAAATGGTATGAGAGAGCTAAAACTAAAGACCTTTTAGTAGGTGATGATAACACTCAATATTTTCATCTGGTTGTTAATGGCAAACACAGAAAACAACACATCTTCAAATTAGATCATGAAGATGGTATAGTAGTGGGTGATGCTGAATTAAAAGCACACATCACAAATTACTATAAGGGTTTGTTTGGATCGCCAGAGGTAAATAATTTCATCAGTGGAGGATAATAATAATGATTTATCTCAGGTAACTAAGGAGGAAAATGACATTCTCATTGCTCCTTTTACTGAAGAAGAGGTTAGACAGGCGGTTTTCCAAATGGAACATAATAAATCGCCTGGCCCAGATGGATTTCCTGCTGAATTCTATCAGGTTTTCTGGGATATCTTAAAAGATGATGTAATGGCTTTGTTCAATGAATTTTATCATGGGAATTTACCTATGTATAGTTTAAATTTTGGCATTATTACATTGTTGCCAAAAATTAAAGAAGCAACAAAAATTCAACAATACAGACCAATATGTTTGCTTAATGTGAGTTTCAAGATTTTCACAAAAGTGGCTACTAATAGAATTATGGGAGTGGCCTATAAAGTTGTACGACCATCTCAAACTGCTTTCATGCCAGGTCGTAATATTATGGAAGGCGTTGTGATTCTACATGAAACCATTCACGAATTGCACTCGAAGAAACTCAATGGAGTGATTTTAAAACTTGACTTTGAAAAAGCTTATGATAAGGTTAAATGGCCTTTTCTTCAAAGAAACACTCCGCATGAAGGATTTTGCGGCGAAGTGGTGCTCATGGATTGAGCATTTTGTTTCGGAGGTAGTGTGGCTATTAAAGTAAATGATGATATTGGGCATTACTTCCAAACAAAAAAGGGTTTGGTAGGTGACCCAATGTCCCCTATTCTCTTTAATATTGTGGTCGATATGCTTGCTCTTTTGATTAAGCGCAAAAAGAGGATGGCCAGATCCGAGGAGTTATTCCTCATCTTTTAGAGGATGGCTTGTCGATTTTACAAGATATCGATGATACGATCCTTTTATGGATCATGATGTTGAGCGAGCCAAAATATGAAGCTCTTGCTTTGTGTGTTTGAACAATTATCGTGTTTAAAATTAACTTTCACAAAAGCGAGATTTTTGCTTTGGTGATGCTCGTAATCATGAACATGAATATACTGCTTTGTTTGGATGTAGGATCGGATCATATCCATTTCGGTACTTGGGCATTCCGATGCACTTCCATAAGCTTCGTAATGCGGATTGGGGTGTCATTGAGGAGAGATTTAAAAGAAAACTCAAGACATGGAAGGCCAAATACCTCTCTTACTAAGCAGGACTTGTATTATTAAATTCATTCTAAGTAGTCTCCTATGTTCATGATGTCATTCTTTGAAATTCCAAAGGGTGTTGTTCATAGGTTGGATTTCTATCGTTCTCGATTTTTTGGCAAGGCAATAATGCTAAGCTTAAAATATCGCCTTGCTAAGTGGGATATCCTATGTCGCCCTAAAGATCAAGGAGGTCCGGGTATTTTAGACCTTCTAAGTAAGAATAAATGTCTCCTTAGTAAATGGTTATTTAAGTTGTTGAATGAGGAGGATTTGGCGGACATTGATTACAAATAAATATTTAAGTTCCAAATGTTTGTCCCAAGTGAAAACTACACCGGAGATTCGTGATTTTTGGAAAGGTCTCTTGAAGGTCAAGGATGATTTCTTGCGTTGTGGATCTTTTCTTGGATAAGAGATGGTTCACAAACTAGGTTTTGGGAGGACTCTTGGGTGGATTCCACACCACTTAAGGTTCAATTCCCAAGCCTTTATAATATTGCCCATTACCCTCATGATACTGCTCAAAAGGTTATGACCGGATGCCACCGAATATTTCTTTTGGAGATTATTAGTTGGGAATAAATTGACGGCTTGGTATAATCTTATAGCTTAAATTAGCTCATTATCACCTTACGATGGAAAGGATATTTTTCATCGATCTACATAGAAATGGGCAGTTCTCTGCTCGATCTATGTATGTGTATTTCATGAACCAGGCACCCTTTTAATTGCCAGTCATTTGGAAGTTGAAAGTTCCTTTAAAATTAAAATCTTCCTCTGGTTCTTACAACGAGGAGTTCTTTTAACAAAAGATAATCTCGCTAAAAGGTGTTGGGGGAATATGAAATGTTGTTTCAGAATTGTAATGAAACAATTCAACATTTATTTTTGATTGCCATCACTCATGAGCATAATTTGGCGAATTGTGAGCGCTATTTGGATTATCACCGCCAAAATCTATTGTTCATATGCTTGATAGTTGGTTAATGTGCATTGATAAGGGTGAACAAAATCTGATTTTAGTGGGGGGTTGCTCTTCTATGGGCTATCTGGCGCACACGCATAATGATCTCATCTTTGAAAGCAAACAATATTCTTCCTTTATGCAAGTTATCTTCAAGGGAACATCTTGGTTGCGGTTTTGGGCGCTATTGCAAAGATGACAACAACAGGAACTCATCCGATCGCAAGGTGGCATTGGAGGTCGTGGCTTTAGATATCTTTGCCAAGGCTGGATGGAGGAGCAATTATAGACTTTGCTTTTAATTTTAAGTTCCGTCTCCCTTTGTTGTTTTTTAGTCATTCATGACTCATAGCTATGGCTTGTGTAAACTCGGTTATGTGCAATCGCAGAGACCGGATGGTTATCCTTTATCAAAAAAAAAAAAGCGCTAAGGAACACTGGGTCCCGGTCCGACACAATGGATTCAGGAATCCCATGGAGGCGGACAACCTGGTCGAAGAAAAGGCGAGCCACGGAAGGTGCTGGAGCCGGCCTTGTGAAGGGTAAAAAATGAGCGTGCTTGGACAATCGATCAACCACTACCAACAAAGCGTCTTGCCTCGTGACTTGGGAAGATCGGTAATGAAATCCATCAAACATCGCCCATACTTGGTGAGGAATAGGCAGGGGTTGGAGCAGGCCGGCGGGAGCCATTGTACTGGTCTTGTGCTGTTGACAAACTTTGCAACTGGACACAAATGCTGCCACGGAAGCCCGCTGTTGTTCCCACCAATAATTGGCTTGGAGCCGATGAAGAGTCTTCTGTATTCCCTCATGCGTCAAGTCATGAATGGACGCGATAATGGGCTCGATCAAGGCACACTGAGAAGGTACAAACAGACGCTTGTTGCGGTACAACAAACCTTCCCGAACTTCCCAGTAGGGCTGATCTGCTGAAGCTGCCGAAGTGTCTGGCGCTGCTGCTGCCGCCACCGCTAATCGCGCTACCGACTTGAGGATCGGCGCAGGATGTCTAACCATTGTGCTCTGGTCACGTCAAGAGGAGTAGATGTACGCACATCGCGGATGGTCGAGAATGCGGGACAATGCGTCTGCAGACTTGGTTGTGCTTGCCTGGTTTATATTCTACTTGGAAGTCGAAGCCCATAAGTTTACTTAACCAATGTTGTTGAGGTGGCGTGATGAGGGCCTGTTCAAGAAGAAATTTGAGACTGCCATGATCCGTGCGGATAATGAACGGATGTCCCCATAAATAAGGGCGCCAATGCCGAACCGCTTTGAAAGCCCAATGAGTTCCTCTCATACGCACCAACCGTGTGACGACCGCTAAGCGCCGATCAAGTATGCAATGGGATGTCCATTTTGATGGAGGACGGCACCAATTCCCGTGCTCAAGCATCGCATCAACCACAAAGGAACCGTGAAACCGCATTTGAAGAACCGGCCGAGACTAATACCGCTGAGGCGATGGAAAGCCTCTGTCCGCCGGGGACCATTGGAAATTATTGCGCCGCAGCAAGGCCGTAAGGGGTTCGGCGATGACGGCGTAATCCTGGATAAACCTCCGATAGTATCCCATCAAGCCCAAAAAACCCCTGAGACCCGTCACCGACGTGGGACAAGGCCAGGCGGTTACTGCTTGCAGCTTCTCAGGGTCTGCGGCCACTCCATTGTGAGAGATGACGTGGCCCAAGTACCCCACTCGTGCTTGAGCGAACGACACTTGGACTTCTTCAAGAACAAATGGTGTCGCAATTGAAGAGCACGGAGCGGAGATGCCGCAGATGTTCCTCCTGTGGAACTATATATTAGTATGTCATCAAAAACACAAGGACGAACTTACGTAAGAACTCCCGCAAAACTTCATTCATGAGAGCTTGGAATGTGGAAGGTGCATTAGACAATCCAAACGGCATGACGAGGAACTCAAAATGCCCATGGTGAGTGCGGAAAGCTGTCTTGGCGACATCCTCTTCTTGCATGCGGACTTGATGATAGCCCTAACGGAGATCCGGTTTAGTGAAGAAACGAGCTCCTCGCAGCTCATCCAAAGCACTCCTCCACCATCGAATAGGAATTTGTCCTTGATTGTGCGCATGTTGAGTGCCCGATAGTCGACACAAAAGCGCCAAGTCCCATCCGCCTTCTTAACCAACAAGACCGGAGAAGAAAATGGGGACTCTTTGGGCCAAATAATTCCTTGCTCCAAAGATAGCTTCACACCGTGATTCAATTTCATCCTTTTGACGAAATGGATACCGATATGGTCGAACGACCACGGATCGATGTTTTCCGCCAAAGTGATCCGATGATCACACCACGGGCCGGTGGCACTCTCCGCTCTCAAGAAGATGTCTTGATACTCCCGCAGCAGACTGGAGTGCCGCATGATCTTCTAGCCCAACCTTCATCAACGCAGCCTGGCGTGGAGACTGCATTCCTTGGAGCCGAATGCATGCCCCTTGGGGCCCGAACTCCATTGATAATGCTTCAAAGTCCCATTGTATCCTTCCCAAGGTTCTCAACCATTGCACCCCTAATATGATGTCGAACCCATCAATAGGTAGTACAATGAATGGAGCTTCAAACTCATGCCCTTGGATGGTAAAAGCGACGCTTGACACCTTTCCGAGGCAGGGCAGATGTGAACCTCCAGCCACTCTGACCTGTTGGTGCAAACTGTCTTCCTGCTTCCAACCTCCTTGTCGGGCAGCGTAAGTGCTCATGAAGTTATGAGTACTCCCGCTGTCAACGAGACCGAGCCAACGTTTCCCTTCCATGTACAAGGGCACTTGCATTGTATCGCCATGCTTCGGTCCTAAAGCTGCGATCATCGACAGGGATACATCCGTTTCCTGTAACAACGGATCGCCTTCATCTTCCTGCACCTCTTCCTCATCCTCTACCTCCAGATGGAACAATCTTTTGCAACGATGGCCCCGGGTGTATACTTCATCACAGTTATAACACAAACCCTTGGCTCGCCGCTCCGCCAATTGATCCGCCGACAAACGCAGCTTGTGAGGCGCTGATGCGGCGCTGCTCTGGGCGCTGGCCGCCGAGGCGACGCGAGGGAGAGATGAGTGGCTGCCGCCCCCCTGAGAAGAATACCCGCCGGTTTTGATCCTACAAGACCGAAGAACGCCTCATAGCCGTACACCCTTTGCCAGTATCCTGTCGCCACCCCGCCGGAATGAGTTGGGGGTGCAGAGTGGTTATAGGTCTGGCTTCTGATGGGTCCCCGCCCCCTCGCCGCACTGGACATGCCTTCTATTGCTGCTGCGATCCAGGCAGCCTGTCTTGCCTCCGCTTCTCGCGCGACGCCGATCGCCTCCGCTAGATCTCTGGGCGCTCATGACGCACCTCGGCCCCCAAAGCCACCGAGAGTCCCGCCATGAAGGTATCCACCTGCTCTGCGTCCTCATCCTTGTGGTACGGCGAGGAGTCTTTGAAACTCCCCAAGATATTCGTCACTGCTGCGTTCCTTGCTTGAGGTTTACCAGACGCTTAAGGGATCGATGCTTGAGTGCCGGTGAACCTCTGCGTGAATGCCTCATAAAATCTCCCCAAGCAATCCAGGTTCCTCCTTTGCCAATTGTCCAGACTTCCAACGCGCCTCCGGACAAATGCAACATGCGATCTCCACAAACTCTTCTTCAGAACTGATGTACCTCAAGAATCGCCGCAATGGCTTAGCCATCTCAACGGATCATCTTGCCCATCGTAATCGGGAAGATCGAACCGCGGAGGACGAGGTGTCCACCGGTGGTCCTCCTCCTCCCCACGGCCCGCGCCTCGTCTTCTTCCCGGCATCTGCTCCTCTTGCCCCATGCCCTTCCGTCCAACCCTCCATGGTGGCAGATCACCCTGTGGCCTTCCCACCTGACGTTCCTCCCCGCCTCTAGATTCCTTTCCTCCTCTCCAGTATGAAGATCACTCTGCAGACTCCGCCTCACGGTTCCTCCTTGACGCCTTGGAGTTTCCGCCGCCTTCCACCGACTCTTCCGCCGATTCTTCCCTTTCAGAGCTTCACCATCTCCTCCAAAGATACTTCTCATCTCCTTCACTTCCGCTTTCGAGAGGAGACACGCCATCTATCGGGTAGCTATGGCACCAGAGCGCAAGGCTCGATACAAATTGATCTGAATGCAGACTCTTAAAGAGCTTGTTCAGATGTTCGTTCGGCCGTTGGTCGTCGTCAAGACTTACTCGCGAGACGACGAAGTCGTATGGCAATGATCGCTCGAAGTTTTGGTTTTTGAGCCATCGCCTAGATTAGAATTTTGCGGCAATAAAGCATGCCTTTTCTTGATTTTATTTCCTCCTTATATAACCTCCTCACCTTCAACCGTAAGGAAGGATCTTAACAAAATAATATCAAATCTTATCTCCTACTAACAAGGAATAGAAATAACTAAAAAGGAAACAAGCAATCTAGGAGATAGAATCGCTATGACCATCTTGGGACGCGTCCTTCCTCATCTCTGCCTGGACTCCTGCGTCGCAACTCCTGGCTGTGGTCGCATTCTCCTGGTGAAGACTCGGTCCAGTCCTTGTGCTATAACACACTCATTGTTGTTGGGGCATATAGCATTGGTAAAGAGAATGTGTATCTAGCAATTTCTCAAGCTTTAGAGGTACTATTGCCAGAGGTGTCTTTGTTGTCGACTTTTTCCTATTATTGTGCTGTCTGAAGTGATCATACAGGTCTTCTAGTTCTCAGATAATTTATTTCTTTACATGCTTGAAAGGTCCCTATATACATTGATGCATCAAGAAGGCGAATTCTTCACTCATTTTGCTGGCCGGACTTATCCAAAAGGATGTCTTCATGCAATCAAAGTTCTCCACTTCATGTTCTTCCCCTCGCATCTGTGCAACATGAGGTTTGGAAATGAATCTCAGATATATTCTATGAATTTATCTAGTAACACCTCTTACCAGAAAGTAGCTTTTGTTAGAACTTGAAGAAGTATTTGGAGACTCTTAACCAAAGATTTCAAGCTGTGCTCGCTTTTCGACCGACAGGTTAGTGATCTCTGGGAGATAAATTCTGTACTTTCAAAAATCCATCATTGCACAAGTTTTAGTTTTATTTTCTAACGTTTTATCAGGTTGGACTTTCTCTGCGGCAACTGGAAATCAGCTTGACCTAATTAAACCAAGCTCTAGGGGCAGGGTTACTATCTATGGTAGGATTTGTTAAATTTTGCTGATAATGTGTTTTTTCCTGTTGTGTTTTCCTTTGTTAATGAAAAGGTGGATAGTCATCAACGTTATATCAGAAAAGAAATTATCTAGTTATGCTCAGTGTGAACTTGATCTCTGCCAATCACAGACTATTGTTGATCTGCTGAAGCTGATTCATCCGGACAGTGATTCTCTAATTATATAGCTATTCATATGTTTGATGCTCCGATTATGTCATCTTCCATACCCTGGTAGAGCTTGTCGATTGCAGCCAAAGCCAAAGGAAGTGCACTCTACCTTAGGTTGTTCTACATAGATTGTGACATTGTGTGCTTTGTTGAGCTATGCCTAACTTACAATTGCATCCTACGTTAACAGATTATTTTGTTTCCTTTCAAACTTTAAGATGAACTCATGCTGGAAGTATCTGTGGTTTCTAAATTCTGAGTCTAACTTCAACATGACAATTCTATGTTAGCTTCATTCTTGTCCAATCTGTATCAGATATGCATGATAAACATTATCTTTCGGCAATTCCAAACTTGCATACAAATTTCATCCCATATGAGTTCCTTCAAACTAACTTTTTCTCCTTGTAGGTGTACCTTATAGCGAGCACTCAAGTTTCACTGAGCTTAGGGATTTTGTGAAGGTAAATCACTAAATCTGATGTTACATTATTATAGTATTTTCTGTGATGTCTTCTAATTATAGGTCAATATTTTTTCGACTAGTTTCTTAGACCTCAAAAGGTAATCCCCACTGTTAATGTTGGCAACGCGGCAAATCGAGATAAAATGCAATCTTATTTCCGGGAATGGATGAAGGGCTTGTATGGATAAAGCCCTATCTGTTTATTTGTGTCAGCCTCAGCTGTGGGATATTGATATTCAGCATGGTATTGTTGTATAACCTTCCAGCGTGCACAATTGACTTTAATGCTTCGTATCTTCACATTTTTTTAAACTTTAATAAATGCCTATTTATGTGCCAGTAACATCACAATGGTACCTGCAGAGACCAAGATCTTCTGTAAAGGATTATACATATTTATTTTGCTCTGAACTGAAAAAAAGCTTAAAGAGGTGCCACTTTTTCCCACATTTTTCGAAAGGTGCATTTTTGTTGAAGCAGATTAGAATTTGTTCTGTTCTTTTTCTCATTTGAGAGACAACTCTGTTGCTTGTTGCTCACATATTTCTCTGCAGTGATGTTGTAAATTGTAACATTACAAAGTCCAATTATTGTTCAAGCAAGTACATTGTTCTGCACTCCTGCATTCATGAGCATAATTTTTCAAAGCATTTATTTCGTATTGAATCGAAATACAAGATTTCCTTAGAGCCACATAGGGTGCAGCAGCAAGGTTCTTAGATGTAGTTGAGATTCAACTGTGCTGCCTTCAGAATTTCATGAAAGAAACTGTCTCCTAACCCTATTTCCAATCAAATTATCAGACAAGAAGGTTTATAGCATGCCATCTGCTACTGACGCAACTTTTACCTGTAACACTAGATGAAACCTGAGGTATTGTAGTAAATAAACTATTTGCTCTTATGAATCCAAAATGGGTCTCCAGGGTGGTAAGAGTCATGAGACTACTGATGGTAAGAGTACATATCTTGCTGAGATTTGTGCTTGTCGTCAAAATAGCTTAATTCTATTGCATCCTCTTTGTAGGTGTCAGCACTTATCTTGACATTACCATTGCCCCCTAAACCTAGAAAATCTTGTGTTAGTCCCACATCCTGAACCCTAAAAATGCTTTCATGAGCATTTTGCTGCATGTGATCCTCATGAACCATGTTCGAACTTCCATTTTCTGCCTTCCGGGAAAAAGGCGAAATTCCAATCCAAGGCACTGTAACAGGTCTTATGCAGCTACCAGCACACGGTGAGTTGGTCGGAGAATTACTTTCTCGTTCATGTAAGGGATGTTGTCTTCAGCTGTCTTCTTGCTGGCACTATTAACTGTTGAGATCCCTTAGGGTTCCAAGAAGATATGTCAACTCGATCTCTAGCGGTAGACAAATAATTCGGGATTCCTTTTATAAGTAATGGCGATATAGGATCTTCACTGGTCTTTGCTCCCATCTCTGTTGCTTTCTGTAGCAGGGCTGTTGCCGACATGCAAGGAGAGCCCATGGACATGTAAGGCGAGCTTGATTCACTCCCATCTAACGGAATACTAGTAGAATTATAAGGTAATATCTGGTTGGAGAACAATGAAGTATTCATTGCAATGAGAGCATAAGGGGAAAAAGTTCTCAGATGGTTATCTGAACTCTGGTTATTACCAGAGAAGTTTCCAACTACATCAGTTGGTGGAGAGCTCATACTAGGCATTCCTGCTGCTAACAAAGCAAACTTCCCGCCATGGCTGCAAAGCTTTGGTTAATTCTGGAGTTATCTTCAGCTAGGGCATCACAGAAGGCTCGATGTGTGATGAACCTATCCTTTCTGTAACAATATTGTAATGCAAATAAATGTCAGTTTCCAAATATTGACACTTGAGATGCTATACTTACGATTGTTTGCTGTTTCCACTCTCCAGCGGTAAATGCCGTGTTTTATTCAGCTTAATCCTTATCTGTTAGTATCAGGCACGCTCATGGCTTAGCTTCTGCGTTAACCATTCTACACAACTTTATTCAGAGGTTAGAGAAAAAGCACTTTTGTCTTATCTCATGTCCTCATTTTAACTATTGCACCTGCAAATTTCTTTATGTGCACATACTGCCATACAGCCAAGGTTGCCAACAGAACTGATGCAGCGGCAATAGGCAAGTAACAGCCTTCTTTAAATTTTGTATAGGACAACAGATAGATGGGTTCTGATGAACAAACAACCAAGCGGAATTGCACAACCGAAGGAGTATGATTTACCTATTTTAAGACTAGTTCCCATTTGAGATCTATTTTCACAGATTTTTCTTTCTTTTTTTTTGAACTTTTCATGCTAATTTGATCGATGCTCAAAGCCTCAAAGTAGACTGGTTTGCATGATTACTCAGGTCTTTTAGTTTGGGAATTGATATGATCCGTACGCCCGATACACGACCCATGTGAATCATTCATTTTAACCTTGTCTATTCCGCATCCACATACCAATCGGGTGTGTCTCCTTGTGCTCCCATGCTTGCTTTCTCCTTGCATTATTTATACTTGCAGGACACCAACCAAAAAAGACCGGTAGATGTGGCTGACTTGCTCATATCTACACGTTAGGTGTCACACTCCAACAAGTTGTGAGTACTGTTCTTTCACATACCACAAGCCTTGCTTCTCCATACCTCCTCCACAAGTTGGAAGCGTTGCTTATTCCCACAGTGTCGCCACGGGGATGCGATGAGGCGATGGTGGCAGAGGACCACATCACCGATCTCCCTGACGAGATTTTGGCCAAGGACCACACTACAGATCTCTCTGATGAGATTTTTGGCTGCAATGTTCGGTCTTCTTGTCTCTAAGCCACGGGGCCTCATTCCATCCTCCTCTCTACTCATCTCACATGTTGAAACTGATAAGGTGAGTAGTTGCAACGGATGTCACCAGATGTTGCAACACAAGATATCAAATATTTCGGATGTTTCAATGGTTTCTTTGTTGTTGCAACAAGGTTTTTTTTTTTTTGTTCTAATAGGTCCTTGTATTTGTTGTCCCAATAGTTGAGATTTTTTTTTATATAATTTTTCCATTTTTTTTGAGGATATTGTACTTTTTTAAAAAATTTTGTTGCACATATTTATTACAATTATTGCACGTATGGTTTAATAATATTGCGCTGACGTGTATGATAGAAAACTTTCTATCGGATGTTTGATTTCTAGTCATTCCCTAATTTAGTTTACAGTGATATGCTCTGGGAAAGAGCATCAACATCTATAAACCAGGACAATACTCTCTTGTTCCTCTAGATAATATGAGGAAGTCATGGCCTTTGCATGCTGCTAGGACAACTCGAAGAACATGAAGAATTAAATGCACTAGCCGAACTCCTGCTTCCGATCTAATCAATATACATGCCCCACGTTCTGACAAACACCATGTACAAAACTAAAACAAAACATTCCTGACAAAACTCTGAAGCACCTAGATGCCCTTTAGTGAAAGCAACAATGGCCCTGCACCCTTTGAGATCAATACATGCAACAAGAAAGGGTAGGTTAGTCTCATCTCACAGCCAAGTTTTGGCAAAATTCCCTCGCTGTGGGCTTGTTTGTTTGGATTTTTTTTCCAACTTAAAATCTATATAAATGTGTGGCTTTTTACTTGGATTTTTCAAAAATTATAAGTTTTATATAACTAAAAGCCAAAAATCATGGAGAGGTATTTTTTATTGCTTATCGATGTATCTCATAATATTTCATGTTATATGACAAGCTTACAACTTTATCCAAATAACGGCCTAATAAAACAGGGCTATTAAACGTTAACGACCGTTAAACCGAATAAATAGCCCAATAAAATAGGCAAACCTTGAAATAAACGGGTAAGAGACCTTTTATCGTTTTAATGATCGTTTACAAGTCCTTAATGGCCTTATTTAGCCCCAGGACGTCGCCGCGCCATCACTCAGTCTAGTCTGACGCCGCTTCCACACTGGGCTTCTCCTGTTCTAGGCCATCACTGTGTTAGACTTCTCTATCTTGAGATGCCGCCACGCCACCAGCTTTACCGAGGTCGCCGGATCTTAGCTCCTCTACCACCACCTATGCTATGCGGCACCACCACCACTCCTCTGTTTTTTTTTGTGGCTTCCTTCGGCTAGGATTCCTCGTTGATTCTTTGGGTACGCCCTTCTCCCTCCCTCTCTCCCCCAAAACTCCGACGAAAATTTACGCATTTGTTTAATTCGCACTGGTCGTGAGGATTCCGGACAGACTGTTCGCTGTTTTGTCCCGTGGTGCCGTTGCTCACGCCCTGTAGCTGTTCGACGACATGCCCAAGAGTGTGTGTCTGTTTGGGCGTATATGTCGGAGAGAAGTAACATAATAATCAGAAGGATCACGTGAATGCACCTTAGAATTTGAGGAGCTGAGTGCTTACGCCAGCGATGTGAGCTTCCTGACCATCTCCAACGGTTTCCTTCATTTCATTCCCTTCCCCACCCTGAAAAGAATCCCTTCCCAGTTTTCATTCCCTTCTCAGAAAAACACTCCAACAGATTCCCTTCTCCATTCTCTTCCCACATTAAAATACATATTTCATCATCCTCTTCTAACTAACTTCCAACTTCCAATACAACTCCAACCCAAAAGGGTAAAGACGCCGTATAAAACCACCGAAAATATTCATGCAATGGACTCTTCAGTAACGGCCAAAGCCTGACTCATGGCTTCAAAGTAGAAACGCACACAAAGTAGATTCATATACAGTTAATACCGAATTTCTCTTAACACAGCATATTTCATACATAGGATACACTACTCCATCAAGGAACGTATATACCATATAAAAGATATGAGCTTTGATTAGAAATCAAGCTACAAACAGCCTTACTTACAAACTTGTTAAAGAAAATCTGGAACGTATATACCATATAAAAGAACAGTACGTATGGTTCAGAGTAGCAATCCCACAACCCTGCAGGCCAAGTCCAAGACAGAACATCGGAGATTACAGATACCAAATGTGTATTCAGCAGCAACTCAGGAAAAAATGTTTGGATCCGCCGAAAAGAGGCAGTGATTTTCAACATACCAGGTGCATACATAGGTCCCGGATCATCAAAGCTAACAAAACCACCTGGCAGTGTGTCCAGAAAATGTTTGATGGCCTTACAAAATAACAAATTTGGTAAGATATCATTAATAGTGCACCTGGAGGATGAACAGATTGGACATTTTTGCAGGTTGATTTTTTACCTGTGAAGTTGCAGTAATACCACTCTAGACAATCATGGCTCACAATGGTATAGATATATGCACCACTTGAACTAGCTTTGAAAATTGAAAACATGAAGTTCAAATTATACTACCAGCAAATTACACAAAATCTTATACTAGCAGCAAATTACACTACCAGCAAATTACACAAGTCTGTGCT
The DNA here is from genome assembly GCA_036346375.1 of Guadua angustifolia. Taxonomy (NCBI): domain Eukaryota; kingdom Viridiplantae; phylum Streptophyta; class Magnoliopsida; order Poales; family Poaceae; genus Guadua; species Guadua angustifolia. Next base: position 25,804,235 of record CM070506.1, on the reverse strand, counting down.
ACGGCTGGGTCATAAGCAAAACATGCAGCAAATTATACTACCAGCAAATTACACAAAATCTTATACTAGCAGCAAATTACACATGCAGCAATGTTCCATGCTAATAAATAATCAAAAGAACATGTGCGGCTGTTAGTGTTTTTAGACAATACACAAGTCTGTGCTACGGCTGGGTTTAAAAAAGAGTAATTTCATGAGATTCGTTTTCCTATATCACAAAGAACCATTTTCCATAACAAACTAGCACCATTTTTCCTTATCTGTTGTGCAGAAATCTGGAGTATATCGCCCTCAACTCCTTTATGAAGACAGATAAATCTTGATGACAATATTCACTACCTTTACCGTAATATTCCCCTAAAAGTTCATTTCACAGCTAAGTAGATCACAGTGCCAGAGGGGAGGAGCGGAGGAGGCAACGAACACCACCACGAGCAGTGCCGGATAAGTCTGTATTTCTCCCAAATCCGCACCCAATCGAAACCCTAATCGAAATGTAGCGAATAAAGTCTGCATTTCACACAAATCCGCACCCAATCGAAACCCTAGATCCAAATCGAAGCCAAATCTGGTACTTCCTGCTATACCCGTGGGGCGAGGAGAGTACCTGCCTCCCTTGATGCTGCTTGCGTCGTCCTCGTCTCCGATGGCTCCAGATGAGGGCTTGCGTTCCGGTCGCCGAGAGCCGCCGCTTCGCCTGGTCCGTTTCGCTACTGCCCCGCTCCTCCCCGGATCCCAGCCGACGCGCGAAGAGAAGACCGTTGCTACTCGGAGCTGTGTGAGAGGGCGAAAGGAATGGAGGGACGATCCCGTGACGCTGGGAACCTCTCTCCTACCCCGCGATGCGCCCGGCCGGGGCGGGACTCCGTTGGAGCACGGAAGGGACTGCACAGTCGCTCGCTTTCCCATGGAGACGGGGATGGGAACCGGGATGGGACACCGTTGGAGTTGGTCTAAAAAGATAATGGGGGGCAAAGTGTTGCTGTCTAAGATGAAAGCACATGATTTCCACTTTGCCAAGAGTAATATCTATCTATCTTTCGATCCAATGTCCGTGATGCAATCGTGCATGGATGCCCAAACAGCAAAGCCACATGATAACATACGAAAACAGAAAAATAGCTAGAAATTTCTATATTAAACGGAAAAAAAGAAAATATCTAATCAATCCATCCAAAGAAGACATGTCTAATCTATGGTGAAAGTTGATCCATTATTAATTTGCTTCTATGTATGTATTGTGCAATACATTAATGGAGCTTGTGTTTGAGTTAAAGTAACATCCTGGTCTAAAATCCGCTTAAAGCCTAGCCCACCATGGGGTAGGCCGACGTATGCATAGTACCCACTTACACTTTAGCCCTCACTTCGTATAAAAGGATTAACTTAGAGACATTACGTTTGGACCCAACAGGCATTATATACTACTGCAACTCACTTTATATAAGCAATGTGGGACTAATCTCACCACCGCTCTATATGAGTCATTTGGACCTTTACATTAATGGACCGGGATATTACATTCACCCCTCTTAAGGGCTGACGCACTCAAAATCATATCGTATACACGGTAAATACCCAGAACCACCCCTCAATACACATATGTGTGTCCAGTGGTGGCACATATGCCAAGCCGTTTGTCCACTTTGGGCCCATACGCACCATGTGCATGGCCTTTGCCCCTATCCCACACATGCCCGTGCAACGAAAGTTGATACTTCAATACCATCTGTAACACTCTGGCTTAAAATCCACTTAAAGCCTAATGTGGGCTGGGCCCACGCATGCATAATACCACACTTACACTTTCGTTGTCGTTTCGTGTAAAAGGATTAACTCGAAGGTACTACATTTTGATCCAATATGTATTATATGATACTCTAACTTACTTTAGACAAGCAATGTGAGACTAATCTCCCCACCACTCCACATGGATCACATGGGCATTGGGTATTACATTAAATACAAACTCACTAAAAATGAGAATAAAATAATAGCATACATATCTGGACACCTATCTTCAATCTAATGTCTGTATTGCAATCGTACCTGAATGCCCAAAGGGCAAAGCCACATAATGACGTATGCTTTTCTCCAATCGGCACCCCACATAGCTAATTAATTTTCTTTTTATTTGCAAAAAATACACTTTTCTTATTTTTGTTTCTTAACACTACTCAATACAGTACCTAATGTGGTTTTGTTTAATTGATGTGGAGAGATGTTTTCAATTCCAAATTTGATCGAGATTAAAATATATATATATAGCAATAATTAAATAAAAATATTAAATTTTATATGAACTTATATTATGTATTGGATTACAACTATAAAAAGCAAAATATTTTAAGTTCATGCAGTTGATCTTGCGTCATCACTATATGTGGTAGTGCAAAGTGAAGATCCTAAGGCCAAATTGGCTTCAATCAGAAGTGATTGGGTCAAACACAATTCACCGATTCACCGTGCTAGTGGCTAGACTCGAATGAAATGTTTTATCCTTGCAAAAAGACCCAAAGTTTTGAGATAAAATAAAGTACAAGGCATTACTCAAATCGCATTATGCTTAACCAGTGCTTCCATGATACCAAGCCGAGAAAGATAAGAAAAGCACCAAGTGCTAAGGTTTAGTGTCCTTCAAAATAATTTTAGAATTTGTGGTATTAAAATATATACATAAATAATATCATAACAATACTAAATCCGGGAGCATTCCCGGCCTCTCCGTCGATTGAGCCGAGCTGGCGGCTCGGCTCGAGCCGGCCGGCTCGGCTCAAAAATGTTTTTCGCAATTTGGTTCTTTTGTAAATTACGGATAGGTCTTTCGTGATTTTTTGTGAGAGGAAGATTTTTCCCTCTAAATTCGCGTTCGGGTCCCTCATGCGCCATTTTACGAAAAGAACCTCCCGTTAAATTCAAATCGCGAACAAGCCCTTTTCTAATTTTTAAGGATAGCGGATGTGTTCAAAACGTAATATTCAGATCCTTGCTCTTTACGCCTAGGTCCTTTCTCCGCTTTTCTCGCGAAAAATGTTTTTGTCACTAGAAATATGTGTGCGACTCTATCTCTAGACTTTTTCCCACCTCGATTTCCCATCTCGATCTCTAATATTTTTAAAGCATGTATTATTACTCCACCTAACGCTCGGTCTCGATATTTTTAAAACATGTATTATTACTTCGTGAATGCGTAGAGTGTTAAGCTCAACAAAAGAAGATTGTCATCTCTAATAATTTTTCGCCCTTTTCCCTCTAGACTTTTTCCCCACCTCGATTTTCTAGCTCGGTCTCCAATATTTTCCAAATAATTCGCCGAAAGAGATATTTCTACAGCTCTATCTCTCTACTTTTTCCCTCGTTTCACTCATTATTTCGACGATTTAAAAAATAAAACGCCGCCGAAAAAAGAAACCCCTACAAAAAAACGGCACGCGCGGCGTGTTACGCCGCAAGTCTCTAATATTTTTTAAAACATGTCCTTTCTCCGCTTTTAGGAAAAAAAAGTTTTTCGTCGTAAATATTTGTGCAAACTCTATCTCTAGACTTTTTTCCTAGCTCGATTTCCCATCTCGATTTCTAATATTTTTAAAACATGTATTATTACTCCACGAGTAGCGTCGATCTCTAATATTTTTAAAACATGTATTATTACTCATAACGCCAGAGAGTGTTAAGCTCGACAAAAGAAGGTTGTCATCTCTAATAATTTTTCGCCTTTTCCTCTAGACTTTTTCCCTCGCATGTTTTCCATTTCGGCCTCCAATATTTTCCAAATAATTCGTCGAAAGAGATATTTCTACAACTCTATCTCTCTATTTTTTCCCCATTTCGACGATTTCAAAAATAAAATGCCGCCGAGAAAAAAATAATTTTTTTCTATGGAAAAACGACACGCGCAACATGTTACGCCGCGAGTTTTTAATATTTTTAAAAACATGTATTATTACTTGGCGAACGCGTAGAGTATTAAACTCGACAAAAAGAAGGTTGACATCTCTAATAATTTTTCACCCTTTTCCCTCTAGACTTTTTCCCCGCCGCGGTTTTCCAACTCGGTCTCCAATATTTTCCAAATAATTCTTCGAAAGAGAAATTTCTATAACTCTATCTCTCTGTTTTTCCCCATTTCGCTCATTATTTCGACGATTTAAAAAATTAGACGCCGCTGAAAAAAATATTTTTCTTCGAAAAAATGACACGCGTGGCGTGTTACGCCGCGGAAAATTTTCTAGTTATACCTTCATTATTCTTCGCAGACTTCGCGTGCTGGGACCGCAGCCACGTCGTCGAGCGAGCCATGCGCAAGCGATTTGAGCCGAGCTTAAGACGGTACGGCGGTTCAACTCAAAAATTTTTTTACGCTTTGGTCCTTTTATAAATTACTTAATAGATCATTCGCAATTTTTGTGAGAGGAAGATATTTTTTCCCAAAATCGCGTTGGTCCTCGCTACCGTTTTATCTAAAAAACTCCTGTTAAATTAAAATCGCGAACATGCCCTTTTCTAATTTTTCAGGATAGCGGACAGGTCCAAAAACGTAACAATCAGGTCCTTACTCCTTACATCTAGGTCCGTTCTCCGTTTTTCCCGGAAAAAAATGTTTTCGTCACCAGAAATATGTGCGCAGCTCTATCTCTAGACTTTTTTCCCATCTCGATTTCCCATGTCGATCTCTGATATTTTTTAAAACATGTATTATTACTCGGTGAACGCGTAGAGTGTTAGACTCGGCGAAAGAAGGTTGTCATCTCTAATAATTTTTCACCCTTTTTCCTCTAGACTTTTTCTCCGCCGCGGTTTTCCAGCTCGGTCTCAAATATTTCCCAAATAATTCGTTGAAAGAGATATTTTTACAACTCTATCTCTATTTTTTTTCTCCGTTTCGCTCGTTATTTCGACGCTTTAGGAAATAAAACGCCGCCGAAAAAAAGGAAAATTTTCCTACGAAAAAACGGCACGCACGGCGTATTACGCTGCAAAAAATTTTGTGTTCTTTCAGCCATTTCACTCATTATTTCAACGATTAAAAAAAAACACCGTCGGAAAAAAAAATTTCTATAGAAAAACGACACGCGCGGCGTATTACGCCGCGAAAAATTTTTAGTTTCTATTAAGCGCAGAAGATTTGCAGCGCTCTGGAGCACTCCGTACGCGGCAGCGTTTTAAGCCCAGAGCCTGGCCTTCCTGCGCGCGCCCGTTTCCAGTCGTTCTTCCGTTCCGTCGCCGTCTGTGGCGCGACGGGTTTTTCCTCCGCCGACGTTTTCTGCAACGTGTGTTCGGTTCGTGCGGAGGCACTCCGTACGCGGCAGCTTTTTACGCTCAGCTCGGCCTTCCTGCGCGCGCCCGTTTCCAGTCGTTGTTCCGTTCCGTCGTCATCTGTGGCGCGACTGGTTTTTCCTCCGCCGACGTTTTCTGCAACATGTGTTCGGTCCGTGCGCTCCTCTAATCTCTCGTTCTTGCTCTCTCCATCCCCCTGCGTCTCTCACTCCTCCCCATGGTGCGGCGGTCTCCTCTCCCGCTCTTGCCCTCTCTGCCCCCCCGCCCCCCGACTGCCATTGCTCCCGATGGTCCAGCACTGCTCATGTTGGCTCCTCCTCGTCGGTGCGCCTGCCTCCTCGCGTCCTCCACTCGCCCACCGTCGCCTCCTCCGCATGGGTTTCGTCCTTCCGGAGCCCTCCGTGTCGCGCCGGTCCTTCCATCCATTCGTCCCCTTCTACAATCTTCGAGGCGGCGCCTGAGAACAGGAAACCTGTCCTAGATCCACACCCCGCCTCCCGTGGCAGCCTCCGGTGCCGCCACTCGCTACCGTCGTCCTCATCTCCATCGCGGGCCTCCTCCCTCGCGGGCTCCTCTCCATAGGCCCCTACTCCAGCCAAGGCGTGGCACCCAAGTTCGGCGACTGCGAGGCGCAGCGATTCGATACAGAACAAACAGGTGTGATTTTTAATACTTCTGATATGAAATATTTACGACCTCCAAACTATGTTCAATTTGCATGTGGTTAGATTGGGTATATCTGCTCTAGGTAATCTACAGAACATGTTGCAGGAATGACGGTTTTGTACCTTTGTGCTGAATAAGAAGTCCTGAAAGTTGGTCTGGAAGACTTATTGTGTTATTTCCGAGCATGCTTAGTCTGTAGCAATGCTTCTAAATATTCATTGCAGTGACACACAATTCAACACTTAATATTTATATTTAGCTTTATAACGTTTTGCTTAATCTATTTGTGTTAAAACTGTTGTTCAGGCGCTTTAGAGAAAGTAAAGATCCAGATTAATGTTTAGATGTTATATGTATGAAACAGGACTAGAGCATTTCACCCCAATGTGTTTGTAGATGTGATCCAACAAAGATCGGAGCCTGTTATACTTCACAAAATTTGTCCTGTTTTTCATTAGCCAAATGAATAAAATCAAGCTGCTAATACTTTGCTTTGTTCCTAACCTCTGTTCTGTCTTTTGGACTCTTCATAATTGTCCTAATTTTCACTTGTTATATGTCCAACCTTGCAAACTACCAAAGGATGTGTTAATTCTTCAGTACTATTATGACCAGGTCAACAGTTCTGGTGTTATGCCTATCATATTTTCTACATCTTCGTTGGCTTTGCCTGGAACTTTGGCACGATTCACTGGCATTGACTTTCTTAGGAAGGTTGCCATAGCCCTAAATCCAGGAGGTAGACTCTGTAGATTTCTGGTTCATTTGGAAATTGTCGTTCTTTTGAGGGAGAACGACAATATGCTTATAAAGCGTTTGCAATATAGACTGTAATATAGACTGTATCTAATCGTTATTGAAGCACTCAGATAACATCACGAACAATAAAATCCTGGAAAATTATTTATGAATGAGAGGGTTATGAACATCTCAGAGCTATAGCTATTATACAAGAGACCAAGATCACCATTTGTTTCATTAACAAGTTTACTACTCACATCATTTGATTATATGAATGCAGGTTATCTTCTACTCCGATCTGCAGGTGTGATTTTTAATGCAGGTTTTGAAGCTGGATGAGTTTTCTCATCTATGTTATAGACTAGCTACTCTTAATAAGCAGATTGATCTAAATTCACAAAATTGTGAAGACCTAAAATGGAAATTTAGCCTTTTTAACTTTCCTTACATAATATTTTAAGTTATAAGGAAGCTAGCTATCTTGAGCCGAAAAAGGCATCCTCCTCTCTGAAGCCATGCTCGAGCTAGATCTTGAGCCAAAAAAAAGAGAGATATAATTGTTAAGTTGGGGATCTTATTAAGGCCAAAGAGGACGAGAGGTTTGGGGTTTAGGGATCTTCACAATTTTCAGCATAACAATATTAGCTAAGCAAGCATGGCGGCTATTACAGGATCCCAATTCACTTTGTGCGATCTAAAACTAACACAGAGCTAATCTTGCTCAACATTCCCCGTGTTCAATCTAAAACTCCGTCTAACGATGTAAATGATCAATCACATAACCAATCAGTTCGCCCGAATCCAATCTAAGAAAAATGTCTCATCGCTTCTTTAGATCTAGGAGCATCCAAAAATATGGTTCTCGACTACTTCTCGGACATGTTCCACAACGTGGTCAGATCTCACATAATATAATGCGCTTCTTGAGATTCTTAGTTGTGATTGTGAGGCAATGAATTTTTGTCGGGATCGAGAAATCTCTCGACAGTCAACACGCGATCAACAGGCCCCTAGTTCGGTGAAGCAAAGATGGGTTTTCGACCATGACCTAGGCGCGCGATCCCCGCGACCTCGAGCTTAGGAGTAAGGACTCAACTCTCGCACGACCTCGACCTTGGCTTGAAGGCATGCGCTTACTCGACAAGCACAAGAACGGAATCCGGAGTTAAGGCGACGTGGGCATCGATCCGAGACGGTTGCAAAGACGCCCTCAATGCGCACCATGCACTACTCGAGAATCTCTCCCGATCGCTTGTAACGGATGGGGGGTATAAAATCCTCAAGCAGATTGGCGACAGACAAGGCATCAACGCACAAGCAATAGGACAAGAGCTATAACCAGGCGCTCAAGCTCGAAACAGAAACCACTCTGTACTCAAGAATAGTGAAATCCTCCGCTCGAGGCAAGATCGAGTAGAGCAATTACCTCACAGGCTCGAACCAAGATAATCCGCCGTGTCTCGCTCTTTGTCGTTTCGCCCCGACCAACGTTGCAGCAGATCCGTTCCTCCATTGAGTGGAGCTCGTTTTGGGTCCCTCATTCACACTAACCCCGTTTCACTTTTGCGGTCAGGCGATCCCGATCGTCGACAAGCCTGTATACAAGGCAAGAATTAGTGGTCTAGAACTCCAGAACAATGCATCCGTACATTTAGATTGCTTCTGAATATTTTTTACATACTGTTTATTGCTTCGCATTTTGCCAACAGGAGCAGAGCAGCATGTAGTTATTACCAACATTTTTTGACATCTCAAACTGCGACTGTTTAGAGACAAGAGAGTACAAATCTATTCTAATCATTTTGGTTTCTTTTAACTTTTAAGAGAAAACTAATATTGTCATTATTTTAGTGTATGCGCTAACATAATGATATAAACCGCTCCTTTCTTTATTTCATTCCTGCTTCTAACTTTTTTCCCTTGAAATGTGCTCCCAATTTTGTAAGCCCTAACAAATACAGTCTTCCTGTGGATGCTAATGCTATACTAGAGATAAAGGATGGACGGTAATGAAAATGGTGCTTTCTCCTAACCTTTCCATTGAACAACCAAGAAGGGTACCGACATCTTCTATCTTGAGGCATGCACATTACTGATTTACCCATCGACCATTTGTTTTTTGTTGTATACACATGTCGAATCATAACATGTGGTTGGTGCATATTCTTTCAACAATGTAAGCAGCTTTCAGACTAGAATTCATTGGTAACATTTGCTTTTGTGTTTTTGTTTCAGAGGGCTTCATTGTGTACAACATCTACCAACGGAAACAAGATGAAAGGGATCTTCAAAGGCTTCAAGGTTATCTCTCAGATCTTTGGTATATGATTTTCATGTCTGAATTTTGATCGCATTGAACAAAGGTTGCAGGCTTAAGAATTGAGTTCAGCTATGCAATACTCTATCTTATTCTTCCTTCGCACACCACACTTGCAAAGGGTTGAGGAGCATCGATGGAAATTGTTCATCCAACATATGTGAAGCATGTTGTGCATATCATTGAGACAGCCAAACGAAGAGTGTTGCTTTTCTCACTGGGTACATATATAGCGAACTCGTAACAATGCTACAATTCTCTTTTGATCCATTTTTCGATTACTGCGTTAGTCCCGATTTGTTAAGAAGCTAAGTACCTCAATTTTTCTTTTTAGACGGATGGCATGAAGAGGTTACCAGACTTTTCGTGGTTACAGGTAAGGAATGATTAAACTGCTTCTCATGGGATGCCACACTGACCTTTGATTTTTTTAAAAAAATATTTAAATTTGAAAATGATAGGTCCTATTGTCAATTAGTTTCCCTATTGAAAGAACTCTGTATGTGTGCAGAAACTTTATGATGTTGGCTACTTTTAGCATCCGACCATGTAATAGCTTAATAACTAATTACAGATTACTCATATATTGATTTAGTTATGCATTGTGCTTTTTTACGTGCTTGTTCTTTGCCTCTTGATTTCTTATACTTACATTATCTGTTAGTGCCTTAGTGGGGTATGTGTTGATGAATCCAGTTCTATATTACTTAATGCAAGTATATGGTTTTATTACCCTTAGATCATGCAAAGTGTGCTTCTCGGCTGTCCTTATTCATTAGTTGTGGATATGTCATTTTTCTTTGTTTATGAATTTTTAAATTATTCCTCCTTTTCTCCAGCATCACCCATTTGTAGGTATTGGTGCTGACTACTGAGGGATCAAGCCCTGCATTTCTGGTTTGTTCTAAATTGCTATGTGTTCTTTCTATTTTTTTTCCTGAGTTCCAGAGAAGCATATTGTCTAGAATATTTCATTGTCTAAAATTTTTCATAGTTTTTCCCCTATGAATTTAGCTGTTAGCTGCTGTTCCTTCCAGAATGGCAGGGAAAAAAAGAGTTTTCCGGGATCTGTGTAGTTTTATTTTGCAGATTTGAACAAAGAATGCTGCTTCAGTGTTGTATCTGAGATAAGAAACTATTCTTTTATTGGGGTTCTGCAAAAAACTACATTATTAGGATCTTACGCTTTTATTCGAATTTAAGAGTTCATTGCGGCCTAAGTGCCATTGTAGTTTTGTTTCACAAATTTCAACGAAGAATGCCGCTTCACATTTCTAATCTGTTTTGCTTCCTATTCATCTATTACTCTATTTGTCTGATATCCTATTAATCTATTTGTTTGATCTAGGATGTATTACCATATGCATTTTTGTCATATTGTACAATCGTTGGCATGTTCTGCTTCCTTAGTACTTCAATACATCAAAACTAGCCGCATGCGGTGTAGCGCGTGAAACCTACCTAGTTATATTAAATTGGGATACATTGTCTACAACACAGCAAGCTTAGGCGTGCGTACAGAAATCATGCCATCAAGAGAACTTTGTAGGTCATACACTAGAAATTCAGGAAAGCCAATGCCAATTCTACAAAAGGAAGTGCAACATGTGCCCAAGGAAAAGTAAACACAAACATGTACTGATTGTACAAAACACTAGGGATTTTTGCTTAGATTTCATAGACCATTCCCACTTTGAGCACCTGCTGCCTTGGGATTGCGAAAGCCTTCTCCCCTTGCCTGAAGTTCTTCTTCAAGAACGAGTACATGTAGTTGACCAACCTTCTTGACAAATGAAGAATTAGGCCCTGCCTTAATTTCGGTTTCTCCGAGAATATAGACCACTTCTTTCTGTAGCTCCCTCTGAATGAATTGTTTTTCTTCCTGACTTGTGCGGGATTGGCCTTCACTAATCCTTCTTGACAAGTGTGCTGAGTGGCTGCTTATGCGTGCTTGGGTGAGCTCCAGAGGTTCACTAGCCTTCAGAGTCCCTTCAATGTACGCTGTGGAGCTCCCCACTTTATGGGGCCGTGTGTTACTATCGACCGTGGAGGTTATTTGAGCCTCGGTTTCCTGACTTTGCATGCTTGTGGTCAAGTGCTCCTCTTCAACATATGACTGGAGATGTACACCAAGTGAATCAGCAAATTCCTTGGTCCCTTCTAGCGTATCACTGTATCCATAGCGTGCCACACACCGGAACATCCGGGAAGTTTCTGACTCGACTCTTCTGAAGAGGAAGCGCTCCGAGACCTCCACATGAGGGACAGGCAAGTGTTTGATTGAAACAAACACTAGTACTGAATGAACAAAGGGTATTTTCTCGATGAGGTGGGGGAATATGGGTGAGATGCCTTGCACTAGTTCTGTATAGAGGAAGCTGACTCCAGGAGTTATTTTCACATCATGCGTTTGAATCAACTCTTTCATGTCCTCATTTGTAACTATGTGTTCGAGTTCATACCAATATTTCTTTACATGAACGTAGTGCCATACAGCCATTATTGCCACCAGAATTGTTGCAGTGGCTATAGGCAGGTAACCACCCTCTTTAAATTTGTATAGAACTGAAGAAAGATAGATGAGCTCTGATAAACCAAATACCAGGCAGAATGGTATAATCAACCAAATGCTTACTCTCCATATGAGAAGCATCACAATTACCAGCAGAATAGTTGTAATAGTCATCACAGAAGTAACACAAATTCCTGCAAAACAATCACACTATCAAGTTTTCCAATGGAGTGAAACATCGCAAACTAGAATTTTTATAGGAAAGAATAAAAAAATAGGTAAGCTACTACTGTGCACATGATGGTTACGTGGGTGTGATTAGCAGTGCAATACAAATTTGTATCATGAAAAGTATATAGATAGTATACTGTTGCTTGTGTGTAAAAGGAAATAAGATAATGGCTAAAGAGCACCTAAAACCGGTAAACACTTGGAAGACTGGAAGGTATAGCCTCTAGTTGTGGAAGATTTTTCAATTTGTATTTAAAACGACTGCAACATCACATTATAGCCCCTTTTTTGGCAAGCAAATATATGTGTTATTGTGTCTAAAAGCTCTATAATCTTATTAGCTTAATTAACGATGCAATGGTTATGTCTTAGTGTATAACTGTAGGAAGTCACATTTGTCTTACCATATGCGTTGCCAATATTAGTTGTTGTCTGAAAGCCAAATGTTACTATAACACAAAGCAACCCGAGAACAAAATTTAGTTCCGGAATGTACACCTGCCCCTCATAATGGTTTGAGGTGTGGAGCACTTTGACCCTTGGAAAGCAGCCCAATGTTTGTGACTGTGAAATGATCGCAAATGCACCAGATATCATAGCCTGGCTTGCAATAATAGCAGCAGAAACAGCAATTATGAAGGTTGGCCAGAACAATGGTCCTGTGACCAAGGTAAAATTGTGTTTGATTCAATAATTTTCAAATTAAGAAGCAACCATCATCCAAAATAGCTTACCTGGGATTGATTTATAGAAAGTATAAAGAACATGCTCTGGGTGTTTCCGAAGGTATGCGCCTTGCCCAATATAAGCCAATGATACCGATGGGAATAAAACAAAGCTGAAGTTAAGCTGAAACATAAGACAAAGTAATTGTTGTTATAATATGATAATCTTGAAGTCGTAAACCATTACTTTCACCAATTGGCTACTAATTTACTATAACTGGCCATGATATAAATGAAACCTTAACATGACTTACTTTATATCCATTTCTGATATCAGTCCCAGAAAGAATATGTACATACCTGAACAGACCTTATATTGAAATGGCCTAGATCAGCAAACATAGCTTCTGTGCCTGATTCATGCCAAATATATTTTGAATGGAGTGTCTGCTGCCTAATAGAGAATCCATTTTGTGATGTGCTTTTATTCATTGTAAAAATGTAAAATCACCTGTAAAGCATAAGAGAATGCCTCCAAGGGATATCCATCCATCCTTTCCATTTCTTTTGAAGTAATCCACTATGTATTTCGGATAGAATGCTTTCAGAACACCCACATCATATTTGATTAAGTTGTAAAACCCAATACCACCGATGAACAGGAACCACAGCAGAATAATGGGTGCAAAGGACTAGCCAACTTTGTCAGTGCCAAAACGCTGAACTGAGAACAGCATGAATAGAATAGCGACAGAGATCCATACTATTTGGCCTGCAAGAAGATCAATTAAAATGTGAACTTGAGGTCAGGAAATGATTGTTATTACTAACCATGTAATGATTCCTTTTTTGACTGGGATGTAATGATTCCTTGAAAATAAAGGATCCATAAATAATGTCAAATGTAATGATTTCTTGTTTTATGTTTTCATTCTTGTGTTTATAACTATTGTCAAATAGATGCTTTTTCCACTTACCCTGTTTCAGCTGAGGTGCTTTCTCTTGGAGACCACTTACTGCAGAGAGCACTGAAACAAATCCACAAATGCACAAACCATAGATCGTCATGTCATCGACTCATTGTGCAAGTCTTATTTGGTAAGAAAGTCTCACTAATATCCATGAACCATATGTTGTCATGTCATTGTGCAAGTCTTATTTGATGAGGAAAATCTCACCAGTATCCACAAACCATAGGTTATCATGTCATTGTGCATGTATTATTTTATAAGAAAAACTCACTACTATGAAGGAGTTGACACTGACATTAGGATGAAGATGCTCTCACTGTCAAGCATGATTTTTATGAAAATTTATATCTGCTTATTTCAAATGACATGTATATCTCTGCTTTTACTTGGATGCACTGCTAGATTAAATGGAAATAGAAAATATGAAAAACAACGTGAATAGCTAGTAGAAATAACACTGTAATTTCCTCTTGTAGTTACCAGATATTGCTGGAGTTAAAACACCATCACTGATGACCATTGAGGTGCCTAGGATGGTAAGGAGGAAAATTGCAACCTTAGCCACAGTACTGCTTTCCAGCCTTTTTTTGACCCATTGAGCTCTCCTCATAGGGGCTGATACTGTATCCAGACCATAGCTTGAGACCATTGCATCTTCGGCTTGCTGATTTGGAATCAAGCTCACTTTTGCATAGCGTGATATCAATGAATAAAGTGCAAAGGTGCCACCTGCAAGAGTATTTTCTTGTTAAAAGCGATTCTAGAAATAAATGTAAGCAATATATAAACTGGTGCCATTTTTTTAAGGGTAAAAGCTGGCATCCATTTTACAAGTTGCTAATGTATTTTTTTCCTATTAAGGCGCAGATTTTATTGTCTATCTGTCGTATGTTGGAAAACAGAACATAAGAGAGAGTAGGACGTCGGCCATCTGACGAGGCGGCATCCGGGGGAGTAATGGAGGTGTTATGGGTCGACCGAGCCCATAAACAGTACCCACAGATACTATTCACGTGAACAGTACCACGGGCACTGTAGCAGCGGCCCATATTGCTTAGGAAATAAGAAATCAAGGGATTAGTTACTATAGATAAGATTAGTTACTATAGATAAGAATATTGCTTTCTTAGGCTCCAAGTTAGCCATCCTATAAAAGGGATGTCATGTATCACTTTATACATCGAAGCAATGAGTAAACCAAGTCTCTAGCGATCGGTAGCGCCATCGATAATCGGCGGTGGTTCAGACACCAAGGCGCTAGCTTCGACAACAAACTCGTTTCGCCACGTTAAGGGCCCTATCTCATCCCGTTGCTATGCAGCGGATCGTGCACGTAATAATTTGGTATCGAGCCGACGATCCTCCTACCACGGTGACCATCGAAGATCGCATCTCCAACCTCTGCGCCTCGCCAATCAAGGCCCAACGCTTCATCTCGTGCGAATCTTCCAAACTTCAACCTTGAGGACAAGGTTGATTCGCAGAGAGGATAATGTTATGGGTCGTCGAGCCCATGAACAAGACCCACGGATACTATTCACGTGAACAAGACTACCACGAACGTGAGCGCCGGTCCATATTGCTTAGGAAATAAGAAATCAAGGGATTAGTTACTATAGATAAGATTAGTTACTATAGATAAGAATATTGCTTTCTTAGGCTCCAAGTTAGCCATCCTATAAAAGGGATGTCATGTATCACTTTATGCATCCAAGCAATGAGTAAACCAAGTCTCTAACAGATCGCGCTACCATCGATAATCGCCGGGTGGCTCAGATAAACCAAGGCGCTAGCTTCAACAAACTCGTTTACCACGTTAAGGGCCCTATCTCATCCCCGTTGCATGTGCGGATCGTGCACGTAACAATTTGGTTCAGAGCCGACGATCCTCCTACCACGGTGACCATCGAAGATCGCATCTCCAACCTCCGCCTCGCCGATCAAGGCCCAACGCTTCATCTCGTGTGAATCTTTCAAACTTCAACCTTGAGGACAAGGTTGATTCGCAGAGGATAATGTTATGGGTCGATCGAGCTCATGAACGAAGACCCACTGCATCATTTTACGTGAAACGATACCATGGGCATCAGAGCATCGGTCCGATTGCTTAGAAAACAAGAAATCAAGGGTTAGGTTAGATTAGTTACTATAGATAAGATTAGTCACTATAGATTAGAATATTGCTTTCTTAGACTCCAAGTTAGCCATCCTATAAAAGGGATGTCATGTATCACTTTATGCATCCAAGCAATGAGTAAACCAAGTCTCTAACGGATCGGTAGCGCCATCGATAAGCTGGCCGGTGGCTCTCGTCATACCAAGGCGCTAGCCGACAACACTCGTTTAGCCACGTTAAGGGCCCTATCTCATCCCGTTGCATGTGTGGATCGTGCGTAACAATTTGGTATCGAGCCGCGATTCTCCTACCACGGTGACCATCGAAGATCGCATCTCAACCTCCCGCATGGCCGATCAAGGCCCAACGCTTCATCTCGTGCGAATTTTCCAAACTTCAACCTTGAGGACAAGGTTGATTCGCAAGGGGGGGATAATGTTATGGGTCGAGCGAGCCATAACAGCCAGGACGTGGTGCATGGCAGCATGTCATTAATTAGGATTAGAATAATTAGTTTCCTTATTATTTGGGTTTGTTTCCTTTTAAATTATTTTCATTTAATAGGATTAGTTTCTTAATACAAGAATAGGTTTCTTAGGGGTCAAGTCTAGCCATCCCTATAAAAGGGACAACACCGTATGTATTATCATGCAAGCAATGAGTAAATCAAGTCTCTAGCGATCAGCGCTACCATTGATAATCGGCGGGTGGTTCCGATACCAAGGCGCTTAGCTTCGACAACACTCTGTTTAGCCCATGTTAAGGGCCCTATCTCATCCCCGTTGCGTGTGTGGATCGTGCACGTAACAATTTGTACGGAGCCACCGGCCAGTTATCGATGGCAGCGCCTGATCTGCTAGAGACTTGGTTTACTCATTGCTTCGATGTATAAAGTGATACATGACATCCCTTTTATAGGATGGCTAACTTGGAGCCTAAGAAAGCAATATTCTTATCTATAGTAACTAATCTTATCTATAGTAACTAATCCCTTGATTTCTTATTTCCTAAGCAATATGGGCATTGCCACAGCGTTGTGGTAATGCTCATGTGAATAGTATCCGTGGGTACTGTTCATGGGCTCGATCGACCCATAACATTATCCCCTCCTTGCGAATCAACCTTGTCCTCAAGGTTGAAGTTTAGAAGATTTGCACGAGATGAAGCGTTGGGCCTTCGGTCGGCGAGGCGCAGAGGTTGGAGATGCGATCTTCGATGGTCATTATCCCCTCCTTGCGAATCAACCTTGTCCTCAAGGTTGAAGTTTGGAAGATTTGCACAAGATGAAGCGTTGGGCCTTCGGTCGGCGAGGCGCGGAGGTTGGAGATGCGATCTTCGATGGTCACCGTGGTAGGAGGATCGTCGGCTCGATACCAAATTATTACGTGCACGATCCGCACACGCAACGGGATGAGATAGGGCCCTTAACGTATGTAAACGAAATGTTGTCGGCTTAGCGCCTTGGCTGTACTGAGCCACCGCCGATTATCGATGGCGCTACCGACCGCTAGAGACTTGATTTACTCATTGCTTGCATGATAATACATACGGTGTTGTCCCTTTTATAGGGATGGCTAGACTTGACCCCTAAGAAACCTATTCTTGTATTAAGGAAACTAATCCCTATTACATGAAAATAATTTAAAAGGAAACAAACCCAAATAATAAGGAAACTAATTATTCTAATCCTAATTAATGACATGCTGCCATGCACCACGTTCTGGCTGTTATGGCTCGCTCGACCCATAACAGGAGGCATGGTCATTTATACAGGTTCGGGTGCTAATGAATGTGCCCTACTCATGTTAGTGTGCTCTCAAACTCGGGGTAGAGGCGGTGCCTCCTTGTCCGGAAGTGATTCCGAGGGTACATCAATTTGTGTATGTTTTGTATTCCATTAGAATTCTGGTTACAATGAGCTTTTATAGGTGTTTGGTCTAGTACAAAAATACTATCCTACCCCTAGTAGGGTGACTTAAGCATGGGCATCTTCGTCATTTGCGGGAGGTGGTAGTGGATCCCTAGTCATTGCTCCCTTGGGGTAGGACTCTGGCTTCGTGATCCCATAGGGGGTCCTGAGGCTTGGGCCTTCCTTCAGGGGCCAACCTCCTGGGACACAGGACTTGGCAGCCCCACTTGTCAGTCAGTCCCAATCGAGACAACAGTGCCCATCCATCTCCATGGATGCCTAGGGGGCCCCTAATGGACTAGGTATTGAGCCATATACCTCGTAGACGTGAATGAGGAGAAGCGCCCTAGAGGGAAGGGCACTTTACCAAGCTTCCATTAGGATAAGGCACTCTGCCATTTGCCCTTCTCCAGGTAGGAGGTGAAGTGCTCTAGGGAGCCATAGGACTTAGCAATCCCACTCATCAGTCAATACCGAGTGAGGTAAGGTGCCTCTCTATCTCAATGGGCGTTTACAGGGACACCCTCACAGATCGGGAGTTGAACCTTACGCCCTATGGACAGGAATGAGGCAAAGTGCCCTGGAGGGCTATGCACCACACCACGTGCCTTCTTTAGAGGGCGACGGAGTATGATGGAAACTCCTCCAACACCCAGCAACACGTACCCTCTTTAGTGGGCCAGCGGAGTATGATGGGATCTCCTCCAACACTATCAGAAAAATGCTTAGATCAAATGGTACTTCTACCATTTTTGACACAATTATCACTTCTAGTAGAACAACAAAATCTTTTTTTTTCAAAAAAACTTTTCCCTGAACTGTAATTCTTCTTGTCATATAGTAACTTTCCATGCTGTCATATTATGAAAGCAAGGAAAAAGGTTGAAGGTTATTGCGAACGCCAGTTGTTTAGTGATATACTTCGGTCGTGTTGTGATCTAAGTTATTTCAGCCTAGAGGATTCTTCAAAAGAAAAACTCACCATCCCTGTTGTCATTTGCATACAGCACAATGAAAACATACTTAATCATGGGTAGAAGAATAATGCTGTAAAGAATAAGTGGCAGGACTCCGTAGAGATCATCGACATTGCTGATGCCACTTGTGAAGGTGCTTGCATACACATAGAGTGGTGACGTGCCGATGTCACCATATATCACTCCAATGCATTGGAATGCTAAACGCATTGTCCGAATCCAATTATCCTGTTTCATGCGGTGAATACATAGTAACTATGAACATCTAGTCAACCTTATAGTTCAAATTGTACACGGTAATCTCGTGTTTTCATCAATCGTGCAAAGTAGTACATAGTGATACTTGAGAAATGCATGTTTGAATTTTATGTGTAATTTGCTTGCTGACTTGAATACTAGAGTTGCGTAGCTGCCAATAATTTTGTGTGTTCTTGAAGATGATCATTTCAGTATAGTAACAATGAAAACTTTGGGACAAGATAGAACTATTAGCATGGCTTCTCTTAATCTTCTCATATTTTGAGAACAGATAAAACTTTTAGCTTAGCTGCTTCTCTTAATCTTTTGAGTTAATCAAGTGAGAAATTCATCCTCCTACTGGTTAAAGATAGGAGACATTGGAAACCAAAATATGGTGGGGAGAAGCTGACCTCAGAGCCATGGTATCGTGCGCCTGATACTTTTTCTGCATCCCCACATAGCGAGTCATGACGCTGGAGTTTTCTAGCAACCTTTTTTTGTTCTCTAGGCTCCTGTTTGTCAGTTTCAAGAGCCATCTGAGGAACTCAAAACTTCTGCTTGGGTTTCCAGGAAACGTTTAGCCTGTGCTGCTTATATAGACTTGGAAGGGGAGCTCTTAGATATGTAAGTTTATGCGGTGCAGGTTCAGATACATGTCTTTTACATGTAAGTGAGTAAGTCTTCAGAATGTTTCTGAAAAGTTATTTGTATCGAGAGTGGATTCTGTACTCTTGGGAGTAGGTAATCTCACTACTACATACGTTTTGATTACATATGAAGCAATGTGCATCAAATTGAGTGGTCATTAGTTTTCATAACGAGGAGCGGCTTATCTGATGAACATACTTTTGTATTGTTTTTCTTCAGCATATTCTGATTACAGTACCATTCTCTTTGCTATTTCTAGTATATCAATTCGAAATGATATGCATCCACATCATTTTTGTCAATATCGTCGTATTCTTTCATCAAGACAAGAAACAGGGAGAAATTTCTTGCCTTCACATTTCACTGTCATTTCTTGTTTATTCCTTTCAGCTTTTCTTGGAGTATACATGATCTCTATTTTTTCCCCTTTTTTTGGTAACTAAGATATGAATATCACACACTAATAAAGTAATAAACTCACATCATTAATCAATTTTTTTTTATTTTGGGCTTTCTTAACATATCATGAATTACTTTTCTTTTTATATCTGTCTTGTATGAAGAGTAAATTATAAGTACCGACAAGAGAGGAAGTGCATCAGATATCAACTCCTGATTGTATAAATTAGTCTGTCGTGGTCAACATCAACCCTTGGGCGTGTATATATTCTATAAGACAATCGCACAATCACTCGAAGGAATTGATGGAAGATTAAGAGTAGATTAAGCATAAAGAGCAAGCATGAGACGTTTGCGTTTGTGGTATAAAGGAGAATGACAACGGAGAGATCCACAAGATGGGACAAATGTTGGCCATATTTTCTGTTCGGTATCCTTTGTATAAACCTCTGTTCTGATGCAATTGTTTGTAAGTATCTGTTGCAATATTTTGAAAATTAATGGATACTAGTCTCCAAAAAAATGATGGATATTGAGCTGGATATTGTTAGGTAGTTGATTATGAGTAAAATAGCTGGGATAGCTCAAAAACCACTGATAACCACATTTCGGTTGGTTTTATAAGTCGAATTTGCTTGTTTTTGGTGTGTGTCGAGTACTTTATTTAAGAAAATGTTGTTTCTTTTAAAATTTTTGGCTAGGAATTTGGCAGCTATAGCTTATATGAAAAAGGAGGTCTTATTGTGCTGGAATTTTACACATATCGGACCTTCCGATTTTTGGATCGGACTATCCGATTTCTGTAAATATGCACATATCGGACTATCCGACATTGGATATCGAACTGTCCGATGTCTGGGGAATCGCACACATCGGATTGTCCGATGTCATTATCGGACTATCCGATGTGGGGAGGTTTAAGTAAAGCCCGAACGGTTGTTTCTCTCTCCACTCCATCATTTGTCCCAAAACTCTTCGGCTTTTCTTCCTCTGGCGATTTTGGAGTCCCCAGATTCATCATCTTCATTCCAAGGGTCTTCCTCCGCGGATTTGATCTCTCTTGGTGGAGATCCTCTCCCTCATTCAATCCTCTCATCGGATTTGAACTCAAGGTAACCCTAATTCATTTAGATCTAGGGTTTCTCTTCTCCCGTGATTACTTTGTCAATCCTCTTCGGTAGATGCGTTCCCTTTATCCCTAGGAGCATATCCCACGAATTTGTTGTGAACATGCAGTGGGTGGATTGGGATTACATGGAATCATGTGCGGACCCAGTCTTTGATGAGGTCATTGAAGCCTGTGAGAGGCTCGGCATCAAGAGGATTATGGGTTTGAAACAGGACTGGAACACTGAGGTCATTGCTCAATTTTATGCCACATTACATGTCTCCAATGACACTATGACCTGGATGACCGAAGGGGAGCAATACAGGATGTCTGTTGGTCGCTTTGGCACTCTGTTGGGGTTTAGAGCGGAAGACTGCATAGATAAGGATGACCTTCATAACAAATGCTCCTTGGTTGCAGATAATCTCAATGATCTGTATATTGAAGACTCTATTTTTGAGCCTGGCAACACAAAGAATTTGAAGCCTATGATTGCTGCCGCCAACAGACTCCTTCGCAAGACCATCGCGCCTAAGGAAGGTGATGCATCCCACATATTGTCCTACACTCGTGATATTCTGCATCGTATGCTGCCGGGTGGTCGACCGTTTATGGTATCATTTTATCTCTGGAATGAAATTCACGCCAACTCCCTCGACCCCAAGCGCAGCTGTGGCTTTGCTCCCTATATTATGAGGGCGATTTTGGGCGTCTCCAAGGCGAGGTTTGAGTGTGATGCTAAGCACCTTGGACTGCAGATCAGGCCCATCAAGACTGCACCTCCTCAAGCTCCTCCAGCCCCAGGTCCTGCAATATCAACTCGCTCCGGCTCAGCTGCTCCTGCTGTCCTCTCGCAGTCTTCTCCTTCCTCCACTGATCGTGTTCTCAAGTACCTTGTGAAGATGGCGAAGAAGAATGCCAAGAGGCTCAAGTCCATCCAGCGTCATCTCAGCCTTCCTTGTTCCAGTGGTAGTGAGGACTCCACTGAGGACCCCTTCGACTCTCCGACGGTTGCTGCTCCTTCCGATGATGATCCCGACGCATCCGATGTTGGTTCTGTAAGTTCAACCTTCATTAGTTATGGTTTTGGTGTTAATGACAAATCTAATCTTGTGTTAATGACAAATCCAATATTAAGTTTATCCCCTAATGCGATATTGTTCTTAATGACATATCTTATATCGAGACTAACATGTTTGTTTAGAATATCTTTGTTTAGTCTCATCGCATTGAAAAATGGAAAACCCAAGGTATGTTTGCATATTCAACTTAATATTATTTGCGTACTTTGGAATCAAGATAAAGTATGAATATCCCCATCAGTTTAACCACAAAATGTGCATCATGTTTCCCAATCCATATATTACATGGATGCACATATTTAGGGGGAGTTCACACTCTAACTTGAAGAATCAATTTAAATGATAATTTAAATTGAGTTCATTTGTCGTGTTAATCATTAGAGAACACCTCATCATGTGTTGATGGTGTTTCTTGATTAATCAAGGACAAATGAATAGTTCTTAAGTATAATAAAGCATGAGTTGTATTATTGTACTTAAGACATACTTAAATCATTTCAATTGATTTAGGTTGTGCTCAATTGATCTAAAGGCATCCATTATGTGTTAATAGAGTGCAAGGGATAATTGAGACAACCATGCATCTTGGACTAACTATTTGTATGAGTTGTGTTTGAATTAGGTCCAAAGATAAATGAGATGAATGAAAACGGGACAAGGACAGCATCATGAGTTGATGGGCGTCAAGAGTGGATCCCGAAGAGGAGTCGAGTGATGATCCCGGGGGAGCTTAAGTGAAGATCATAAAGACCCCAAAGGGGATTGCTTGCGCGGCGGCGAAGGTATAACTAGATAGGCTAAGAACTTTTGTAGTCTTTGTGTCTAAGGTTTTACCGCCGTACTATTAAGAGGGGTTGCCTCTTTCGCTTGAGTTTCATCATGTGTTGGTGATCTCAATCCGCATTCACTCAAAGCTCAAATCTTAGTTTGATTTGGTTTTTGCATAAAGTTTAACCATTTGGCATGTGTTGCGAATGGGTTAAAAGTTATGCTTGGTTGTTTGGTTTATGCTCCGATTTGCATGTGTTGCAAAGAGGAAGAGCATTTGCATTTGGTTTTCGCATAATGCTTTGATTTGCATGTGTTGCAAATAGGATAAGCTAATGCGTTGGCTTTTGTGTGAAGTTCACTTTTGCATGTATTGCATTAGTTGAAGCTTCACGTTTTGGTTTCGCAAAACATCTTTCTAAAACCGTGGCGTTGCTTGGAGCTAAGTTTTGCATGTGTTGCAAAAGGAGAGAGCTCAAGCATGATTTAGTGTTTGTGTATTTGTATGGAGCTAGAGACTTGCATGTGTTGCGAGTAAAGAGCTCATACGTATGATTTGGTTCAGTTGAAGTTTGGATTTGGTGTTGCATGGGACTAGAGAATTGCATGTGTTGCAATTAGAGAGTTCATGCATCTTGATTTGATGTTGCTTGGAGCTAGACTTTTGCATGTGTTACAAAGAGTAGTGCTCAAGCATGAAATGCGTTTATCGTGTTATTTGCAAGTTCGTTGTGCGAATAAACCGAGGTTTATGAGTCCGAATTCGAGAGCATGTGAGTGGGGCTTGCAACGGGTGTTGGCAAGTTGACCGGTCTTGTGTTGACCTTCACATGGCTAGGGGATTAATCTCATAAACTCGAGTTTGATTTGCTTATCGTATTGCAAATAGTTCTTGAGTTGTTGGCGAAATGTGTTTTCGTCATTTGGAGTTGGTTGCTTGATTTTGCAAATGTGTTTTGCAAATGAGCCTTGAAGTTATGTCTTTCGATCCTAGAGCATGTGTTGGCATTTGCAAATGTGTTTTGCAAAGTGTCGGGATCATGTGTTGATCCTTACATGGCTAGAGGATTGATCGCATAAGTTCGGTGTTGATTTGCGAAATGTGTTTTCGCAATTTGGTTTGAATTCTTTGAGCGTGAGCTAAGTTGGTGCAAATGTGTTTTGCACATGTGTATGATCATGTGTTGATCATCTTTGTGGCTCAAAGAATAAGTTTGGTTTTTGGAGAAATGGATTTGGAGTTGAAATCAGGTTTTTCTCATATTGGCAAGACTATCAAGAATGTATGGGCTGTAGTACATAAGTCTTGGTACTACCGCCTTTAGTTAGCGGTAGCTATTTGGCGAATGAGTGTTTCGGTGTTGTCGAGGCGGCACTACTGCAAGAAGTCTGGCGGTAGTACCGCAAATCTTGATACTACGGGGTTTGTTGGCGGTAGTATCATAAATGTGACCGTTAGCCGACCGTTGGGAGCTCTATACGGTACTACAGGGCCTATGAGGCTGTAGTACCGGGTTTCTTGCTTTTTGCCCGAAAAGCCCCCAAACGGCTAGTTTTCTTGGTGGGGCTATAAATACCCCTTTGGGGGGCTTGTTGCAGAGGTTGTTGCTGTGTTTGAGGTTTTGGGTGAGGTGTTGCATGTGTTGCACACTCACATTTGATTATTGAGCTAAAGAGTGAACTAATTGCATTTGTTGCAATTAGGGAGTGGATTGTGAAGCTCTTGTGCATGTGTTGCACTTGAGTGAGGTCCTTGTGCATGTGTTGCACTTGGTGATCGCCGGAGCGCATGTGTTGTGCTCGGTGAAGGTCAAGCGAAGGAGCGGCCTATTCTCTTGGAGGTTGCCGAGCTCCTAGGCAGCGGCGAGGCGTCGTCTTGTGGAGCTCTCGAGTGTGAGAAGCCCCGCAAGTTTGTGAAGGTTCGGGTTGAGCCTACAGCAAGCGTGAAAAACCACGACTAGTGGAAAGAGGCGGTGCTCGGCGGGAGCCGGTCCAAGTGTGGGCTAGCCTCAACGTGGACTAGGGGAGACCGGCAAGTCTCCGAACACCACGGAAAAATATCGGTTGTCTCTTGTCTCATTTATATTCAAGCACTTTAATTATTGTATATTGATCAATTGCTTGAATGCATTAGAATTGCTTAGTGTAAATTGTTTATTCAATATAGCAATTCTTGTTTAGAGACATAAATTAGTTAGTGCACTAGTGAGCCTAGTTGATTTAGGCTTTAATTGTCAAAACCTAGTTTAACGCTTCCGCATATATCTTTTATTAGGTTTTGACTTAGGGGTTGATTAGGGCGATTGATTTTAGTAAGCGATCGAATTTCGTAAAACGCCTATTCACCCTCCCTCTAGGCGCATCCTCGACCCTACAGGTTCCGAGAGCGAGGAGGAAGACTGATCTTCTTGCTGCCGTTTTCTCCCTTTTTGGTGCCTTGATGCCAAAGGGGGAGAGAAAAGATATCGTTCCTCTCCTCGTAATACTTATGGACACTGTTGCTTGATGGATTTTTTTTTTCTAGGTGGATATTTGTTTTTGGGTTGTATTAAACTCTGGATGCTGTCGTTGTTGCTTTGATATATTATACCTCTTAGCGTTGTTCTTAGCATTGTTATATCTTCGTCATATTCATATCATTATTGTCGCCACTTTACCGAATGTCAAGATATAGGGGGAGCTTCTCATGATTTTCTCTTTAAATCTGTGCATTTGAATTCCATCTCAATTCACCAATGTACACATTTAGGGGGAGCTCAAGATATCTTGTCCATTCTCAAAATCATTATTCAATTATTTCAACTCTGTCTTAATCGTGTTGTCATCAATCACCAAAAAGGGGGAGATTGAAAGTGCATCTAGGCCCCTAATTGTGTTTTGAATGATTAATGACAAACGATTAAGGGACTAATGGCTTTAATGAGTGGATAAGTAGGTGTTAGTCCCAAAAAGGAAAGCGTCTACGGAAAATGGTGACCCTCAAAAGTCAAAAGAAGAACGGCATCGATCTAGCATAGACTTTTATTTTTATTGAGTCAATAGGATCGCCGTACTATCAAGAGGGATGGGTATAGGTGCTCTAGAAATGATCTCTGTGCTCAGATGAACATCCTTTACAAAACAAGTTTTCGAAGTCTCCAAGCACAACACTCACCTTGTTTTCATTTTGTGCTGATAATATCGGATAGTCCGATGTGTGTATCGGACAGTCCGATAGCATCGGATTCTCCGGTGTGAGTGTGGGTGCATGTCTGGGATTTCTCGGGAAAAGTCGAATTGTCCGATGTTTCATATCGGACTGTTCGATGTTGTTTGAAACTTTTTCTAAGTCTTTCCCTTGGATCTCTCGGTAAACATCGGATTGTCCGATGGTAAATATCGGAACATCCGATGTATTCTGGAAAATTTTCTAAGTCCTTGAACTGGAACTCTCGGGAAACATCGGACATTCCGTGTTAAGGTCGGAACCTCCGATGTGGACTTAGAAAGATTTTGGATATTGTTGTTGCTTTGAAAAACTCTCTGGAATTATCGGAATGTCCGATGTGCGATATCGGACAGTCCGATATACACTTAGATTTTTTCCAAAGTTGCTGAGTTCGTTGAAATCTCTCTGGAAACATCGAAACATCCGATGTGCGAAATCGGATAGTCCGATGTGAGCTTTTTCTCAGCAGTTTTTGAATTTTCGAGTGGAGTTGATCTGGAAATTTGCACTGATCGGATAGTCCGATGTATATCATCGGATAGTCCGATGTGGGTCCGACACGAGCGTAAGCGGCTATATTTTGTGTCTTGGCTATAAATACCCCACTCTCCCTCATTTACTTCACCAACCCAGTGTACTGAGCATTAACTCTCCTCTTGCTATTTTCTTGGTCAATCTTGCTCTCTCTCTCTTGAGTCTTACTTGAGAAATTTGTTGAGAGATTTGGGCAAGTGTTTTCTAGTGCTTTGTTACAAACCGTGAAAGTCCATTTGAGCACTAGGGTGATTTTCAAGAGTGGATCTACACTTCATTTATTACTCTTGGAGATTGAGGTCTCCTAGACGGCTAGGAGTCATCGGTGAGCTCTACGTGTGGGAAGCCGCCGGAGTTTGTGAAGGTCCGATTCCACCTCCGCAAGGAAAGGGATCAAGAAGTGAACCGGCGAGTGCTTTGTGCAACACCGGGAGGATCGTGGTCAAAAGGGACCCGGGCTTTGTGCCTCCTCAACGAAGACGTAGGATCTCCTCAAAGATCCGAACTTCGGGAAAAATCGTTGCCTCACTTTGGTTTGTGAGTTTTTTTCTCTTGTCCCCTTTTGTGGTTTGATCAAATCTTTGGGGGATTCAAGTTTTTGGTAATTTCTTGCAGTAGTTAGTGATTGATCTAATACCCTGGTAGTTGCTTTAGCTCAGAAATTTCATTTGGTAGAAATCTAGCCTCTCCACTTTCTCAGATCTACTTTTTAGGGTTTATTGCGCTCTGATCGGATAGTCCGACTTGCCATATCGGATAGTCCGATATCAAAGTCAGATATTCCGATAATTCCGCTGCTAATTAGGTTTTAAATTGTATTACGCCTATTCACCCCCTTTTAGGCGACTCTATCGATCCTTCAATTGGTATCAGAGCCAAATCTCCTTAGTTTGGCTTAACCGCTTGGAGAATCAATATGTCGCAAGCAGAAGTCTCAGAAGATCTCACCCACACTCCTGAGTGCAGGGGATGATCTTAGGATGGGAATTCCACTTAATTACAATTCCCTCAGCTCTTCATCGTATGTTTCCGTGCCCTCCGGTCGAGCGCCTCACTTCGATGGCACTCACTATGCCGCGTGGAAACATAAGATGAAGATGCACTTGAGGTCACTTCACCCTTCTATTTGGAAGATTGTGCAGACAGGTTTCAAGCCTGTGGATCCGGACAACCTTACTCCCGCCGAAGATAAAGATCAACATTTCAATGACTTGGCCGTCAATGCCTTGTTTAATGCTTTAAGTGACTCCGAGTTCAATCGAGTCGATGGACTTGAAGAAGCAAAAGCTATTTGGGACAGGCTCATGGTCAGTCATGAAGGAGTTTCAAGTGTCCGTGAATCGAAGATAGAGCTCATTATTGGTGAGCTAAGCCGATTCACCTTGGAAGATGGTGAATTGTATACTAAGATGTTTGATCGTCTGATGGTGCTTGTAAATCAAGCTAAAAGTCTTGGGTGCATTGATCTTACTGACAAGGCCGTGGTGAAGATAATTCTTCGTGTGATCATTCCTACCAACCGCAACCTTGTGCAACTAATCCGAGACCGGCCAAACTTCGACACAATGATGCCTCATGATGTAATTGGCCGGCTAATGATGGATGAGATGATGGTTAAAGAGGCGGAAGTTGTGGAAGAGCTCAAGTCTGGGAAGAAAAAGGGCATCGCTTTGAAGGCTGTCAAAGTTGTGCGCCAAGTCGAAGAAAGCACAAGTGAGGACGAAGAGTCTAGTGGTCCATTGACAAATGAAGATATGGCTCTATTCGTGCGAAGGTTCAACAAGTTTTTTAAGAAGAAGAATTTCAAACAAGGAGGTCATTCAAAGAACTATGGAAGAAAATCAAAGGGGAGACATTCCACAAGAAGGTGCTATGAATGCGGCGAAACCGGCCATTTTATTGCCGAGTGTCCGCATAAGGAAGGCAAAGATGAGAAGCCACACAAGAAAGACAAGTATCGGGGGAAGGACAAGGAGAAGGAGAAGAGCAAGAAGTACAAAGGCAAGGGCCGTGCCTACATTGGAAAGGAGTGGAACTCCGACACCGACTCAAGCTCCGACTCCGACTCCGAGTCAAACTCCGACAATGAAGGTGGAATCGCCTCCATCGCCATCGCCATACCCTCTACACCGACAATATCGAAGGGCCTCTTCGACAACTTGAGCGATGATGATGAAGGTGCTCCAATGTGCCTCATGGCGAAGGGGCACAAGGTATCAACACTTACCTCTACTCCCTCCATTGCTAATGATTGCTTAGATGAGCACGATAGTGATAGTGATGATGATGATATTAACACCGTGCTTAAGTCTGTGAAAAACATCGATATTCATAAGTTAAATTTGCTCTTAAAAGATATTGAAAAATTGGAGGAAGTGGTCGAACAAAAGAAAGCTATTCTCGAGGCTCAAGAGGATTTGCTCATCCTCGAAAAAGAAAAGAATCGCGAGCTAGAGAAGAGCTTATCTTTTGAAAAAGAGAAAAATGAGAAACTAGTAGAGAATTCAAAATTAATCAAATCCGAGGTGACCAGTCTCGAGATCACCAATGCTTCACTTAAAGAGGAACTTGCTAAGACAAATGACGCTTGCAAGGCTCTTGAGTTGAAGCTTGTTGATTTCAAGAATAGCCCTCCGATTATCTCAACTACTAGCTCCAATTCTTCTTTGCCTTCTACAAGCAATGGATGCGCTAGATGCTATGACGTTAATGTTGATACTTATGCAACTAACCTTGAGACATTGCAAGTGTTAGCATTTGAGAATGAGAAGCTCAAGGGATTGCTTGAAGATGGACTTCAAAAGTCCTACAAGGCAAGTAAGGGACTAGAGGAGTTCCTAACTAAGCGACAAGGTAACAATATGAAGTATGGGCTTGGATATATTCCACCTAAAGGGAAAAAGAGCAATATTATGGTTGCTCCCTTAAATAAGCCCATACAATTTGTTAAGACAGCATGTGTCCATTAAATTGCTGCATATGCTATGATCAAATGTATCATGTGAACGCGTGGAGAAGACACCGTAGCGACCCCAGTGCAGTGTCGTCCGAAAACCAAGGCGTTGGATACGGAGCCAGAACAGTATCTCCAGGATGATACCGCACTGCTCTCTCTCCTCTTTAACTCATATGCCATATCAGCAACCTGTCCTATGTGGCAAGCATTAAATGAGGAAGACACCATACACTGAGAATAGCCTTAGTTACTCCTTCCAATTGATCATACAGGACTGGCCAGCCCAACTGTTACTTATACCTGCCACTGCACATCTGTCGTTAAAAAATCCCCCTTTTTTCCAACAAAAAGGAAATCTGTAGCTCTACTGTAATTATACAACTTTGAAGTTCATGTTATTGTAGTAAAAATGTTAATTCTTGGTGATTTTTTTACAGGTTAGAAGCTGTATACATTATAAGTACCGACAAGAGAGGAAGTGCATCAGATATCTAACTCTTGAGAGTATAAATTAGCATGTCGTAGTCGACATCAACCCTTGGGCGTGTATATATTATATAAGATAATGTCACAATCACACGGAGGAATTGATGGAAGATTAAGAGTAGATTAAGCATAAAGAGCAAGCATGAGACGGTTGCGTTGGTATAAAGGAGAATGACAACGGAGAGATCCACAAAGATGGGACAAATGTTGGCCACATTTTCTGTTCGGTATCCTTTGTATAAACCTCTGTTCTGATGCAATTGTTTGTAAGTATCTGTTGCAATATTTTGAAATTAATGGATACTAGTCTCTAAGAAAATGATGGATATTGAGCTGGATATTGTTAGGTAGTTGATTATTAGTAAAATAGCTGGGATAGCTCAAAAACCACTGATAACCACATTTCGGTTGGTTTTATGAGTCCAATTTGCTTGTTTTTGGTGTGTGTCGAGTACTTTATTTAAGAAAATGTTGTTTCTTCTAAAATTTTTGGCTAGGAAATTGGCAGCCATAGCTCATTTGAAAAAGGAGGTCTTAACCGTGAATCCAGAATCATAGCAAACTTACTGGTTTTGCAACTCTGTACAAGTTCTTCGTTTTTATTTCCAAGGCAGATATATGTTCAGTGCATTTGTATGTTGAACTCTTAAAAAGAAAAATGGATTTATGCAACCTTTCTTATGATCACTCTCTTTATTGACAGAGAAACATGTAGGCCTTTGAAAGCATCATCGTATAGCTTTCGGATGTGATCAAGGACCTGGGAATTCGTGCCCACCAGATGCTGTTGGATCGTATGTTTAATCTGATCGTGATGATTCCAGACAATAAAATTTTTAAAAAATTTGTTTCACTGTGTAACAAAGCTGTTCAATTGACGATGTGGCCAAGAGAGCTTGGAGAGGGACGCTTCTCTTTTTTTCTGCAGCAAGACCAGAGCTGAGAATGGACAATTTACCTTATAGGTTAAAATCGTAGGAAGATTTAGGATATGTTTGGTTCATATATTAAAGTTGCCACATTTAGACATAGTTTTTTTTACTAAATTTGTCTAAGATTAGGTTATTAAAATTGAAGCCACACTTTGATTAGAAAAATAAATTTTGCTACACTTTTTTTAGCCAATAACGTGTGGGACCAGGATAGCGAGAAGGAATCTTGTTACAGATGTGACTATGAACCAAACGGATGTGTAACTCATTCAAACTTGTCTAACTTGAATCATGGTATAATTTGATAATAAACAACACAGATCCTTATACAAATTATGATGTGTTTGTTACAGCTCCAGCTCTACGGTATTTCTAACTTCACTAGATCCGTAGAGTTGAAACTGTCGGTATATTAAAAGTGTTTAGATGAGTCATCTTATTAATATTTTAGATTAAAAATATAAATTTATTTTATTTTATATTAACCTACAAGTTTTAGATAAGTTAGAATCTAAAGCTCTAAGTGTAAGACTGCACAATGGCCCCGAGTAGCGATGCGTTCTGGCCTTCCGGCCTCTCCTTCGATTGGGTCCTGTTCACGGCGACCCTTCGCTTGCCACGTCTCGCGTCGATTCGCTGCTTGGACGCGTTGGGTTGGGCGGGACGCGTCGCCGTGAGATCGTGGCCAAACACGTGGCGCCGCGCGTACACGGAACCCGACCTCCCCGGTGTTCCAGCTCCCCAACTTCTTCCTCTCGCTTTCCTTCGTCAAGGCGACGCCGCCGCTTCGGTGGACGCAGCGGTGGGCGAGTTGTGAGGGGAGGTCGACGACTCCAAGCTGCGCCTCCTGGACGCTCGACCTGCTCGAGCGGGCCGCCGTCCGCCTCGGCTACGAAAAGTCCAAGCCGCTCCACTGGCACTCCGGCAACTTCACCCCCGTCCGCGACGAGACCACGCCGCCCCCCGACCTCCCCGTTCGCGGCCACCTCCCAGTAATTAAGTCCTCCTTTGTAAAGCTGGGCTTTGGCCTGTTCTCTAAAAAAAATTAAGTCCTCCTTAGTCCTTACTTCCTCCTCCTCCTGAGCTCCTGAATTAGTTACTCCTTTCAACTGATCATACAGGACTGGACTGCCAAACTGTTACTATACCTGCCACTGCACATCTGTTGGTAAAAAATCCCCCTTTTTTCGAATTTTTTTTAAAATAATATTATTTTATTTCGAAATTGTGATATTAATACTCGCATTAAAAAAATTACAGAAATAATATCCAATCGCCAAATCGTTTGGCGATTATACTATTGTCGCCAAACGGTTTGACGACAATAGGTTAATCCTGTCGTTTGAATGCAAATAACCGAGATGACCCAACTACTGTAGCTACAGTAGTCGCCAAACCGTTTGGCGACAATAGTAAAACGCCCGTAACTTTTTATTCCGAACTCCGATTTAGGTGATCTTGGACTCTATGCGAAGATCTCTTCATAAGCTTCGCATAGAGTCTAAGATCACCTAAATAGGAGTTCAGAGTAAAAAGTTACGGGCGTTTTATTATTGTCGCCAAACGGTTTAGCTAACTCTTGAACCGTTTAATGACCGGATATTATTTCTGCAATTTTTTTAATGCGAGTATTAATGTCGCAATTTCGAAATAAAATAATATTATTTAAAAAAAAATTCCCCTTTTTTCCAACAAAAAGGCAAACGGCAGCTCCCAGTAAATTGAAATCTGTAGCTCTACTGTAAATATACAACTTTGTGTGCCCTTAAATCGGGTCAAATCCAAATCCTCAGTTAAGACTATATCAGTCCTACATCGTTAGTCATCTGTCAAAGATTCATTTGATTACAAAATGCTTAGGAGGTGACACCAGACTTCCTTAGTCAACCGAGAGGTACCAGAAATTAATGCTTGTTACCATGTTTAATACCCTGCAAAGATGCGCTTCTAAAAGGTTCAATTTGTCCTCAATACTACATTCTTTCCTGTATGCGAAAAAACCCCTTGTTTTTGTTAAATCGCAAGATAAAACTAATTACTACTCATCTGCCGTCCCTTGTTTTCTCTTCTATGTGCTTGCATCCTCTTCATTGGTGTTGTTTTTATTTTCCTTTGCATCTCCTGACTTAAGTGGCAAAGTCATGAGACAGTGATCTCTTGAAAATGGCTACAATGTAACCATTACGGTAATTAATACGATAGGGAAAGATCGTTGCCAAAGTCCCTAAAAGAACAGCGAGCCATACACCCCCTGAATTTCAATGAAGTTCCACCTTGCTTACCTTACATTATCAGGGGAAAATTTTCTCAAATAAAATTTCTCTAACACATCATACCGTTGGGAGTACAAATCAACAAATCATAATGGCAGACAGGCGGCTCATACAGGAAAGTGACAGACATCCTACCAAACTGCGTATTTGTGAGTATGCTTACCTTTTCGATTGTGGTAAAGATACCTTTTAGTCTTATCTTACTCTTTATCTTCACTGGCCAATTCGAGTTATGTCTGTTATGATATGATCTGACCCTTTGATAAAACTTCTTCTGGAAGCAAATCACACTTTAGTCATAGTGTTCCTTAATTTTGTTCATCTACAGGAGTGCTTGAATGGAGAGTTTGCTAGGGTGGGGCCCAATCCGAGGTTTGTCCCTGTTGCAGGGTATCATTGGTATTGACTCCTACTTAACAACAATTTTCCTTTGTCTCAAAGACATTATTCTGTTCACTGCTCCGGTTTCCTTAAAAGGTTAAACATCACTTCTGTGGTCATAAGGGCATTTAAACATGGGCTGTTATCTCCTTTTCAATAGTGTGACTAAACCAGAAGAAATTGTACAGTACATTTTATAAAATCGAAAAGTCATCCATTATTTTGTATGATGGTTGTCTTTTTAGTTTCAAGCTCGGATCTATCTTTGAGTTAAAAAAAGCTCAGATTTGTGTTTGCTATAGCTCATGGTTTAAATCAATTTTATTTTTATCTAAATTTCAGTGCTACCATGCCAGATTTCGTATACATTTAGCTCATGGTTCACAAGAAATTTTACTTCCATTTATGCTTCAAACAATTGGTCCAGATTTGCAAAAATTGTTCTGTGATGCAAATTTGACATACCATAGTTCATGACTCCATGCAAATTTTCTTGGAACTTCATTTTGGTTTCAGTTCCAGATGCATTATACCATAGTTCACAGTTTTTAGGTAATTTTAGTTTTGTCTATTTTTCAGAATTTCAACACCAGATTTACCATACTATAGGACTATGTTTCAGAATTTCAACACCTGATTTACCATACTATAGGTCTTGTTTTTCCTCTATTTTACTTATAGTTGGAATCAAGAGCTTTGGAGCAAATCTGGCGAAATTATTCCCCATTGCAAATCTTCCATACTATAGGTTAACAGTTTTGGGACAACTTTATTTTGTGATTTTGTTAGAGATTCAGTACAAAAGATTAGTGTAGCAGAAATGCAGACACTGCGGTGGATCTGTGGTCACATGAGGCAAGATCGAATCCGCAATAATGATCTGTGATAGGGTTGATGAAGAATTCCTCCTTCTGCATTGACTTGCACATGATGCCCGTGCGTACACACGGAAAGGATACTTGATAAATTCTGTGCATCAAACATTACCCTTATTCGATCATACTGTATCTCACCTAACAAAAGTGCATGCTACAGTCATATCTGCATTTTACCTTCTACAAGTGCATGTCTCTACGAAAGCTGTCGCCTGTTATGTGCCTGTGAACATATTTGACATTCTTAGTCTCAGGTGTGTGAGACATATAGGTGCTGAATGTCGGAGTTCACCGTGAAACTTGCCACCGGCAAACTCAGGGATGCGCACACAAGAACACACGTTAACTCGGATGGTTTTGGTGCTGCAAATACTAGACAGCTTTTCTCTTGTATTTCTCAACTTTAAGTAGGAAAAGAAACAAGCTAAACAAGGAAAGTAAGCAACTAAACATGGCAAGCAATTTTGCCCACCATTACAGGAGATAAACTAGGCAACTAAATCAATCCATCACATACGCCATTTACGCATGACACACAACAGGATCAGATCATGGGTTATGTTCAACATTTCTCCCCCCTAAGCTTTGATCTGATCACCTGTAATATTGTCGACGCCGATTTTGGTGCGCAGCTCCTGAAAACGCACACGCCCGAGCGCCTTGGTGAGAATGTCAGCGAGCTGTTTGTCCGTCGAAGTGTGCTCGATGACAATCTTTACCCCGTCGATGCACTCCCGGATATAATGAAAACGAGTATCGATATGTTTAGACCGATCATGAAACATGGGGTTTTTACTGAGAGCAATGGCGGACATGTTGTCCACCTTGAGCTCTGGCGCTCCAGACTCTGAGCCGATGAGATCCCTCAAGAGTCGAGCTAGCCAGACGCCTTACATGCAGCGGTAGCCGCCACGATATACTCTGCCTCGCAAGAAGACAAGGCCACCACCTTCTGCTTGGATGATTGCCAGGTGATGGGGTTGTCGCCAAGAAAGAAGATGACTCCACTTGTGCTCTTCCAGGTGTCGACGTCCCCGGCCATGTCGGCGTCACTGAAACCGATTAGGATTGACTTCTCTTCTTTCTTCTTGGCGTAGCGCAGCCCATAGCCACGTGTTCCAGTGACATATCGCAATACATGCTTCACCGCGGCTAGGTGTTCTTCATGCGGTTTTTCCATAAACCGGCTTAGGAAACCCACCGAGAAAGCAAGGTCCAGCTGGGTGTGCACCAAATAGCGAAGCCCGCCGATGATGCGTCGGTACTCTGTGGCATTTACCACAGGCGTGGTGCTCTCCCGGCTTAACTTGAGTCGCAGCTCCATGGGCGTTAGCACGGGATTGCACCCTGCATTCCGCTCCGCTCCAAGAGTTTGTTGGCGTAGGCAGTTTGACACAGAGTGATGCCGGCGGGTCCTTGGCTAACCTCTATGCCGAGGTAGTAGGATAGCAGGCCGAGGTCACTCATGCGGAAGACAGCCTTCATCTCCGTCTTGAACGCCACGATGTCTTTGTTGCCGTAGCCGGTGATCACCAAGTCATCGACGTAGATGCCGACGATGAGTCGCGACGTGCCCCTGGTGCGCGTGTACACTCCATGCTCTGAGGTGCTCCTCTAGAAACCAAGTAACATCATGGCGGAGTCGAACTTGGCATTTCAGGCCCTGGGTGCCTACTTCAGGCCATACAGTGCCTTGCGCAGCCGCAAGACTTTGCGCTCGGCACCGTCGATAATGAAACCAGGCGGCTGGGTGATGTAAACCTCCTCCTTGATCTCGCCGTTGAGAAACGCGCTCTTGACGTCCATATGATGGACTTCCCAGCCTTCGTGTGCCGCTAGCGCGAGCATGGTGCGACGATTCCTCTACGCATACCGGGCGAAAACTTTGTTGTAGTCGATGCCGGTGTGCTGGACGTAGCCCTTTGCCACCAGACATGCCTTATGCCGAACGACGTTGCCGTTCTCGTCGCGCTTCACTTTGAAGACCCATTTGAGTTCGATCGCACGGTGCCCAGGTGGGAGGTCGACGAGGTCCCAAGTGGTGTTGTCGGTGATGGACTTCATCTCCTCGATCATTGCCGCCCTCCAGCACGCCTCCCGTTTAGCTTCACCGAACGAGGCCGGCTCCTCAGCCGTGGTGAAATGGAGTTCGTCGTCGAGGACCCGTGGTGCCAGCCCAGGTGGCGTCACAGGCCCGATGATGGAGTCAATGGCGCGAAAACGAAGTGGTGCGTTGTCATGGTCGGCATCCAAGTCCTGCTCGTAGCCTGATGGTGGAGACACGAAGTTGATTGGCGAGGTTGAATCGCCGGCAACGTCGTGCGGCGAGGCAGCCTTAATAGTAGAATAACGCGGCACCGGGCGTTTGCGAGTGCGTGGCGTCGCGAGCCCCCGGTTCATCTTCCTTCTTGTGGCACGCCGGGTATGTATGCCGTGGCATACTCAACGACGAACGGTTCTACACGGTTCGTTGTCGTTGCCGTGCTCTCCCCACTCCCATTGTGCCGCCTCATCGAAGATGACATCTCGAGAGATGGTGACACGCCGGTTGTTGGGGTCGAAGCGATGACGCCTTGGAGCCGCTCGTGGCCGATTTAAAATCATCTGTGAGTGTGGTCTTGAGCTTCTTCTCTTTGTGGCGCGTGTGCTAGCGTGCTGACGCCTTGAGAAGGTGCGGAGGTAGTGAACCGCCGGGCGTTCACCGTGCCGGGCCTCGTAAGGGGTCTTTCCGTCGAGCGCACGTGTTGGGGCACGATTCAAGATGTGAACCGCGGTGGTGATGGCCTCGCCCTAGAAGTATCCAGGAAGATTCTTCGCCTTGAGCATACACCGCGCCATGGCAACCACGCTCTGGTTGCGACGTTCGACCACCCCATTCTGCTGTGGTGAATAGGGGGCGGTGAACTGCCATTGTACTCCGCGCTCGGCACAGTATCTCCCAAACTCCACAGAGGTGAACTCCCCCCCCCCCACGATCGGTGCGGAGGACCTTGAGCTTGCGTCCAGTCTCCACCTCGACTGAAGCTTGGAAGTTCTTGATCGCCGATGCCGCCTGGTCCTTGCTGGGAAGTAGAGTGAGCCACATGTAGTGGCTCAGGTCGTCGACCAGGAGCAAGAAATACTGGTTTCTGCTGGGAGTTGTAGGTGAGATCGGGCCGCAGAGGTCCCTGTGGACAAGATCGAGGATGTGCGCCGCACGTCGTCGTGCTTGCTCGGGGAAAGGTGCGCGCTGCTGCTTACCGACGAGACAGGCATCGCACACCTGGTCGACTTGATCGAGCGGTGGTAGGCCGCCTACCATTCCATGGTGCGCGAGTCTGCGCAGAGTCCGGAAGCTGAGGTGCCCGAATCGAGCGTGCCAACGCCAAGCCGCCTCAGAACTCCGAGCAGACAGACAAACGGGGCGCCCGATGTTGAGCTTTAGAAGATAGAGACGTGTCGACGAGCGCTTCACACGAGCAAGCAGATTTTTCCCTTGCTCGTAGATCCTCAGAACGCCATTGTTGATGTCGATTCTGCAGCCCGTCTTATCCAATTGGCCGAGACTGATGATGTTCGCCGTTAGACGGGGAATGAGATACACTCCGGTCAGTGCTCGGTGTTCCCCGTCCTTGCAGCTGAAGACGATGGTGCCGCATCCCTCGATCTCCACCATAGAACCGTCCCTGAATCGGACAGTCCCACAGATACCGGCGTCGAGCTCCGAGAATGCACTCCTTGCTCCGGTCATGTGGTTCGTCGCTCCAGTATCGAGAACCCAGAGGTTGGGGTCCCGATCCTCTTGTGGTCCGAGGTGGGCGAAAACCCTCTCCTCCAAGATCTCGAGACGACATGGCGGCGGAGAAATCGTGGGGCGGCTAGGTCTGGCTGGCGATGGCAATGTGGCGACGGAGACAACAGCCTGTGCCATAAGTAGTGTGGCTTCATCCTCCTCACCTTGGGCCATGTGGGCCTATTCCTTCCTGGGCTTGCTCCGGCAATCCTTTGCCTAGTGGCCGGGCCTGCCGCAATTCCGGCACTTATTGTCGTTGGGCCGCTCATGTCCAGTGTGTGAGAATGAGGCACCCTTGGCGTCCCGGCTCCCACCTCCGCGCCCACGTCGTGGCTTCCCGCGCCGCTTGCCACTTCCAGCACCACTGCTTTTGCCATCGTTGTCACGTAGCTTCAATCGCGCGAGCCACTCCTCTTCACTGAGGAGAAGCCGTCCTTGCTTGTCGACAACGCCCGTCGGTGGCGGTGCAGGCTTCTTTAGCCGCTCCTCGACTTGCTGGAGTCTCCCGACAACCTCTTTGTTTGTGAGGGTGTCGCAATCGAAAAATGTCTCAATGGCGATAGCAATTTGTGTCAGGTGATCTGGGACCACTTGCAGCATCTTCTTGACAAACTCCGCGTCCGTCACATCGCTTCCGAGGACGCGGATGTTGTTGGCGAGACCGACAATGCGGAGAGCGAAGTCATCGATGGACTCTCCTTCCTTAAAGGCGATTTCGCCGAACTCCTTCTTGGAAGCGCTGGCGCGTTCGCCTCGCGCTTGGCGAACGCCGACTCGGACGGTCTTCACCACCTCCCAGGCTGAGCGCGCCGTGCGTTTTCGTGCCAACGACCCGAGCATCTCGGGCGGGACAACACGCAAGATCGCTGCCAGCGTGAGACGATCCTTGCGGTACTCGACGATTTCTTCCTCCTCCGGCTCGACGGCTTGCCAGAGGCCTTGCACCTGCATGTTCACGCGCATCATCAACGACCATTCTTGGTAGTTGGTGCGCGTGAGCATGGGGTACTGGACTGCGCCGCCAGTCTCCTTCATGACACGCTCGACGATGACTTCTCCACCGCGGCGCCCTCGGCGCGACGCGGGAGAGTGTGAGACACGGCGCCGTCGTGGTGGTGATGGCGAGTGCAGACCATGTTGTGGCGCAGACGATGTAGACATGGTCCTTGGTACCATAATGGCTCTGATACCAAATGTCGGAGTTCACCCTGAAACTTGCCACCGGCAAACTCAGGGATGCGCGCACAAGAACACACGTTAACTCAGATGGTTTTGGTGCTGCAAATACTAGACAGCTTTTCTCTTGTATTTCTCAACTTTAAGTAGGAAAAGAAACAAGCTAAACAAGGAAAGTAAGCAACTAAACATGGCAAGCAATTTTGCCCACCATTACGGGAGATAAACTAGGCAACTAAATCAATCCATCACGTACGCCGTTTACGCATGACACATAACAGGATCAGATCATGGGTTATGTTAACACTGAGGTGGTGTTTGGTTGTAAGGAAGGTAAGGTAATGGTAATGGAATGAGGTCACAGTGTTATCCATTCCAATGTAAGGGAAACCTTCATTTGTTTGGTTCACTAATGTAATGTCTTCCACTTCCTTAATCTTGTTTGGCTAGAGACAAGTAACCATTTCCTTGATCTTGTTTGGCTACATTGCTTCAATTGACAGAAATGCAAACAATAAAATATGCAGCAACCATTGATTTCATATGATGGCCTACACGTTACCAGAACCCAGCTGATAAAAAATTTATGGACAAGTTCAGAACAAAGATGCTTACACAAAAATCCTTTCTCTGATGGAATATTAAAGATACAAAGCTCAAAACAAAAAAATCCTGAATATCTGTCCAAAGGTGTAAGCACCAAAACAGTATGACT
This sequence comes from Guadua angustifolia, assembly GCA_036346375.1. Taxonomy (NCBI): domain Eukaryota; kingdom Viridiplantae; phylum Streptophyta; class Magnoliopsida; order Poales; family Poaceae; genus Guadua; species Guadua angustifolia. Next base: position 25,764,300 of record CM070506.1, on the reverse strand, counting down.
TTACGTGCATACTTCCCCAGTTTGGATAGAACTCGAAAGGTGCCCCACACAGAAAAGCGTAGATTTTGACTTGTCAAATTTAGAAAAAAAAGGAATTGACCTGTCAAATTCACAGTAAAATTATCAGCAACAACTCAACTAAAAATAGAGAAATGCTTGCTCATCTTCTGTAAATCATCGGGCATACCATAGAAACACAATCAAGCAGATCACATCCATTGCAGAATTTGACAGTTTAGCGACAAGGCCTTCATGTTATACTTTTTTAATCTCTAATAATTGTATTTGATTGTATGACATGACTAATGTTACTATCCTCAAGAAATGATGTGCAAAATCACATAACGACGTAGCGCATAACAAATCCAGTTATTCACATTTGCTGGACTTTTGACTGACGGCATGGGTCACAAACTCACAATATCAAATTAACAAAATGGAACACGAAGGATAAGAATTATACCCTTGTTTTGAACAAAATATAGGCGATACCCTTTCCTAGACTTGAATCTGGATCTCTAATAACACGTACAGCTTCAACATCGCCTTGTGATCCACAGAACAACTGGTGGAGCTCTTCATCCTGATGAACCAGCAAGAAACAAAGTTGACCTTGGTTACTTAAAATGCATGGATAATAATAGGGGCAAAGACAGGCCTAGGGCCACCAAGGCCTAGTATGAAAAACCCATGTAAAATATGTTTAAAAAATCAGTTATATGAACTAATCATGCACTCAGTTGTAAGACAGTTAAGACACCAGTGCCATATTATGAGATAAAGCAGTGTGAGTGCACTGCTCATCTTTGAAGACGATGTAGGCATGTATGCTGCAAAGGATATCAGCAAACATGAGTTTGAAAAAAAAAGGCATACAGTAGTAACAGTACGTTTGGGTTATACAGCAGCTAACCAAAAGCAATTCTATTTCATAGGTGTTTCATCGTCGTTTTACCACATAGAATGGGCTGTTAACTTGGACATATATTGAGTAGCAGAACTAATAATACCAAGAACATGAAAATTATGACAGATCTATATCATATGCTTCTGAATATAAAAATGGGTCTTTCTGGCCTCGCTGTGCTATTAGATATTTGGGCATTCAGCTGTCTCCTGTTTTGTCTTCAAAACAGCAGAGCAGTTACAAACCAAAATGACAAAGTAAAGGTGCAGTGATTTTTCTTTATTATGGAAAGTATTTTGTGCACAAAGGAGGAGTTACACATGTGAGTGAATAAGAACTCTGCAATAATTTCATGAAAGCATGCCTATCCAGCTGAACAATACGCAGATATACTAGAACTTTCCAAGCATCAACAGCAAATTAAGTAGGATGGAACAACTTGCGTACATTGACAGCGCTGTTAAAAGAATCAATTCATGTAGCACACAAATAGAAAAACAGGGCATTTAACCATGTACATCGAAAAACAGAGAATTTAACTAGACATTGAAGGCGTAGCAGTGAAATGTCAAACTCTAGCGATTGGGGAACATATAGAATAAATTATAGAATAAAGACGAAGTATGAACGCAGCACTAGCCTCGTTTTGATTGGTATATGCTGCAATTCTTATTGCAATCAGATGTTTTTTTGTTGAGATGTTTCGTTTGAAATTTCGCTGCAGCAAGCACAAAGCAGAGGAACAAATGCGTCTAATGATGACCAAAGAAGCATATCCCAACTATCGCATAAAAATTCATAGGTAAGAAAGCACTCACTTGCCGACTCACTAATTAATCTTCCCTTCTATGACGGTTCCTTTTCTGGGAATCTTGGTCTGCAGCAAGCACAAATTAGCACACAAAGGTTTTCCCTTCCACCTCGAAGCCTTGATAAACCAACATGACGAAGAAGAAGAAGTAAGCCAGCGAATGGTACTCACGTCCGCGAGGGGCTGACGGATCCTGACGGACTCGACCTCACCGAAGGCTGCGCGCGAACTCCTTGGTGAGCACCTTCCGCATGGTCCGCAACGGCAGGTTCCCCACAAACACCGTACTGAGCAGCTTGCTCTCATCATCGAACACCTCCTCCTCATCCTCCCCTTCCCCGACCGCCGCCGCAGCCTCGTCGGGCGCCTTCCTCTTCTCTCCAACGGCCGGCGGCGGCACAGGTTCCTCCGATTGCAAAGGTTAGGGTTTGGAGGATAGGGTGGAGAGGAGAGGGGGGAGACAGAGGAGAGAGGAGAGGGGGAGGACGATGGGGGCAGGAGATTCTTACCGGCGAGGCTGCGGTCGCCGGAGGCGCGGCAAGGATGCGGTCGCAGGCACACCGAAGTCGCGAGGAAAGGGAGAGGGAGGGGGACGGATAACGCTGGCTCCGAGCGGTAACGAGACTGTGAAGGGATGAAAACGGATAGTAATTCGGATATCAATTTTTTTTGTCTTTGTTCTTCATTGGGAAACAAATAGGATATAGAATTTTCTATCCAAATTCATATTCTTGTTTGTGGTGTTGAGCTTATTCAAATTCATAAAAAATGAACCTTAAATTCATTATATATTTATTTAAATGATAGAAACAAAATTCGGATATCAATCGGATATGGATTCGGATATTTTTTCACCTTTTTATTTATAGGAAGCAAATAATGCGTAATTTTTTTTATCTAATTTTATAATCTTATTTTTTATAATGAGCTTGCTAAAGTGTTAAAAAATGAAAACCAAAATCGTTATATATCTATTTAAAAATGTCGAATTTGTTCAGAAATTCGGATATCCGTTTTCATCCCTTGTGAAGGCCTGGATCTGATATCGCTGCGATGGATTACGGACAAATCCAACCAAACACAAGCGAACGACATCCGATAACACCGGGAACTATTACAGGCTAAAAAACACCTAACCAAACAGCATCTGAATTCTCTCACCAGGCTTTTGCTATCGAGTTGCTTGGATTTGCTATAGCCACATTTACGGAGATGGTTACCGGGCTTGATAACAGTGGCTGATCTGTGGATCCGCGGTCTTTGTAGCTTCATGTCAATTGCTTCGAAGTTTTAGAATCCAAATTGGATATGTGTTTTGGGAAACTCAGCTTGTGTTAGATAATGTGTTGTGTATAGGCGTATTTAATTTTATGCAAACCAGCATGCCAGCTTCTTGAGAGAAATATTTGTGCTATTCTTTTGTAGCTTACTTACAAATAATCAATTCGTTGTATTCTCAAATAGTTGATGTGAAATTTGGTAGTGATCAAGCATTTTCAGGAGGTGTTCTAGGTGGTCAGTAGTGGCAGTGGTTGTCTCTGTTTTTTTACCTATTTTTTTTCCATAACTGATTTTAGTTTAACAGACAATTAAAAATGGAAATCATTTGCTCCATCATATAAGAATTTCGACATCCTGCGGCCGTGCTTGCGTCGGCCGCAGCTTCGTTCCCGCCTGTACGAGCGACTTGTGTCTCTGTTGCCTTTGCACGGTGTGGCGCTGCGTATACGCATCTAGTATTATTATTGAAGAGAGGAAACAAGCAAGTTTAAGCACACCATTTGAAGTACACCATGAATCGAAAATATCGCCTGGGATATTTGGGATACTGATTGCTGTCTTCATGTTCAGTTCTTCTATGCATGACAACATTCAGCTCGTTTTCTGTGAACTTGATTCGGAATTGAGTATCCTTCATTACAGAAGTTACACTTAGAGCATCTCCAACAGTATCCAATATTTTAACTCCTAATACTTTCAGATTGGGACCTTCCCAAAAATCTTTAGGCCTTAAAAAAAGGCCATCCTCCAACAGCTCCCTTATTTTTCCCAAAACATTGGGAGTGCAGACAGAGCGCGGAAAAATGAGGCGTTGGGGTGCTGTTTTTGGGCGTGCCAAAATTTGAAGAGCCAGGAAGAGGAACTGTTGGAGTACATTTTTTTTGCAATCAAGCCCAAAATCAGATTTTAGGAAGGGATTTTAGGCATTGTTGGAGATGCTCTTACACCTTAGTATGCGCGGCAACTCTCAAATCGAATCAAAGTTTTATGAGGTACGGCATAAGTGTGCACGGTCTCTAGAACGGAAATGATGAATCTTGTAGAGAACCAAAATAATGACGTTGAAGCAAGCACAATGAGATAGAAAGATTTTGCAAAGCTAAACGTAAATTTTTTAAGCATAATCTCAAAAGAGTATAAAAGATTACCGCTTTCTCACAATCTCTCAAACCTTTGAGGGCCTCAGATCCTTGTCTTATACAAGAATCCAGTGGTAAAGAATAACCTAGTCTTCAATTCTCTTATACACCTCTTACTATGGATGCATTGGTTTGTGGTCTCTTGATTGCTTAGGTTCTCCATGACTACCTTATGGGTTTATATAACCCCTTTAGTTCTCCTCCAAAGCAAGTAGAAATCCTACTCAAAAACACTACTACAGAACGACACATCAGAATCGGTTCTTTTTTAGCATTAGAATCGGTTCTAGTCGCGATACAATGTCCTTAGATGGTGATGAGGTGGAGCTATCAACACATATATATCATAGTCGTTCACAATATACAACACAAACATGGTTGACAATCAGTACATGGACTTCCTCTGATACATATCACATTGACATATATTATTAATATTGTTTACATATGGACTAGTACGATGCGTTAGGATCTCTAAACCTGCCATCCTCTGATATAACTTCTAACGGTACCATCGCATAAGTGGTCTCGTAAATTGTTGAGTGCTTTGTTGTCTAAACTCTTCTCGGGGATATTGATCTTACGCAAGCGAAATGATTGTATTAATTTCAGTTTCAAAATTTCTATGTAAAAGGCTAAGTATATTATTATGCACGTACATATACCTTAGGAAATGTTGTGAGTTGTCGACCACGATGAGCATGTCGCATGACATAGAAGCGCAATGGTCACCGCCGCCTGTTGATGGCATTGTGAAGATAGAAAAAGAAATTCAGCCCACGAAGATTAGATGTCAAAAAATTAATCATATATATGCTAGGCACTTGTACCTTAAATCGCTTATCTTGCAGTTGTCTTGCCCTTTTTGTCGCCGTGCGACCCTCCTTCATCGACATAGTCCGAGAAACCCTACATACATTGGAGAGCACCATTGAGTCAAAAAAAATAAACGTAGTTAAATTCCTCAGATGTGTTAGGTTTCAATAATGCGCTTACTTCTGCAAAGGAGGCTTGATCGCATATGCCATCGGTCTCTTCTCGACCGAGTTAAATGTGTAGACTGTGTTTTCACTCGGAATGAGGACGAGTAGAACCCAATGGTTGCTTATTAAATAAAATGTAGTGCAAGGAAATAAGTTCACATACGGTTTTAAGTGCGTACAAGTAATTGAATCGAAAAGTACTACTTACTCCTCGTGGTACGGCAATACAATGAAGTCCTTCTTCGACTCAGCTTGCAATACCCCCTTGATGTAGCTAGCAACGAACCCCGGTTGAAGCCTAGCCATGATCGCAGACACAAGCTCGGGGTCGACAAACCCAACTTTGTGTAGATTCGTCACGGCTCGTTGTCTCATTGTCCACTTGCCTAGATCATTCAGTTCGTGCGATGCAATCAGGGGCTTTCCATGCTCGTAGGCCTTATAATCATACTGAGGTGCACAGTGGCTGTCTTGACTCTTCTTTCTGGGCGAAGAGTCTCCAAGGTCGAGGCATGGGCTTTCAGGTACCTTAAGAGCCTGTGGCCTCTGTCGACTTTACCCTCTTGGCGGAAGGAGTCTCGGAGGCCTCTGTGGTTCTCTACGGAGTCTCAGAGGCCTCCTGTGGTTCTACGGGAGCAGGAGGCGGGAGGAGGCGCAGTCACGTGGGAGCAGGAGCAAAGTGAGGAGCAGGAGGCAGGATCGGCGTGGGAGGCGGGAGGCAGAGGAGGCGGAGGAGCGGGAGGCGGGATCGAGCGCAGGAGGAGCAAGGCGCAGGAGGAACCTCTGAAGCACGCATATATTTAACTTCATGCAGTAGTCTTTGGAATGGTAGAGAAGACGTGGAGGGACTTTTTACCTTGACCAATCTGACACCCGTCGTGGGCCACTTGATGAGCGACATGCGTGCTTTCCGAGAGTGGTGATATCTTCGTTGGAAATCGAGCACATGTGATAAGAAGTCTTCGTGGGCGTAGTCCACCGCACCCTCATGTAGCCCTTCCCCACAGTGACCATGCACGAGTGTCGGTCTCGTTGCATGGAAATGCAACCTGCGTCGACCTCGACGGAAATCCATCCTCCGTCATGATGGTGAGTCGCACTTCGCAGCACTGCAAGAAGTGTACAACGAGGAAAAACATTGCGGGAGTTACACTCGTAGCTTTAACTCGGGAAAAATTAATTATTACCTTCACCGGGACCGGTCTTATCATTTTGGAACCGCAGTTGCTAGGTCGGGCACTGAACTTCTCTATGACGGTCGAGGGCATCGCTCGACTCGGGAAATCATCGCCATCATCTCGGCCCTCAGGCGATCCTCACGTGCCATCATCTCCCTCTTATCTCCTCCTCACGCCGTGTGTCATCTCCCCTCATCTCCTCCTTAATCTCCTCCCTCATTTGCTCCCTTAGTGTGTCCTTAGGCGCTCCTCACGTGCTCGCCATGACCTTGATACTGGCTTTTCATAGCGTCATCTTGAAAGTAGGACTTCTTCGTGTGTCCCGCCCTCGGCAAGCACCGCCCTTATGGTCGGACTTCCGTCGCAGACGACAGGATGTCCTTCGACCCTTGGCTCAGAAGGTCCCTGTTCTTTTTGGCTTACCTCTTCTTGTAATAGCGAGCACGAATTAGATTTGAAATACAACAAGTTGGGTCAATTGTATTGTACTAAGTTAGATGTCTTACGATGGTAGAGACGACTTGAGCGGTAAAGGAGGTTTGCAACTACAAGTCGCCGTCGAGTTTTCTTTGTCTCGCTAATACCCGATTGCGTGCCGCTCCTCGGATATGTGGGAGTAAGGCATCACCGTCCGAGTGAGTGCACTCCTCGACTAGTCGCGCCCACTCTGCCTTCTTCCCTCATAGCACTTTGTCGAGGTGGTGCGGGTGCGTGTTAAGCCTCCGACGGCGGTGCTCCTCTCTCACCGTACTCTGCCTCGGGCGTATTCTTCATCCTCGTGAACTCCGCCCAAACATCGGGGTCACAAATGGATACCTCTCGAATGGTGTACGGCCTTTCAAAGACGTACTTTCGCTGTGCATAAGGGTCTCGAAGTGCCTCAAGGCCACACCCATCCTCTTCAAGGCGTATCGTCTCGCTTTGGGTTCATCTTCCTCCTCTATAATCCATTTACTCTTAACCTCGTCCCACAACCGATTCTTACGCTTCGTGTGACTTCCTTTCTCCAATCCTTAATTGTTATGGGCACTCTCTCCTCACCAATTGGCCAAGAAATGACCGGTATCACCCCATGTACTTAGGAGGGCCCGTGCAGACCCCGTGGCATTGAAGCGGAGAACCTGCGGCGTTCTCCCTGTAGCCCCTTTGTTTGGTCCTCGGGTCTTCCTCACCTTACTCGGCCCTTTAGTAATTGGAACCATGCTCGGCCCCTCAGCAGCACCTTCTACTCTGTCTGCGGCATGCGATGCTCTCTAGTTGCGACATTTTGAGTTTTCTTATCTGATAAGGTCATATGTGTGACATGAGAGAAAGCAATTTGAAGCTACTATATGCACTTGACAATAAATCTTGTAAAGGATCAACAGATAATTCATAGTATGCAATTGTTAGAACAAAGTCTATCTATTGACCAACTAAATAAGTTGAATGATAACTCCTAATCTCTAAATTCGAATGGATACATGTGGGTTACATAACTTAAACTCTAACCTATGCTCGAGATAAAAAACAAAAGCCCATTCCATATGACAAGTGAATTTAGCACTAGCAGATGTTTACTTATACCAACAAGTTTGATTTCACAACATCAACAGAGAATTTGAGCATTAATGTACTAATGCAATGGCAATAATACTTGCAAGACAATGGGAACAATAGGCTGGTTTTCGATACTTGCAAGAATAGCAACACAAGAAGGTCAAGTTAGTAAGCGACATAACATGCAATATCTGTTGACCAACTAAATACGTACCAACGATAACCCCTAATCTCTAAATAGGTTTGGTCCTAATCCCATTCGAGGATATGTGGTTTGAGCAAATTCCTAAGCCATTGTACAACCGGAGAAAATTTTGACATCTCATTGTTCTCCGGATACACGCCTCGACAACAGTCAAGAGGGTGTGTATCAGGAGAACACCAGGAAACGCTACCAAATCAACTCGGTTGTACAACATAGCTCGAGAACTTGCCCGAACCACATATCTCAACTGCCCAAAAACGTGGACAATTCGAGGCGCTTGCTTATGAATATGCTATTCGGCATATTTATAAATAAGCACTCTCGAACGGGAGACGAGGTTACATAACCTAAATTCTAACATATCTTTGAGATAAAAACAAAAGTAATATGCTGAAAGTAAACACATGTCTAAACAAAAGTAATATGCTAAAAGTAAACACGTCTAAACAAAATTAATATGCCGAAAATAAGCCATTAGCAAAACTGTGATTCGTATATCTACATATAACAAAATGGAACTTAACAAAGACTTGTAAAATATAGGACCTCACAAACATGAAATTAATTTGAGGGAAGGACATTGTGAAGATTGATCATATCTGTGACAAATGCCAAAAAAAAAAGCTGGCAGCATACTATCCATACATAAGAATTCCTCTTGCCAATATGACCTTCATAAAACAAAAGGCTAAATACCAACCTAGTTCATGCAAGGCTCACAATTGGCATTCAATCACCGAAATACAACTTTACATCAAATAGTAAACCATGAAGTAAATTCACTTTCGTGACTTACATGCGTGACTTAGCTCCAACATTTTATATTTTCAACCGAATATGAGAAGTCTAAAAAAATTAACCATGTTTTTATTTCGAGTTTCTAGAATCACATTAACCATGTTTTTATTTCCAACCAAGCAGGATCCAATTATTTGGCATACGGAATCACATGAATATACATTTGATAGTAAGCCAAGGCATAAAAGATTTTAGGGTTGGAAAAGATGCAGTATAAGAGCAAGTATTTATTCCTTAATACATATATCAATTTGATTCCATATACATGATTCAAAGATGGCCATTTAGACATAATTAAGGAGAAGTAAATTATGTAGACTATGGCAAACAAGAAAAGAATCATGTCTACTTTGGCAATGTGAAATTAATTAAGTATGATTGCTCTCAGATTATTGGGTTTAAAATGAAGATTAGAATCTTCACCTCAATCACAAATGGGCAAAACAATTGATTGAGTGTATAAGGCCTTAAATTCTTACCACCTTAACATGCACAATAAGAACGAAAATGAGATTCACTTTGTTATTAAGTTCTTCTTGAGATTATAAATTCTGGCGAGAAAATTTATCTAAACGACATATGCGGTGACACCTAAGTTCAGATCAACTTAATATCGATCGACTTATGACAATGAATTCGGTAAAACAAGAGGGCAAATGCGGTCTTCTTGCATAATTTATTGAACCAACAGACAAGTATATCATAAGCAGTTTATTACGGTTGTCCTTCAAAGCAAAGAAGTGAAGCGAATAATTCAAAGCGATAAGCTAATCCAATCTATCCGATTATTAGGACTTAGACTGAAATCACAAACAGTCAATATGCTACTCAAAGAACAAGACTTTCAGACAGTGAATAACTTCAATACTTCTACAGCATGTATCTCTATCAATTTAAGGCCTTATTCACAAAATAATTGTTACTATCATCATAACCCTAAAATCATCACAGAGCAATACCTCTCCTTCAGCCAGCAAGAACCAAGAAACAAGTGCAGTACCGTAGGTGAGGAAGACGGAGGCAGGGGCACGGGCGGCAGGAGGCGAGGCAGGGCACCCAGGCGACGGGACAGGCGGGCGAGGCGAGGCACCGAGCGGCAAGGAGGCGAGGCAGGGCACCGGCGATGGGACGCAGGCGAGGCGAGGCACCGCAAGCGGGCGGAGGCGAGGCAGCGCACCCCAAGCACGGGACGGGCGGCGAGGTGAGGCACCGGGCCGTGGGCGGCTAGGGTTAAGCGTGGAGTGGTCATAGTGCACAATAACTCTGATGCAGATGGGCCGGGTTTTAAGAAAATCGATAGATTGCACACTCATTAGTATCACTCTTTTAAGAAAACCGACATCGATGAGTTGTTATTAGTATCACTCTTTTAAGAAAACCGATCTTGATGCTTCATCATTAGTATCACTCTTTTAAGAAAAGCGATCTCGATGCTTCATCATTAGTATCACTTTTTAAGAAAATCGAAATCTTGATTCTTTATCATTAGTATCACTCTTTTAAGGAAAACCGACAACGATGCTTTATCAAGAGTATCACTTTTATAATAAAACCGACGATGTAAATCATCGGATATCTTTTTTAATAAAACCGACATCGATGTAGTTTATTGCACTATTCCTTTTCGGACATCGCAAGTTCTGAATTTTCAGCATTTAACAAAGAGAGAAAATGCCATAACTTTGTCATACATTGTTGAAATTATTAGAAATTTTGCAGAAACATATTTCAGGATACTGCAAAACTTTTCATAAAATAATTTTTGGAAAAAGCGACCTCATTCAAGAAATATGCCAAAATTCATTTCAGAGACATGATTTGTGCGTAAAAGCGAGAAAAGTCAAAACTTTTTCAAATTAATATGGAATTGTACGAAAATTTCCAGAAATGAACTTTCGACTATTTACAAGCTTTCCCAACAATAATTTCATCAAATGGAATTTTCTTTCACAAATTATGGCACAAAGTGCAGGCATAAAGAGAAATTGTATGCATTTCCATCGAAGCCTCCAAACAGCAATTCATCACCTTGGATTTTTTACTTGGAAAGCGTTGCAAACTATTTTACATACATTATAATAGTCCATTTATTTACAATACTGCCCTTCATGATGATCTACTCGCATGTAATTGGCTCCATGTGTGTCATCATCCCCGCTAAGACAAGCCCCATCTGCAAATGAAGGTATCTCATCGAATTGGTTATACTCTTCTTCATCTACAACATCTTCAACTCCTACGATCCATCTCTTGCCATGAAGAACGACGTGCAACCTCGGATTGGCGGATCGCGCACGTAAAAGACTTGAGTTGCTTGCTTCGCAAGGACAAAGCGGATCATCTTTGTGGCGAGTCTCACCGAGATCCACAATAGTAAAGCCTCTCTTGTCGACCTTCACTCCATGTGGAAGTCGTATCCACTTACATCGAACAATGGAACTTGGTATATAGCTCCCAAATTTCTTGATCATCCCATAGTAGGAGTTCATTGCGGTTGGGAGACTGTTGAAAGTGATGATCATCGAGAAAGCATTTATACTCACACCTTTGTTTTGGACAATACTCTTGGCATCTTGACTCTCGATGTAAAAGGTGTAACCATTAATATCGTACCCTGCCATGTCTCGTACATTAAATCTTGGTCCGTCGACCAACCATTTTACATTCTCACTAAAGAGACCTCGCTTTTCTTTGAACCATGTGAGGAATCGATCATTGTGTTCTTGTGCGATGGAAAGCTCATCCATTTGTGGATTCTCTTCTCGTAATATCAACTTATCTTTGCTCGATGTATGGATGAACTTCTCGCTATTCGCAAGGCGTGAAATGCGCCTTGCAATACATATCAAACCTCGGACTCATTAGTTTGGACCCGCGGTTCCTTTACCAAACAAGTCTGCCCTCATGACGAGATCTGAGAACACCGATTGCTTGTCTTTTACCCGGGTAGTCCACGAAAACTCAATAACCTCTTCATCCCATAACCTTCAACAATACTACCCTCGAGCCGACCGATTCCTCACGTCGACTTTAATATACCCATGTACCTCTCGAGCGGATACATGTAGCGAGGAAAGCGGGTCCACATATCTTAATCTCTCGACAAGGTGAACAACAAGGTGGACCATTACGTCAAAGAACGACGGTGGAAATGCATCTCAAGGTGACATGAGTCGCACCACCTCACTCTGTAAGTTGTCTAGTACATCGGGGTCAATAACTTGCGGGAGATCGCATTGAAGAAATAACACAACTTTGTGATTGCCAACCCGACATCCTCGGGAGAATATTTGGGATTACTGGCCCAGGAGCATTTGGGTCATCAAGACATGGCGGTCATGGGACTTCATGCCCAACAACTTCAAATCATCCATAGACACAAGCTTCCTAATGTTAGCGGAGTAGCCAGATGGAACTTTAATACTTTGGAGACATTTGCAGAGATCTTCTTTCTCCTTGGACAAGTTGTAGCATGCAGCAGGGATGTACGGACCTTTTCCATCCTCCTCTATCACTGCAAGTCTGGGCCTAATTCCCATGTAGGCCATGTCGCGACGAGCATTGACACCATCTTTGGTCTTCCGGTATGTTCAGCGGGATGCCAACCAAGTTGTCGCAGACATTCTTCTCAACATGCATGACATCAATACAATCTGGGACATCTAACTCCTTCGATGCAGTAAGTCCCGAATATTGACCTCTTCTTCCAAATGGTCCTAGGGCGAGCAGATTTATGGCTCTTTCCGTCTTGAACATCGATATCCTCTACGTGAATATACTTGGCTTCCACTCATAGGTCATGCGGTGCGAACGGACTTCCCTCTTCCCATCAAATTTGTCATCCATCTTACGGTATTGATGACTTCGAGGTAGGAACCTCGGTGACCCATATACGATTTTCTTGGAATTGGCGACCATAGACTCTCGGTCTCCTCTTCACAAATAGGACACGCTTTGGCTCCTTTAAATCTTGTAACACCAAATTACCAAGGGCCGGAAATCATTTATGGTGCAAAATACCATAGCCGTAGGGTGAAATGCTCTCTTTTGTACGCATCCCACGGCGACCCCTCATTCCACAATTTTACCAAATCCTCGATCAATGATGCAAGGTACACATCAATATCATTTCATTTGTTTGGGTCCCGAGATTAGTAATGACATCATGATATACTTCCGCTTCATGCACAACCAAGGAGGAGGTTGTAGATACACAATGAAGCGCCAGTGTTTGTGATGATCGCTCATGTTACCAAACGGATTCATTCCGTCGGTACTCAACCCAAATCTTATGTTCCTCATTTCGCACCAAACTCCTCATGTTTCCAATCGATGTTTCTCCATTGAGCCGAATCGGCAGTGGTGTCTCACTTGCCATCTTCCTTTCAAGACTCGTAATGCCAGCGCAACAATTTTGCTCTCTCGGATTTGCAAACAACCGCTCGAGACGGGAATGATGGGCAAGTACCACAATACCTTGGCGGTGCACCTTTAGTGACCTCTTCACCGTCGTTGCCCGGCTCTTACGCTTCTTGTCGTTACGCTTCTCCTTTTGTTTGTACGGGGCACACCATAAGCTGGACAAATGTGCAGCTCGATGTGCGTTACGGTACAAGATACAATCATTAGGACATGCATGTATCCTTTCTATTTCCATTCCCATGGGACATAGTAGCTTCTTCGCTTCATAAATGCTTGTTGACAACTCGTTTCCCTCAGGAAGTAGATCCGATAGAAGAACTAGTAGTGCATTGAAACTTGTATCTATCCAGCGGTGTTTTGCCTTGATTCGAACAATGCAAGGACCGAACCCAACTGGTGTATTCCGCTTTGCAACTTTGTGAACAGCGGTTTGGCATAAATCTTCTATCAAGCTTTTAAACTTTTCAAACTCTCTTTCCGTGTAATTACCCTCCACATCCCGCAACATTTGCTCCAAATTATCCTCCTCAAACATATCAGTCAGCAACTCGTCATCGGTTCCACCTTGTATCTTCGTTGCATGTCGGAAGGGTACTACCGCCTCCCGTGATGGATCCAACATGTGTAATTCCTCACGAAGCCACGTCGAATCAGGTGGTCCTCAATTTGAGATGAGTTGTTAAATCTCCTCAGATTCGTGCAATCAATGCAAGGACAATATATGAAGTTTACACCCCTCCTCACCATATCGTCTTCGTAATTTTTTGAACTCCTTAACACCCTCTGAAATTCAGCACTCACACGGCTTTTCCGATACATCCATTCCTCACGGTCCATCTGCAATTAAATTTACGCACAATAAATTAAGGAAAAACTAGGCGACAACTAGCTATAGCTATTTTAAATATTGAGACATCATTTCAATTAATATTACCTTTGCAAAATAGTGGGACGGGTTCCAAGATATATAAATGTACTCCGATCGATACCTAGCTTTTTCCTGGTTTAAAGCTTCCAATTCCTACATAAGAGACATAAATTTTAACATCAACAATGATATCAAATAATCTAATTATATAGCTAGTGCAGTAGCTTGCAAATCTTTCTACTACAACGAAACAAAACAAAGGGTACCAACGATGACTCCTAATCTCTAAATAGGTTAGGTCCTAATCCCATTCGAGGATATATGGTTCGGGCAAGTTCTAAGCCGTTGTATAACTCGAGAGAAAATTTGGCATCATCCCATTGTTCTCCGATACACGTCTCGACAACAGGTCAAGAGGGTGTGTATCCGGAGAACACTAGAGAACGCTACGAAATCTACTCGGTTGTACAACACACTCAGAACTTGCTCGAACCATATATCTCGAACCGTCCTAAAAAACGTGGACAATTCGAGACTGCTCGCTTATAAATATGCCCTTTCGTTCAGCATATTTATAAATAAGCACCCTCGAACGGGAGACGTAGGTTACGCCGCCTAAACTCTAATAACAGTTACCACATGATAGCAATAATAATTCCATATAAACAGGAGATCACACTACAAAAATTAAATAGATATGTGCTTGTCAAATAAAGAGTGTGAAATCTGAAAGCACGTACACAATTCCAGTGCAACCTAAACTTTATTGACGACATATCGAAATTACCAGTGCAAAATTGAAGGGGTTTAAAGAATTGCTGATCACATTTTGAAGAAAACCGCAAAACAGGGGAATCTCCTCAAGATAGGGTTTTAATTTTGCCGTCTTAATACCCACCCATGAGGACTTCAAATTTTCTTACCCAAGTATTGTTTCCAACCACACAATATGAGCTATTTTCTCGGGTGGCGGCGAAATCTCCTCTGGAGCAACAACGAGAGAAGAGTTCAGTCTTGAGTGGTATATATAACCTAGCGAGCACATCGAATCGGTTCTTTTTCAAAGCGATAGTGATGTGTGCTGCCATCACTTGCTGACAAGCACGAGCACATCAGAATCGGTTCTTTTCAACAAGCGATAGTGATGTGCACGGTCATCACTATCGCTTCTATAGATAGTGATGATTGATCATCACTATCACTTCTATGAAAAGAACCGATAGTGATGATCGTGCACATCACTATCACTTTTAGTAGAGAACCGATTCGGATGTGTCCAGGCTACATCACAATCACTTATAATCTCGTAACCGATAGTGATTATTACTAACACCCTCGAAGTTACTTATCATGTCGTTTTTTTAAAAACTTAAGAACCAACACGAGATCTGGTGATAGTGATGTGTCGATTCGTAGTAGTGAAAGAAAATACATATCATAATTCTATTAGAATTCATCTAGTACACATTTTCTAATACTAAAGGAGTAGATACGAGTCAACATAATTAACAACAGATTTCCTTTGTTGTGACCCAGCTTGCTAATCCATACATGCATGGTCAGAAATTCAAAATTCTGAGAGACAACCGTCTGATTTTGAAAAGCTGTTATCCGTCGGCCTCCGGCCTTCTGCGTAGCTGTTCTGTGCTGATGTGCTCCTTCCCCAGTGCAGGATGACACCACCTTCTCTTGACGCATGGCATGACCCTAGAAGGCTTGACGCGTGTCTCTAGACTCATCACCAGGAATTTGAAATTTTCTCTCTCCCTTGTTTCGAATTGAAGTGTACTTAATCCTTATCAGTTAAGTATTAGACACGTTCATGGCTTAACTTCTGTGTTAACCAAACTGCACAACTGTGTCCAGAAGTTAGAGAAAAAAGGCTTTTTTTTTAAATCTTATCTCATATCCTCATTTATAACTGTTGCAGCTGCAAATTTCTTTATGTGCACATACTACCATACGGCCAAGGTTGCCAACAGAATTGCTGCAGTGGCGATAGGCACGTAACAGCCTTCTTTAAATTTGTATAGAACTACAGAAGGATGGTTCTGATGAACCAACAACCAAGCGGAATTGCACAACCAAGGGAGTGTGATTTACCTATTTGAAGACTAGCTTCCATTTGAGATCTATTTTCATAGATTTTTTTTTAACTTTTCAAGCTAATTTGATCATTGCTCAAAGTAGACTGGTTTGCATGATTGCACATGGCTTTTAGTTTAAAGTAGACGTGTTTCCGGAATGAGCATCAGCAACGTCCATAAAGCAGGACAATGCTCTACATAATATGATGAAGTCATGGCCTTTCCATGTTGCTAGGACAACTTAAAGAACATGAAGAATTCTAGCCGAACTCCTACTTCTGTTCTAATCAATACATGATGGAAGCAGTTCCGGTGTAGTTTCTATAGAAACTGCAACTTAAGTAATTCTTGTAGACGCGAACGGTTCAACCAGTGCATTGGATAGTCCAAATCAAACAAAAAAAGGATAAACAATGTTGCTACCGTACAACGAACAGTACTTTTAAACAGTAAAAGATCTGCACTCAATCGGATGGTCCTACAGAGGGCAACGTATCCTGTGCACACAAATATTTGGTGAAAACCTGGTGCACACCAACTAAGAAAAGTTTCAAAAATTCTGAAAAAAATCATGGATGTACATATCAGCTTGTAACATCTACATATAAAATTTCATGATCAAATTCGTCCTGTAGCTAAGAGTAATGAAAAGACAAACTTGATCATTTTCAGAATAGTTCTGTTCTGATCTTAGTTGTGTGCACCAGGTTTTAGGATAAATATTGATGTGCACATCTCGGATGCGTGCCCCTACAGAGACTATTTACTGCACCGAATCTGCTTGCATACATGACACACATTCTGACAAACACCATGTATTTTGTGTACAAAACTAAAAGAAAACATTTCTGACAAAACTCTGAAGCACCTGGATGCCCTTTTAGTAAAAACAACAATGGCACTGTACCCTCTGAGATCATACCATGCAACAAGAAAGCCTAGGTTAGTCTCACCTCAATGCCAAGTTTTGGCAAAATCCTCTTCTATAGACTTATTTGTTTAGATTTTTTCTCCAACTTAAAAACCTAAATAAATGTATAGTTTTTTATTGAGCTCTTTTATAGTGGATTAAAATCAATATAAGCCGTCCATTCCTTGAATCTAATGGTTGAGATCAATTTAGATCTAGTTATACTACCACATGTAGTATTGGTAGTAAAATTTAGAAAGCGGTATAAAAACATTCCGTCATACTATTTGTCCTCTATGGTAAAACTCATCCTGTGATCCTGATGAATGGATAGGTATTCGGTGAATTCAAAACTGTGAACGAATTAGAAAAAATCTAAAATAACCCTGATGAATGGATAGGAAAAGTCTAAAACACCCTTAAGGAATGGATGGTTAGATTCGATTTCTACCACCACTACTTACTACCTATTTTATCTACTATAGAATTTCTCTTTTTATTTGGATCTTTTAGGTCTTTTAAAAAACTATGTAACTATAAAAGCCAAAAGTTATCAGAGATGTTTTTTTTTGCTGTTATTGAAATTATGGTAAATTAATCATCTCTGTATCTCTACCGAATTTAAAAGAGAATTGCTTTAAGCTGGTTAAGACTAAAAAAGGCCCTATATCTCATATGTGATGCCGACTTTCGCTATCCCGTTGGCCTGTCCATCAGGTAAACCTCCTCGCTCCATCTCCGCGTCGATCAGCTGCTGCTTCTCCTCGACCGCCGCCTGCATTGGATGGGAGCCGACGTCGCTCCCCACATGGCCGGCCGGTCACCCGCGGCTCTATCACCTCATCGCTGTGCACGACGGTGCGCGACGACCGCTTCGGCCTCGTCAGGGCTTCTGGAACTCCGGCTGCAGAGCTGGCCTCCTCGTGATCCTCCTCCTGCTTCTTCTGCGCGAACACGCTCTCGTCCTGGATGAACGCCTCGAGACTCTCCGCGAGGAACCTCGCGAATTCCCCGGGATCCTCCAGCATGTCGCTGTACCCGTACCGCGCCATGCAGCGGAGCATGCGGTGCTCCCCCGGGCCGACCTTAAATAATAATTATTGTGTTTAGTCGGTTGAATAGAGTCCGTTACTGAAAGGATGGCTGGACCTTCCTATCCATTCCTCCATGTACAATCTATGAATCAATAGAGTACAAGTGCTTTAAGCTTCAATGGCTACATGTTGTACTAGTGTTGCTACCTCCTCTGTTTTCTTGCTTCTTTTGAGTATCCAATTTCCAACAAGCGGTATCGAGCTCCTGGTTCGAGTCAGGTATAGCGGAGTAGCGCAGCGTGTTCATGTTGATTTTTGAAGTTGGGGTTCGGCTTCGAGTTTGGGCGTTGGAATGATCGCCCATGGTTGCTGCGCCCGGTCGTCATGTCATCCGGCCATCTTGGTTGATGCCAAACGCTTCGTAGTCATCCTCGCGCCGCTCTGCTCATCATCTTCCGCCACGCCGCTGGCATTAAGGTCAGCGGAGATCGCGGTTGAGGCTCGGCGGCGTCCTCGCTTCTATGAAGCTCGAGCCAACTACGCATGGACCGATCTGCGGCGATATTGCTGCAGGCCAATGCAATGTGGTGTCTTGGCGCGGGAGTATGTCTTCTCTGCCGATTCTTCCTAGTTGTGTTGAATTGCTGCCACCGTCACCATGGCCTTAACTTGGGCCATGATTGGGTAGCCGGACTGTTGGGACCGAGCATTGGTCCCAAGGTGTCAAGTAGCATCTTTGAGGCGACGATGTTCTCCTGCGGTGTATGGAAAACCGATTGGTCCCCTATTTTTGCCTGCAGAATGTCCTCATTGACATTGCGGCCTCTGGCCTGGAGAGACTTTGCGTGCACTTCCTAGGCCTCACGACGAAGGCGATCTACCTCCGCAGCGTCCGCGGCATCCTTTTGGCGCTAGGACTCAGTCCGCTGGTCTTCAATCACGTAGATGCCACGAAAACCACGGCAACTTCTGCGCCGCTTCTGAGTCGAGAGCAAGGAGACAGATCAAGCTGATCTCTGAATCTGAGTGGTTTGGTGCTGATGATGCCTACCACAGGAGACTCATCCTTGATCAGAGCCTTACCGTATCCGAATCGGGGAGCAGATGGCCGTGGCATTCCCCAACACGAGCGGTAGCCCAGATGAAGGAGCAATGGTGTCTCTTCTAAATTGGATCTGGTTCGAATCCGAAAGAGTGAGCCTGCCGAGATTGTCGGCGATGAAGTCGAGCCCCGGCGGAAGGCTTCTTTGGCCTTGAAAGGTGACAACGACTCCACTGGTGATTGCCATCAAGTTTGACGAGATTGATCTTAGCGCAACCCCTACCTAGCGCGCCAACTGTTGATGTTTGTTGTCGGTAATAATGAGAACAGGGCAAGACGCTGGATCCAAACTCAATGGTAGCACAAAACTCAAGAATTATACAGGTTTGGGCTCTCACGGAGGAGATAAATACCATAGTCCTGTGCTCTGGGATTATGAGTGTCTAGCTTATTGCTGATGATCTGATGATGATGTTTCCCCGCCCCCATTTATATAGTGGAGAGGTGCGGTTACAAGGGAGAGTCCCGATCGATTACAAGATGGAGATTCTATCGCTATCCTTATTTGCTGAATATGGTAACGGTCAGGATTACAATCGTATCCTACCTAATCAAGATTAGTTACTATCTTCAGGGTTTCCTTGTTGCGCACGTAGAAAGTAGCCCAGGCGATACTCATCCTTATGCAGTCGGCTCGGCCCATCCCCTCATGGGTGGCCCTCACAGCCTGCCCTACAAATACCTGGGGTCCATATACTCCACAATGAAGTTTAAAATTACTCTCCTCTACCTTTCAAATGTTTAGTTGTGTACCAATTAGTGTTATTAGGAATAATGTTACAGGAGGAATTATTTCTAAACATCGCCTTTCCATGCGCGTATTAAATCTTGGGTTCTGATCAAGTTTTAAGTGCTGAAATTGCTTATTTGAAGTGCTGAAACTGCTTATTTTAAGTGCTGAAACTTCTTACTTTTAATTGGTAACTCTTCTTGGCACTGTTACTGCCTTCTAAATTAGTGCATGGAAACTGATTTCCTCGACTTCTCCTTTTATAGCTATAAAAGGAGCCTCCTCGTGTACATCAAAGGCATAGGAAAGAACTAAATACAAAAGAGAAAAAAGAATAGTACAAACTTAAAAGAAAAGGAATAGAAAAGTTGTCTAACTATTGAGGGAACTATAAAGGTTAAGAAGAAAGAGAAGAGAGAGAAATTCAGGCATTGCTAAAATATCTCAAGAGGGGTCTGTGCTTTTGTAGATATAAATGATAATTTTTGCTTTTGCACATATAAAGATTGCTTATTCGATTGAATTAAAATGTACTAATTGATCTTATAGCTTTCGTATTTCTATTTACATTTGCTATTAGAGCATCATTTTAGCGCATTTGATTCACCATTACAGTTGTTTTTTTTGGTAGTATGGTGCATATATTGCTCCATTTTGATCAAGCGCATAATTGAAATTGCATTATTCATAGTTTTTTCATTATGCAATTGCGTGATTCATTGTAGTAATGTTATTTAGAGCAGTAAAATGTTACTTCTTTTCTAGTATTGTTATTTGGATAATATGCAAGAAATATGTTTGTGTCTATCACTAATGTTTTAAGCCGGATTTTTGCTTTGTTCATATGATCACAGTTTATTCTTATGAACATAATTAAAGATGATATGTCAATTAAATATTTATATTATCAAAAGTATGCATGACATGGTGTAAAGCACTGTCCACCTAAAATTGCTCAAAGAAAAATTACGGATTCGAGACCGGCATGGTCTGGTCTGGTGTAAAGCTATCGCCACAGCACTACATACAAGAACTGAAATTGCTCGTAACATAGGAGCCTGGCTCGAATCCGTAATCGCGACATGACATGTTTTGAAGGCATTATTGCTCTGGTGGCCGCAGCCGCAAAGAAGTCGACAGCACTTATCCAGGGCCATTATTTTGTCGGATCGCACTGCTGATCCATTATTTTGTCGGATCGCACTGCTGATGTATTTATCCGCACTACTAATCCTAGAATTTTTGGGATTTTTGGAATTTATTTGGATTTACTGGATTTAATTTGAATTTAGCTATTTACTAAATCAACTAAATATTGGAAAATATTAAATAAAGTTTTTCTGAAAATATTTTATGTGAGTCCCAAATATCCTAAAATATTTTTGAGGATTTTTCCATAATTTTTCTGGTATTTTTAATGCCCCAAATGGATTAAAGTATTTTTGGGAATTAATTTAAAAGGAAAAGCCGGAGAAAAACCACCTTTCTGATGTTGGGCCGCCCAACTTGCTTGTGTATGTAGCCCAGCCGCCATGCTAAAAACCCTAACTACCACCGTCCGATCCCGATCGGATGGTCGCGAGTAGTCTCGTGTGGTATTTGGCGCATGGTCATTGGATCTGGTCGATCGAGCGTCCCACACCGCGCCACGTCGCCTCTCGTAGTCGCGCCGAGTGGGCCTCGATTTCCTTAATTTCTAAAATTTGTAAAATCAAGTTCTTTCTGCTTATGAATTTTATTTGAATTTTAGACTTGAGTTTCTCTCTATTTTATTTATTTATTGCTATTTGGTTATGTTATGCGTGAGGCGTCGAGGTGCGAAGGTTTCAAGGAGAAGTTTTGACCGAGAGCAAGCTCAAGAACCAGAACCAGTACTTTTTGAAGGCAAGTTGTGTTTGATCATGTTGAACCTATCATAGTAAATTATTTTGATTTAAAGTATTGCATGCTAATTTAGTAGAATTGGTTTTGAATAAATTCTAGGATTAGTTAAATGCCTAGTTACTGTATGCCACCTTGTCGTATATAATTGTAGGCCATGAATCCTTTGTCACCCTAGGTTGTGGATTAATAGTTGGACATTAATAATTTGCCAACATGGGTTGATTAGACCGTAAGTAGTATGCTTATCCCCACCACGTAGATATTTCATGATTTTGGAATATTAAAGTTAATATTGATTTAATGAGATATGGAACGTGTTTGGGATTGAGACATGTGTTATTGAGTTGATGATAGCACGTGGTGAAATGGTAAAGAACTGGGGTGGAAAAATGATTTAGACTGGGGCAAGTGGCAAGATTGTTTCTGGTGGGTCAAGAGTGGCAATTGGGCGGTCGTATTTGGTTTTTGTTGGTTTTGGATATTTGAGATCACACTTGGTTAGTCTTGCCTCGGTCAACTAAGGACTTAACCTTGCAAGCCTTTGAACTGAGTCTTTCATACAACCAGTTTGACTATTTAATTAAAGTACTTACTATTTCGTTGGATATGACTGTGATATGTACCGATGTTGAGACTGTGTGCACTAGCGTGATCCTGGACTAGTGCTGAATACACAGAGGGTCCGGATTTGCATATTCGGGTCCCGACAGATTCACCAGGTTGAAGTGGACAGTGTAGTCTGCCAATACCGCAAAATAGAGGAAGAGATCCCTGACGAGGATGAAAAAAACAAACTTGGAGAAAACGTGCATGGCTTCCTTGCGTGGCGTAAGAGCTTGATTAAGTTTGGCTCGGACGATGAAGATGACAAAGATTACGGGGTGGGCTTCTGAACCTTCCAAAATGTCAGATTACGAGCGCATATCTAGAAAGTAATAATTGAAGGCGGCTAGTGCCGACACGTTGAGATCGGAAGCTTAAGGAGGTGCTACTGAACAAGTTCGTGCTCACGAGTAAGGTCTAAGGTGGAAGTTCTTTACGGGGCAACCGCCGATCGAATCCAAACTCATTTAGACTACCTAACAACACAATTGCGGAGCGTCCATCGATTGGTACATGCAGCGGTTAAAAATGGTATGGAGGCACTCCAAGTCAAATACAAAGAATCGGATTTTCACAATGGGGATAACATCTTACGGTGTTATTAGTTGAATTGTATATGTTGTACCGACAAGATGCCTTAGGCGTGAATATACTTAGACTGTGGACTTTGTAAGTTTATATGTATATTATTGTATATTTTTATACCGCTTAAGCGCATGTCTAATTTCTTTTTATATATGTAGAATGGAGATACGAGACATGTAGAAGAAATGGCAATGGCAAGTTAGGATTTCTCGATCCGGAGCTTGTCAACGAGAAAATTATCTGTAGGATCCACAGTTTGTTAAAGACTATTTATTTAATACTTTATTGAAGCTGCACACTTTTACCCTATAACTTTAAGTACGTATTACCTGTTTCTAATATCATTTCACTATTTTTATGTGACATGATGTGGGACTAATGGGCTATGTTAACATATATATGCGAGGTTTAATGGGTCCTCCTCGTCATCGAGTTAGATGCTAGCAGTGATTTTTGTCTTGGACTTGAGGAGAAAACCATTTAATCGTATCAAAATTTTAGGACATCTTGAGCAGTAACCTCGATCGTTGCGTTATTGCTCTAGTAATTAGGTGCAAACGGATCGAATTTGACGGATTTCGCTCATTCCGTATCCTATTCCAAATTTTTCTCGGATATAGAATCGGATACAGATAAAGGCGGATTCAATCTGAATCTGATTACTTGATCGCGAACACGGGCGAATCTGGATCGTTCCGGATCACGGTTAGTCTCGATTCTGAATAGTTAGTCGGATAATGCGTGAAAGCGAAACCATATATGTCGCGATATTAAATATACAAAACTTTACTAGAACCTTGGAGACATATAAGTGTTTCAAATTCAATAATAGTTGCCTTCCTATATAAGAATAATATGCAGCTAAGTATAATTCCAATCAACATATGAACTTATATGATGTAGAATGTTTATGTTTATCGGATCATTATCGGATATCTATTGCACTCATTTACACCGATATTTTTGGATATCTCGGATATATGGGTATGGATCGGATCGGATCGGATACTTTCTTCCCATATCTTACCCCATATTTTTTGGACAGCAGATTGAATCCGGATCGAATCCGAATATAACCGATATAACAGGATATCACTTTTCGGATTGAATCGGATTTTAAACGAATTCGATCTTGGACGATCGGGAATTATGTGCTCCGTTTGCACCCCTACTAGTAATATTCCATTCTATTGCATTTAAGCTTAATTACTATTTAAAATCATTCACAGGGCATTCGCACGATATTGTAAGAAAAGTATTCGGTATCATCCCTACAAGAAAGATTTCTAAATAATAACCGACTTTCCATGCATGAGACAAGACTCGGGAAATAATTTATGTGCATACTACGTGTGTACAAATATACATTCAATTGTCACGAAGTGTGTCAGCTATAACGAAGCCATGGTATATAATTACACATTGATGCCCACTTTTCTTTCATTTAACATATATTATCATTAATTAAATTTCTCTTTTCTTCAATAACAGTGCTCCAAGCTGAGAACCAATAAGTTTCTGCTAATAGAAATTTTAGCAATTCAAGAGCAGATTGCTGGATTCGTTCATAATGAGATCCTCAATCCAAACGGCGAGTTCTACGAGTATCTTTAATTCTACTTGAGTCATTGAAAAACCAAAGTGAATGAGACGTACTCATATTATATTTGTAAACAGACTATTGTAAAAACAAAATATCTCTGCTGGTTCCTGAGCTTGATCGGCACTGATACTCAGAATTTTCACTGCCAGTTGTACAACGAACCGACAGTGATATCTATTATCTTTGCTGGTTCCTGAGCCGGCAGTGATAATCCTGAGTATCACTGCTGACCAATCATTGTCGGCTCCTAACACTGGCAGTGATAACGTTTTAGAGCTGACAGTGATGTATTGTTCTATGCTAATGTGAAGACATTATAATTCTGGGCCCTCCGGCTGCAAGAAGTCCACAACATTTATCCAGTGCTATTCTTTTGTCGGATCCAGCTTTTGCACTAATGATGTATATATATGGCTGGGCTGTCTATTTAAAGGTTGGTGCCAATCGAATCCTGAAGCAAGCCAGCATCCCACGCGCTCGGCGGGTCCGGCCGCAAGTCACTTATCCAGTACTGCCATTTTTTTTAAGGATCCAGCTTCAAATGTTTAGTTGTGTATTAATTAGTGTTATTAAGAATAATATTACAGGAGGAATTAATTCTAAACATCAGTTTTCATGCATATATTAAGTACTGAGTTACACTCATGTTTTAAGTGTTAAAACTGCTTATTTTAAGTGTCGAAACTTCTTACTTTCCATTGGTAACTCTTCTTGACACTATTACTGCTTTTTAAATTAGTGCATATGGAAGCTGACTCTCCCTGGCTTCTTTCCTTGCTATAAAAGGAGCCTCCTCCTGTACATCAAAGGCATAGGAAAGAACTGAATACAGAAGAGAAAAAAGAATAGTACACACTTAAAAGAGAAGGAACACAAAAGTTGTCTAAGCATCGAGGGAACTATAAAGGTTAAGAAGAAAGTGAGAAGAGAAAAATTGATATGCAATACATTGCTAATATGTCTTAAGGTGGGTTTATACTTTTGCACATATAAAGGATGATTTGTGCTTTTGCATATATGAAGCTTACTTATTCGGTTGAATAAAATTGTGCTAAATGATTTTATAGCATTCGTTTTTCCGCTTATATTTGGTATCAGAGTACGGTTTTAGCACTTTTGATTCACCATTACCGTTGTTCTTTTGTAGTATGGTGCATATATTGCGCTATTTTGATCAAGCGCATAATTGATATTGCATTTGTTCAAAGTTTTTCCTTATGCAATTTCGTGATTCAAGGCGGTAATGTTATTTAGAGCAGTAAAATATTATTTCTTTTCTAGTATTGTAATTTGATGATATGCAAGAAATATGTTTGTATCTGTAATGTTTTAAGACGGATTTTTTCTTTGTTCATAAGATCACAGCTTATTCTTATAAGCATAATTGAATGTGACATGTCAATTAAATATTTATTTTATCAAAAATGTGCATGATCTGGTGTAAAGCAATGGTCCACCTGAAATTGCTCATAAGAAAAATTACGGATTCGAGACATGCATGCATGGTCAGGTGCAAAGGTATCGCTACATCACTACAGACAAGTACAACAACTGAAAATGCTGTAACATAGGAGCCGTCCACCGAGGCGGACACCTGGCAGCTTAAGGTGCGTGGCTCGAATCCGTAATCGCGACTTGACATGTTTTGCATACATTCGTGTTTGGTTCCCTGTACGCGCTCCGCGTGGCTCGCTCGAGTCTGGCCTGCGGGAAACGGCCGCGCGCGTCTTCTCCGCGCGTGTAGGTGCCACCTCGCAATTTGGCTTACGCTGCATGCGATGAGCCAGGCCCTGCGGGAGAGATGCAGGCAACCAAACGCGCGCGGCAAAGCGGTCAATGCATGAATCGAGGCTGGCCACGCGCATCCGGGCTACCAATCCAGGCTTCACATGTTTTGCACTACTGATGTAGTGATGTATACGGCTGGCTGACCCCTGGCAGCTTAATGTGCGTGGCTCGAATCCGTAATCGCGACTTGACATGTTTGGCAGACATTATAGCTCTGGGGCCTCCGGCCGCAAGCAGTCCACAGCACTTATACAGTGCCATTTTTTTTTGTCGGATCCAGCTTCACAAAGTTTTGCACTACTGATGTAGTGATGTATACGGCTGGGCCGTCTATTTAATGGTTGGGTGCCATTTGAATCCTGAAGCAAGCAAGCATCACACGCGCTCAGGCCGCTCCGGCTGCAAGTCACTTATCCACTGCCATTTTTTTGTTGAAGCCAGCTTCAAATGTTTTGCACTACTAATGTATACGGCTGGGCCGTCTATTTAAAGGTTGGGTACCATTCGAATCCTCAAGCATGCAAGCATCACACGCGCTCACACAAACAAATATATCTATCCATGGCATCTCGCAACGTTACCACTACAGAGAAGACATCTGGCTTTGAACCCTTGGTGTGGGGCAACTTTTTTATCAACCATGAACCGCCGCCATTACAGGTACATATATTTGCTCTACACTATTGTACAATTCACAATCAAAAAATTTTTAGAATTTATGTGGAGCGTAGTTTCTCAACCAACTTTGTAGAAAATAATATCAAATCCTAACTAATCCATCCATGCAAGCAGATGTCCAGACGAATGGATGAGGGAAAGGGCCGATAAACTGAAGGGGAGGTCTGCATGTGTTTGAGACTTGCAATGATGTGGGGCGAGACTAAACTTGGTGGCTGCAATCCAACGATCGGAATAGATCACCTCTTTCAAGAACAGATAGCCACTTGCATTAAATGACATCCATAATAGTGAATTTAATAGCTCTAGCCTCCACGAGACCGCTCTCCATTTTAGCTTGCTTAGGGAGCATGGCCTCTGGGTATCTCTGTAAGGGATCTTGGCAAATTTTATATTCTAATATAAATTAATCGTGTTATTTCATCTATACCTCTAATAAGTATCTACCTTTGCTTGGTATTCCTTACATGCATATATTGAATATAATGTTTAGAGATAATAATTAGGAGTAATCTAGTTATTTTCAATGTCTCCTTGGTCTACATGCAAGATATGTTTGAATAAGTGAGTACATACCTCCTTCAAAGTTTATAAGTTGTATTATTTTAATAGTCTTGTCAAGACATATAGGGCATATTTCATATTACAATGTGAAATTTGTGTGATATTCCTTTGTATCCCTAATAAATATTTATTTTTACTTTACATACTCCACATACATGTATTGAATATAGTGCTTAGTGATAATAATTAGGGGTAATCTGGTCATTTTAATATTTTCTTGTTCTATGTACCAAGAAAAATCATCTTATAAACTTGGACGAAGGAGTCTTGATTAACATGTCAGAGATAGTTTAAGAATTTTTAAAATAATACATTTTTAAAAAATAATATGTTGAAACAAAATTTTACAAAAATACACTTCTATCATCGATCAAATAGCGGCGTAAGCCTTAGTCTTGTCAACCAAATGAAACCATGACAAAATAATCCGTGGCTAATTCAATCTGCGATTAAATAGACCTCTGTTGCCATTTGAAATGGCGATAGAGGTGTATTTTTGTAAAATTTTGTTTTGGCATATTATTTTTGTAAAATTATTTGAAAAAAGAATCTGATAGTCTAACCACAGGTCACAAACATTTATTGTTGCAGATGTATTCAATAAATTCAAGGGTGAAGATGGGAGGTTTAGAACGGACATCACTAATGAACCACTTGGGTTGTTAAGTTTATACAATGCAGCTCACCTATTCATTCATGGAGAACCAGCACTAGAAGAAGCCATCTCTTTTGCAAGGCAACATCTTGAATCAATGAGGGGCAATCTCGTGTTCCTTTAGCTAAGCAAGTTGAGCGTGTTCTTCACTTACCTTTGCCAAGGACCAACAAGAGGGTAGAGACACTGCATTATATCTCAGAGTACGAACAAGAAGAAGGGCATAACCCAAATCTATTGGAGCTCGCGAAGCTAGATTTTAACCTTCTGCAACGTGTCCACTTGGTGGAGCTCAAAGCTATTTGTGAGTGTGTCTCGATACCCAAGTAATTAATATGACAAGCTGTAAAGCTTCCTACCTTCTCATATTACATTCAAATAATTATTTCTGTGGTGGAAAGATATTTATGGCTATGTGGGGCTAAGCTTTGCTAGGGATCGTGTGGTGGAATCCTACACTTGTGGCTATATAGTGTTTTATGAGAAAGAATTTATGCTTGCGCGGGTGATCTATACAAAGATATTTTTGCTGATTATGCTCATGGATGACATATATGATTCCCATGCCCCCATAGAGGAATGTCGGAAGCTAAACACAGCCATACAAAGGTTGAATTAGTTTGGCTTGCCATTTTGTTATATATAATGTGATATGTAGGTAGGCAATGGTCAAACTAATGCTAGTTTCACCAATTTTCATGCAATCTAATTGCCCATGCAGATGGGATGAGAGCTCCATTTCTCTCCTACCAGAGTACCTGAAAAAGTTCTACAATAAACTATTGGGCATCTTCAAGGAGTTTGAGGGTGAAGTGGCAATCAGTGAGAACTACAGGGTTGCATATGCCAAGAAAGCGGTATAACACTATGCCATATCTCTACATTAGAAGACAATGACACTCTTTCCCATGTTGTCAGTTTTGTGGTTAATTTCCCTTGTGTGCAGTTCCAAAAACAATCCACTTATTATCTCCAAGAAGCCGAATGGTCAAACCAGAATCTTATTCCAAGCTTTAAAGATCAAGTGAATGTGTCTACAATGAGCTTTGGTGTGCTAGCTCTTTCTGTGGGTATGATGGCTGGCATGGGTGATGCAATAACAAAGAGAGCAATTGAGTGGGCGTTAGGTAACTCTGATGCTGTCAGAGCAGCCGGAAAGATAGGGCGTTTCATGAATGACATCGCTGCACTAAAGGTACACATATATTTGACATAGGTCAAAACTCAACTTTTTTTATCATTGAGCATGCATGATGATGTATTTAACTAATATTGTGGTACAAACATGCAGCATGGTAAGACCAAGGGGGATGTGGTAACCTCCGTGGAGTGTTACATGAATGAGCACAAGGTCACACGTGAGGTCGCCTTTGCCAAGATCGAATCTTTGATTGAGGATGAATGGAAGACTATGAACCAAGCTCGCTTTGAGCATCATCTTGCCGCTTCAGTTTGTCAATGAAGTTGTTAACCAAGCGGTTGCTAGTACGCTCTTTTTTGCTAATAGAAATGATGCATACAGTTTCGACATACACCTTCAGAAGATTGTTGAGAGTCTCTTTGTCAAGCCCATTCCCATCTAGAACCAGCTAGTGCAGCATTTAATCCAACCGTACTATTGTTCCATACACTTTTGGTATATATGACCCAAATAATATACCCCAAAATGTAGTAGTAAATAAAGATCCCGTGTACCATGTGCGACACATGGTGGTTTCTCGGTTTGGAGTTGCTACTTTGCTTATATATCTTTGTGAATAAGTATTGTACACCCAATCAGTAGTTATATTATGCTGCTTATGGCATCATATATATATACATATATATACACATACATATATATATATATATAGTCTTAAAGTTACTCTCATGTTTCGGAAAATCATTTCAAGTTGCAAGCAGGTTTATAAATTATGGAGAAAACAAATTTTTCACTTGTGTTGCTATGCACGTGTTTGAAACACGGACAAATATTAAAGTTTTAAAACCGCCACATCAAGAAGAAAATATAGCAGCTAAAATGGAAAAAATACTAGCACAGGGCCTTGAACCCCTCCTATAAAGGCCCCTTACCAAATTTTACTTCCTAGTAATACAAATCTCAAAGCAGTGTCCACATCTGCATCACCAAGATGTTCTTGACGTTGCTTTTTTTGTTTGGGAGTGGGAGGAGCTTTCCGGACGTTCTTAACCTAGCAATACAAAGCAAGTGTAAGAGATGGTTTTAACTCTAGGAGCTCACATTCCATCCATCTTGACATGGCTGTACAATCATATATAATCAAGTAGTAACCTCAAAACTTTTGGGTTGACAAAAGTTGGCCCCTTCTGTTCTTTGTTTGCTTCTCTAACCCCAAATTGGAAGTATGGAAGAAGGCAGTGATCCTCCATATTTGCTCATAAATGTTAGAGAGGTGTGGCTTGCAACTTTAGTTGCGCTTCCGCTGATTTGCACTTTAATGTCGGTGAGGTGTGGCTTTCAATTTTGGCCACGATTCCACCAGAGTAGCGTGCATATAGCCCACGAGGAAGGAGATGTTGTCGTTGTTTTCAGTGTGAAGGACCAAAACTGATGACTAGAAGGGGGTAAATAGGAGCCAATTAATATTTCCCACTGAAGAATCTCTTCTCCAAAATACTACTACTATGTAGCAAACACTAGGATCAAGAACACTAAAAACAGGATGAATAGAGCTAGAATTTCAGCAACTGAGATGTAAAGGAATATCAAACTTGATCATCAAGAAACATTAATAATTATCGATCTACTTATTCAACATTGATGA
Source organism: Guadua angustifolia (assembly GCA_036346375.1). Lineage (NCBI taxonomy): Eukaryota > Viridiplantae > Streptophyta > Magnoliopsida > Poales > Poaceae > Guadua > Guadua angustifolia. Next base: position 25,733,160 of record CM070506.1, on the reverse strand, counting down.
AACTTGAAACATAGTAAGATAAGGTCCTTAGGGTTATGATTCCAAAAAATTTCAAAACAAAGCCAAAATGAGAGACCTATCTTGCTCAACTTCCATGCTGCACAAAAAACAGAATTTTAGAAACTTGATCGTGAAGAAACCTCAATAACTCAAGTTCTCTTGATCCAAAATTGGCAAAACGTGAACCATGACTAGGGAATAGCATTAGGAATAAGATTCCAAAATGAATTGCAAGGATAAACCCAAGCACATGGATAATTTTTTGAACCATCTCATACATGTGCGAGAAACAACCAAACATACTACGAGAATCGACACTATTCTCGTCGGTTTCTTGACGAAAACAGCATCGCGAAATTATGTTGACGAAAATACAAGTATTTCCGTTGAACCAATGAAAATATAATTATTTTAAATGCGGCAGAGTGGCCGATGAAAATAGTTGCCGTGCGCTCTGGCGACGTGGCGACTCTATTTTCATCGGCCTTAGCTGATGAAAAAATCTGCGCCACATCAGCAGCCAAGCCACGTCGGCGATTCTTGTGTTCTATTTTAAATCGGCAATTTTTGTTCTATTTTAAATCTACTGGGCCAATGAAAACACTATTTTAAATTTAAAAAAAATATAAAAATCCCTCCTGTTTGCTATTTTCATCGGCAGTTTTTGTTCTATTTTCGTCGGCTTAGACCGACGAAAATACAATTTTAAATTTAAAAAAATATGAAAAATATAAAAATCCCTGAAAATTTATAGAAATCCTCCGCATGCATATAATGCTGCATATATATATAATGAATACTGGAAAACTTCGGCAAAGAACATAGCAAAACCAGTAAAATAGATTAAACATAGTCATCTTCTCATATCTCATAGGATGAACAATTGAACTGTTGAATTAGCGGAAGATACGATCCCCACCTTGCTACCATTGTAGAATTCTCCCTCATAGAAAATCAATTATGTATCTTTCAATGGGTTTATGGTAAGCTGCATTTCATATTACAAAGTAAAATTTGTGTGATGTTCCCTTTGTACCCTGAAGAAATATTTATTTTTAGTTTACATGCTCCACATGCATGTATTGAATGTAGTTCTTAGTGATAATAATTAGGGGTAATTTGGTCATTTTTAATATCTTCTTGTTCTATGTACCAAGAAAAAATCATCTTATAAACTTGGATGAAGGAGTACTGATTAACATGCTGTAGATAGTTTGAGAATTTTTTTAAATATTACATTTTTAAAATAATTTTTTTAAAAATAAGATGCTGAAACAAAATTTTACAAAAATACACTTCTATCATCAGTTCAAATAGCGATGTAAGCCATAGTCTTGTCAACCAAATGAAACCATGACAAAATAATCGGTTGGCCAATTCAATCTACGACTAAATAGACCTTTGTTGCCATTTGAAATGGCGATAGAGGTGTATTTTTGTTAAATTTTGTTTTGGCATATTATATTTGTAAAATTATTTGAAAAAAAATCCGATAGTTTAACCAGAGGTCACAACATTTATTGTTGTAGATGTATTCAATAAATTCAAGGGTGAAGATGGAAGGTTTAGAACGGACATCACTAATGAACCACGTGGGTTGTTAAGTTTATACAATGCAACTCACCTATTCATTCATGGCGAACCAGCACTAGAAGAAGCCATCTCTTTTGCAAGGAAACATCTTGAATCAATGAGGGGTAGTCTCAGGTTCCCTTTAGCTAAGCAAGTTGAGCGTGCCCTTCACTTACCATTGCCAAGGACCAACAAGAGAGTAGAGACGCTGCATTATATCTCGAGTACGAACAAGAAGAAGGGCATAACTCAAATCTATTGGAGCTCGCAGCTAGATTTTAACCTTCTCGCAAGCGTGTCCACTTGGTGGAGCTCAAAGCTATTTGCAAGTGTGTCTCGATACCCACTAAGCAATTAATATGACAACTGTAAAGCTTCCTACCTTCTCATATTACATTCAAATAATTATTTCAGGTGGTGGAAAGATATTTATGGATATGTGGGGCTAAGCTATGCTAGGGAGCTTGTGGTGGAATCTTACACTTGGGGCTATATAGTGTTTTGTGAGAAAGAATTTATGCTTGCGCGGGTGATCTTTACCAAGATATGTTTGCTGATTGTGCTCATGGATGACACATATGATTCCCATGCCACCATAGAGGAATGTCGAAGCTAAACGCAGCCATACAAAGGTTGAATTAGTTTGGCTTGACATTTTGTTATAGATAATGTGATATGAAGGTAGGCAAGGGTGAAACTAATGCTAGTTTCACCAATTTTCATGCAATCTAATTGCCCATGCAGATGGGATGAGAGTGCCATTTCTCTCCTACCAGAGTACCTGAAAAAGTTCTACAATAAACTGTTGGGCATCTTCAAGGAGTTTGAGGGTGAAGTGGCAACCAGTGAGAACTACCGGGTTGCATATGCCAAGAAAGCCGTATAACACTATGCCATATCTCTATATTAGAAGACAATGACACTCTTTCCCATGTTGGTAGTTTTGTGGTTAATTTCCCTGTGTGCAGTTCCAAAACCAATCCACTTATTATCTCCAAGAAGCCGAATGGTCAAACTAGAATCATATTCCAAGCTTCAAAGATCAAGTGAATTTGTCTACAATGACCTTTGGTGTGCTAGCTCTTTCTGTGGGTATGATGGTTGGCATGGGTGATGCAATAACGAATAGAGAAATTGAGTGGTCATTTGGTAACTGTGATGCTGTCAGAGCAGCCGGAAAGATAGGGCGTTTCATGAATGACATTGCTGCACTAAAGGTACACGTATATTAGACATAGGTCAGATTACAACTTTTTTTTATCATTGAGCAGCATGATGATGTATTTAACTAATATTGTGGTACAAACATGCAGCGTGGTAAGATCAAGGGGGATGTGGCAAGCTCCGTGGAGTGTTACATGAATGAGCACAAGGTCACACGTGAGGTCGCCTTTGCCAAGATCGAATCTTTGATTGAGGATGAATGGAAGACTTTGAACCAAACTCGCCTTGAGCATCATGTCTTTGCTTCGGTTGCGTGAGTTGTCAACCTAGCGGTTGCCAGTATGTTCTTTTATGCTGATAGGAATGATGCATACACATTCAGCACACACATTCAGAAGACTCTTGAGAGTCTCTTTGTCAAGCCCATTCCCATCTAGAACTAGCTAGTGTAGCATTTAATCTAACTGTACTATTGTACCGTACACTTTTTGTATATATGACCAAAAGAATATACCACGAATGTAGTAGTAAATAAAGATCCCATGCACCATGTGCGATGCAGTGGTTTCTTAGTTTGGAGTTGTCTGACTTTGTTTATATATCTTTGTGAACAAGTATTGTACACCCAATTAGTAGTTATATTGTTGCGATTATGGCATTAGGCACAGGTATTGGTTAAACCGAAAAAATCGGTTTCGGTTTTGGTTTTGAGACAATTCGGTTATTTCAAAAAGCGAAACCAAATATGTTTGAATATTTAGGAAACCGACATTTCGGTTAACCGATATTTCGGTTTCATTTCGGTTTTAACCGAATTATCACTAGCGATAAACATTACAAACATATTTGGTTTAGCGAAATAAAAGTAGAAAATATGCACATCAAACATCACAGTGATTGCATGAAACATTACAAACATATTTCGGTTAGCAGACTGATTGCAGACATTACAAACATTGCAGACAGAATATAGCTAGTAGATAGCAAATCAAGCAATGTCAATCACTAAATCAACATGCAGTCCCTACTCCAATGTCAACAAAATCAAGCAGTCCCTAGTCCCTACTCATTATTCATTAACACATGTAACCAAATGCTGTCAGCCTGAGAATGCTTTGATTTAGTGAATATCAAGTTTCTAACAGAATATCAAGTTTCTCACAAAATCAAGCCTGAGAATGCCAGAACATAATTACTAAAGTTGCTTTATCTGAACATAATTGCTACTGGAGTGCCGCAGGGCGCAGGCCCCCGCAAGGGAGGGGAGGGGAGGGGAGGCGGGAGGCCGGAGGGGAGGGGAGGTGCGGCGGCGGTCAGCAGAGTGGGGAACACGGAACCAAAAGCCCAGGCCTAAGGGGAGGGACGGCCGCCGGCGGGATTGGGGAAGGGAGGAGAGGGGCGTCGCCTGGACCCTGGAGTGCCGATTGGGGAAGGGAGGAGAGGGGCGTCGCCTGGAGTGCCGATTGGGGAAGGGAGGCCGGAGCCTGGAGGGGAGGGGCGGCGGGATGAGGTCCTGGAGACTGGAGTAGTGGAGTGGGTGGGGAGGGGCGAGCGGCACCTGGAGGCTGGAGACTTGAGGGGGGAAGGCCGAGGAGGGGCGCCGTGGCGGTGCTGTGCTGGACGGACTGGGCTGGAGCCTTCGGTGGGGGAGGCCGGAAGGGAGGGCGCCGCCGCCCGGGCCACTGAGACCGGAGTAACCCTAAAGGCCGAGGAGGCCGAGTTGTGAGGCGTGAGGGATGAGGGCTAGGGTTAATCGGTTTAGTTCACATGTGACATACCGGCGATATCTGGCGCTCGAGTGATGAGTCAGGTTAATTAAGTTAATCGAGGTGTACAATCAATTACCCAAAAAAATCGGTTATTTCATATAGCTAACCGAATCGACAACCGAACATTTCGGTTTCGGTTTTTTCGGTTTCGGTTCCGGTTTTTTCGGTTTCGGTTTTCGGTTTATTTGCCCAGCCCTATATGGCATCATATTGAGTGTGTGTGTGTGTGTGTCTATATATATATATATATATAGGCAAAATATTCAGTGAAAACCACCCATTGCATGAAAACTCCGTGGAAACCACCCGTAGAAGTTTTGAAAAATTCTCAAAAAATTACCATATGTAGGGGAGGTGAACTTATACAATCCTGCAAAATTTAAAGATGAAACTCAATTGCATTTGAAAGATATGAAAAAGACAAACAGCAAAAAGAATAGTGCTAAAACAGTGAAAATTACTATTCATGCTGAATTTGTCTTTTTCATATCTTTCAAATGATATTGAGTTTCATCTTCAAATTTTGCAATATTGTAGAAGTTCACCTCTCCTACATATGGTAATTTTTTGAGAATTTTTCAAAACTTCTACAGGTGGTTTCCAAATAGTTTTCATGGAATGGGTGGTTTTCAATCTAATATTTCGCCTTATATATATATATATATATATATATATATATATATATATATATATATATATATATATATATATATATGTATATATAGTCTTAAAATTACTCTCATGTTTTGGAAAATCATTTCAAACTGCAAGCGAGTTGATAAATTATGGAGAAAACAAATTTTTAACATGTGTTGTTATGCACATGTTTGAAACAGGACAAATATGAAAGTTTTAAAACCGCCACACACAGGAAGAAAATATAGCAGCTAAAATGGAAAAATACTAGGTCAGGGCCTTGAACCCCTCCTATAAAGGCCCTTCCCAAATTTTACTTCCTAGTAATACAAATCTCAAAGCAGCGTTCACATCCGCATCACCAAGATGTTCTTGGCGTTGCTTTTTTTTGTTTGGGAGGAGCTTTCCGACATTCTTAACCTAGCAATACAAAGCAAGTGTAAGAGATGGTTTTAACTCTAGGAGCTCACATCCCATCCATCTTGGTATGGTTGTACAATCATATATAACCAAGTAGTAATCTCAAAACTTTTGGGTTGACAAAAGTAGGCCCATTCTGTTCTTTGTTTCTCTCACCACAAATTGGAATTATGGAAGAAGGCAGTGATCGTCCATATTTGCTCATAAATGTCAGAGAGGTGTGGCTTCCAACTTTAGCTGCGCTTCCGCTGATTTGTGCTTTAATGTCGGAGAGGTGTTGCTTTCTATTTTGGCCACGATTCCACCAGAGTAGTGTGCATATAGCCCGCAAGGTAGGACATGTCTATCATTGTTTTCAGTGTGAAGGACCAAAACCGATGAATAAAAGGGGGTAAATAGGAGCCAATTAAAATTTCCCACTCAAGAATCTCTTCGAAAAACACTCTCGCTATGTAGCAAACACTAGGTTCAAGAACATCAAAAGCAGGATGGATAGAGCAAGAATTTCAGCAACTAGGATGTAAAGGAATATCAAATTTGACCATCAAGCGATATTAATAATTATAGATCTACTTATCCAACATTGATGAAACTTGAAACATAGCAAGATAAGGTTGTTATGGTTATGATTCCAAAAAATTTCAAAACAAACCCAAAATGAGAGACCTATCTACCTCAACTTCCACATTGCACAAAAACAGGAATTTAAGAGATTTGACTATGAAGAAACCTCAATAACTCAGGTTCTACTCAGCCAAAATTAACAAAACTTGAACCATGTCTAGGCAATCCTATTAGGAAGGGTAAAATCCTCATATGTCACTAAAAGTTTACCTCATCCCTTATTTACCACTCATTGTGTCAATGATATGTGGGCCCTGATCCCACATGTCATTGACACATTTTGGGACTTCCCCAAATTACAATGGCAAATAAGGAATTAATCCTATTAGGAATATGATTCTAAAATGAATTGCAAGGATAAACCCAAGGTCTCAAGAGTCCCACATGTCATTGACCCATTTTGGGACTTCCCCAAATTACAATGGCAAATAAGGAATTAATCCTATTAGGAATATGATTCTAAAATGAATTGCAAGGATAAACCCAAGGTCTCAAGATTTCATACAAAAATTTCAAGCTACACCAAAAACAGTGATTTTATCTCAATAACATGATGTTGCAAGCACAACTTGAGTGAAAATGAGATTTTATAGATCTTGTTGGGTTGGATCATGTTCTATATGAATTTCTCAACCTCTTACACATCCTATATCTAAAATAAGCATAGCAAGCAGAAGAAGGGGCACTACTATACAACAGGCAATCCTTGCCGGCATATCACTGCCGATTGGGCTAGAGCCATCAGTTATAACATATCACTGCCGGTTCAAAGCTCGCCATCGCGAGAAATATCCTTGCGGTTCGAGAAAACAATCGGCGATGATAACACTATATCACCGCCGTTTATACCCAAAACCGGTAGTGAAGTATCACTGCCGGTTCCATTTAAAACCGACAGTGATATCGGAATTTTGACTGCCGGCTTTACTCTTGAACCAGTAGTGATAAGTATTTTCCCGTGCAATTGAATTTTCCCACATAATCGACCTTATCACCGCTGGGTTACGCAGAGCCAGTAGTGATAAAATCTTTTCTCTATCTTGGCCCTCGATCGACACCTTCCCCAACCGAGTAGAACAGAGAGGTGCTCTATTTTGCTCGGTTGTTATTATCTTGCGAGTTGCTGCTACAAAATTGTATTAATATTTTTCTCGTATTTCTCTTCAAGGCGACATCTTCCCAAGCGAAAGCGCATAGAGAGGAGCTCTGCTTTTGCTTTGTAGTTATTATCTTAGCGAGTTGTTGCAAAAAATTGTAATAAAATTTGTCTCGTATTTCTCTTGAGGTTAGTGACTTGATCTATGTTATATTTCTAGTTAAATTTTACTTTATAGATTGCTCTAGATGTTGATAATTCTTGATTGTATGGTGTGAACATTTTAGGTCGATAGTGCTCAAATTAAGATCTAGCTAAATTAGTGAATAAATTATAATTCTTATCCATTTTAGTGATGTAGTTGATTTTTAAGTAATGAAAATTGCGGATGGACAATAATGCATAATTGTAATTATTTTAAATAATAAAAAATTGTTATATGGAGTTTTAAATAGTAAAAATTGCTAGATGAATTATAAATAGTGAGAATTACTAGATGAATATTTAAATAATGTAAAATGGTAGATGGATTTTCCAATAATGAAAATTGCAAGATAGATAATTATTTACAAATATATCCTTATATTCAATTATATGCTTATTTGATGTATATTAATTTAATTTAATAGCGCTACATAACAAAATGCAATGAATAAATCTTCTAAATAATTAAAAAATGCTAGATGGAAATTTAAATAGTGAAAAAAGTTTGTTGTATTTTAATATAGGCAAAATTGCTAGATGTATTTTTAAATCTAATCATTTACAATTATATTGTTATTTGCGTCATATGCTTATAATGTGTTTATCGTTTTAATTAATTAGCACCGCATGACTAATGTAAAGAATAAATTATTTTGGTATCGTTTATTGATATCTTTGAAATGTAGTTCGATATAATTAGCGTAGATGGATCGAAGGTGGATGTATGACACGGACCGTCATGATGCAGAGTTCTTTAATGGTATAACTTGTTTTTGAATGCGGTTGTGGCACACAAGTCGAAGAATCTGGCGGACTATATGTGTTGTCCATGTGTTGATTGCAAAAATGAAAAGCTATTTTCTAACATAGAGTCGTCGTGCACACTTACTTGAAGGGGTTTCAAAGTGGCTATACTGTTGGACCGAAAGTACGGTGAAGATGAGATTGTATATGAAGGGCAACACATTGATGAAGATGACAAAAACAATGATATGACGGCGGTCGAAGGTACGTTCGTTGATAGCCACGAAGATGATCTAGATCAAATGTTGCGTGATGGGGAGGGGGACTTCACGAGTGAAAGGGAGTTTCAAAAGTTCTAGCATATGGTAGAGGACTCTACAACGCCATTGTACCCGGGCTGCAAGGAGTAGCACAAAAAGCAACATATTGTGCTTTCACTACTGTAGTTGAAGGCAAGCAATGGTTGGTCCGATAAGAGCTTTACTGAGCTGTTATGTCTCTTAGGGGACTTCCTTCCAGAGGGTAACGTGTTGCCTGCAACTACGTACCAAGCCAAGCAGGTTGTCTACCCATTGGGACCGGAAGTACAAAGAATACACGCATGTCCAAACAATTGCATATAGTATCGCAATGAGTTTGCAGACTTGGATGCCTATGTTATTTGCAAAGCAAAGTGGTATAAGAGAAACGATGATGATATCAAGAACGATGATGTCGGGGTGAAGCGTAAGAAGAAGAGGTGTCCCCGTAAGGTGGTGTGGTATTTCCCTATAACCCCCCGTCTGAAGCGATTGTTTGCGAACAAAAGGTATGCCCAATTGCTATGATGGCACGCAAGAGTAAGAAGGATGGAATGCTCGGACATCCTGCGATTACGTGCAATGGAGGAACATCGATAGAAAATATAAGAAACACTTTGCATGTGACGTGAGGAATATAAGGTTTGGGTTGAGTACGGATGGGATGAATCATTTCGACAACATGAGTAGTCGTCATAGCACTTAGCCAGTGACTTTATGCATCTACAACCTTCCTCCTTGGCTTTTTATGAAGCGAAAGTACATTATGATGCCACTACTAATCCAAGGGCCCAGGCAACCTGGCAATGATAACGTTGTATACCTCAAAATTGGTTGAAGATCTTCTAATATTGTGGAACGATGGTGTACGTGTATGGGATGAGTATAAAAAAGAGAACTTTATCCTACGAGCATTGTTGTTCGTAACCATCAATGATTACCCTGCTCTTGGCAACCTATTGGGCCAGACGACAAAAGGCTCCAACAGATGCGTCCAGTGCTTGGATGATACAGCTAGACGGTGGCTGAAGAACTGTTGAAAAATAGCTTACATGCGGCATCGTAGCTTCCTCCGCAAGGATCACCCATACCACAATAATAAGAGAGCTTTTGATTGGGCAAAGGAGACTGCCTTAGCTCCGAAGAATCACACTGGGAAATAAATATTTATAGCCGTAAAAGATCTTACAATTATTCACAGAAAGGGAGCCAGCAGTACATCTATCCCATGTTCCCGGGATATGGCTCCTTTGTGGAAAAAAAGATCAGTATTTTGGGTCTTACCTTATTGGCAGCACTTGGAAGTTCAACATGCAATCAACGTCATGCACATAGAAAAGAACGTGTGTGATAGCTTGCTTGGTATCTTACTGGACATACCTGGCAAAACGAAAGATACACTCCAAGCACAGATGGACCTCGAAGATATGAAACTTAGAAAGGAGCTGCATCACGAACAAATGGATACAGGCAAAAAGTACCTTCCCGCAGCCTGCTACACTCTGAGCAAGAAAGAAAAAATTAGCATGTGCGAATGCTTGCACAGAGTCAAAGTTCCGTCTGGTTACTCTGCTAGCATAAAGAGACTAGTCTCAATGAAAGACTTAAAATTAATTGGTATGAAGTCTCACAATTGCCACGTGATGATGACACAGATGCTTCCAATTGCAATTAGGGGTGTTCTGCCAGAGAAAGTCTGAGACCCAACTATCAAGTTGTGTTCATTCTTCAACGCGATTTCACAGAAGCCCATCAATCTGTTAAAACTAGATAAGCTACAGGAAGACGTGGTCCACACTTCTGCATCGATTATATGGATCTCAAACCGATTGGTGTGCCTGTATCTCAGCATGTGGGGAGGCTACAATGGAAAGGGACACTAGGTGAGAAATTACTACGTACTAGCAATCTAGCTTCATTTACACAAGCACATTTCGCAGTTTTGAGACAATCAGTTGTGGTGGCCCCGTATGTCAACATGCACAAGAACATGCTATCCAGAACAAACCCAGGGAGGTCAAAGATAACTTTGGTGATTGGTTGCGTAGACACATGATGCATACGAAGACAAACTACACTAAGTTGAAAGTGTTGGCTCAGGGACCGTCAACTACAATTCGGACATTCCAATGATACGACATAAATAGTTTTACATTTTATAAAAGAGAGCAAGATAAAAAGAGCACCAACCAAAACAACGGTATCCGTATAGATGCCTATGATATCAATAGAAATAGGCAAATCTACTACGGATTCATAGAAGAGATTTGGGAGCTTGACTGTCCCTCTCTTTTGGTGCCAATAGGTCAAACTTCTAGGGGCCGTGAATATCGACAAGTACGGTATTACTACCGTAGACCTCAAACTCGTCGGATACAGAGAAAAACCTTTTGTACTTGCTAATTCTGTTACACAAATCTTCTTTGTAACTGACCCGACTAACAAGGAGCGCCACGTGGTTATTCATGGAAAAAGAAGGATTGTTGGAGTTGAGAATGTTGTTGACGTGGAAGAGTACAACCAATTCGATGAACTTCCCCCTTTCAGAGAGGACGTTGACCTAAGTATCATGGAAGAGAGTGACGAAGCAATGTACATACACCATGATCATTACAAAGGTCGAATCGTAGCTTAGTTGTACTAATGAAATGTATGCTTTCTTTTGTACGAACGACATGTTTATTTTCTCATATGTAACAATTAATGTAATATATGGAATAATAGAAATTGAGGTTATGCTCCGAACCAGTTTGCTCTGTTCTTTTGCAGCTCAAAGAAAAGTGTGATCGAAGATTTGAGTGCAAATCTTTAACTACATTTGGATTTGTCCAAATCTTAACTGCATTTGGACTTGTGTGAATTTTTTAAGTATTATTTGATTTTTGAAATATGAAAACTATTATCATAGTAAGCAATCTAGATTTTTATAGTTTTAGAACTTGATCAAAATTTGGGAAATATTTAAATAAAATATTAGATATCCTACGGTATGCCTCTAAAAATTTTCAGACAATTTGGATCAAATTTGATAGGATTTCAAAAATCCCAAAGCACTTAGCCCTTGAAATAAAATAAATTGAAAGTTTCAATTAATTGGTTGAAGACCAGCTTATCATTGTCGGTTGTTTATAAAACCGATAGTGATATGGCTTATCACCGCCGATTGTTCATAAAACCGACAGTGATATGGATTATCACTGCCGGTTGCTTGTATCAACCGGCAGTAATATTCTACTATTATTGCCGGTGTAACACCCCGGCGCCAAACGCACCGCGAATGCTACCAAAACCTCGCTTCACTAGCGACACCCCTCGGACCCACACATGTCCAAAGGGTTACCAATCCAAGATAATTCTCCACAACAAGATCAATTAAACCGAGAATTACCGAAGAAGACATAAAAACCTAACATCTCTATGAACTTGACTGCAATCAACCACTAAACTCTAAAACCGGTTTAAAACTAAGCTGATGGGGACGGGGTTGCCCGAACTTCCGTCAGGTGGAGGATAAGTCGATTAGGCGGCGCGAGACACACACGATCCGGCTTCTCGATCGCACGATCAAAACCCCTACAATCGCAAAGACCACGCGTCCTTCGTTATCAACCGTGCGCTGCCCGGTTGACCTCGCCACGAAGGCTAATCCCTGCCAATGAATCGAGAACACAAGTAAGAACAAGAAAGATGCAACTGAATTTGCAATTGAGGATGAAGCTCACGAGTTGGGGTCTCACAAACCGATGAACGGCGATAATCGCTCAAAGACAGAATTAATCTAAGCAAAACCCAAATCAAACCCCTAGCGGCGGCTACTGGACATAAAGGCTAGGGGCATCCTAGAAACCCTAGACGCGTCCGTGATGGACTCAATACGATACATGGGCCAACGGCCCAAATTGGTGACGCAGCACACCCTGGGACAGATTCTGGTCGTCAACTTGCAATGTGAATTCCCGTCGACTCCGAAGTCCAAATGACTTGAAACTAGCTCCATTGGAAATATTATCTCCTTAGCTTTCGAGGCATATGTGGATCATCAAAATCGGAGCCCGTTTGTGGCCTGGGCGACGATTTTAGTGAACACTGCTCCTGGTGGCCGAGGTAGTCGACTCCGAGATGAATTAGGTCTCCAACTTGACTTGGACACCCTCCTTGCCTCCCTCCTGGCCCTTGCTGGTTTCTAAGGCCTTCATGATCCTCTCCAAGATTCCTAAGTACAATATAATCAATAATATCATTAGGTAGCATACCATCCTCACAAGTATATGCACGAGTACTTAGGAACGAGCTCACCTATTGATTCAATTGCCGTGCTCGTGCTCTTGTGATGGGTCCTTGCATCACAACTGGAGGAGTCTCGGGCGTATGCATAGGAGTGATGTCCTCATCATCCTCCCCCTCTTGAAGTGGAGTCGTCCTCGACTCAAGCTCATCTTCTTCTCCCATGAACGGTTTCAAATCTGCAATGTTAAATGTGGGACTAACCCCAAATTCGGGCGGCAACTCAAGTTTATATGCATTATCATTTATTTTCTCAAGTATCTTAAAAGGACCATCAGCTCTAGGCATTAATTTAGACTTTCTCAATTCTGGAAAACGATCCTTTCGCAAGTGTAACCATATTAAATCACCCGGTTCAAGTTTTACTTCCTTTCTACCTTTACTTGCCGCAGTCCTATACCTTTCATTCATCATTTCAATATTTTCTTTAGTCTTTTCATGCAATTTCAGAATAAATTCAGCACGTTCCTTAGCATTAAGATTAACTCGCTCACTAGTAGGTAAAGGTAATAGATCAATAGGAGCACGGGATTGAAGCCATACACTACCGAAAAGGACTTACCTTGGTGGTGGAATGTACCGCCTATTATAAGTTTAACTCAACATCGGCAAACACTCTTCCCACATCTTCAAATTCTTCTTCAAAACAGCCCTCAACATAGTGGATAATGTACGATTTACTACCTCGGTTTGGCCGTCGGTTTGGGGATGACATGTTGTTGAAAACAGCAGCTTGGTCCCCAATTTATTCCATAGAGTTCTCCAAAAGTGGCTCAAAAACTTGGCGTCACGATCCAAACAATAGTAGAAGGCATACCATGCAAGCTTAACGATTTCTTGAAAGAAAAGGTTAGCAATATTAACGAGATCGTCGCTCTTATGACAAGGAATAAAGTGAGCCATCTTAGAAAATCTATCAACCACCACAAAAACACTATCCCTCCCCTCTTGGTCCTAGGCGGGTCCTAAAACAAAGTCCATAGATATATCCTCCCATGGAGTGCTAGGAACAGAAGAGGCATATATAAACCATGTGGATTCAATCGTGACTTAGCCTTTTGACATGTTGTGCAGCGGGATACAAACCTCTCAATGTCTCGCCTCATCTTCGCCAAAAGAAGTGAGCGGACAACACGACCTCCGTCTTCTTGGCACCAAAATGACCCATCAAACCTCCTCCATGGGCCTCTCAGATCAAAAAGAAAATGAACGGATCCAACGGAATACATAGCGGTTAGCTCTAAACACAAATCCATCATTTATCACATATTTGTCCCATGTTCTTCCCTCTTTGCAATGCAGCAAGACATCTTTAAAGTCATCATCATGAGCATATTGTTCTTTAATTGATTCCAATCCAAATATCGACAATCAAGTTGGGACAACATGGTATATCTCCTAGACAAGGCATCAAGAATCACATTATCCTTCCCTTTCTTGTGTTTGATAACATAAGGAAAAGATTCAATAAATTCAACCCATTTAGCATGTCTACGATTCAGTTTCACTTGATGCGAATATGTTTTAGCGACTCATGATCGTAATGAATAACAAATTCTTTGGGTCAAAGATAATGTTGCCACGCTTCTAAGGATCGCACAAGAGCATACAATTCTTTATCATACGTGGAATAATTCAAACAGACCACTCAATTTTTCGCTAAAGTAAGCAATGTGTTTTCTATCTTGCATCAAAACACCACCAATTCCAATCCCACTAGCATCACATTCAAGCTCAAAGGTCTTATTAAAATCGAAGTTGGAGTAAAGGTGCATTAGTAAGCTTATCTTTCAAAAGTTGAAGGCATTCTCGTGCTTGCCCCCAATGGAACACAACTCCTTCTTTGTCAATTCATTCAATGGGGCTGCAATGGTGCTGAAATCCTTCACAAAGCGGCGGTAAAATCCGGCAAGTCCATGGAAACTCAAGACTTGTGAAATAAATGGTATGCGTTGGCCAACTCTTAATCGCGTGCACCTTGGCTTCATCAACCTCAATTCCTCGGAGTCACAACATAGCCAAGAAACGATACTCGTTCGATTGCAAAAAGTGCACTTCTCGAGGTTACCAAATAAAGCGTGCAAGACGCAAAGCATCAAAAACAGCACGTAGATGATCAAGATGTTCATGTAATGACTTGCTGTAAATCAATATATCATCAAAATAAACCACCACAAATTTCCCAATGAAAGCTCAGAAACCTCGCTCATTAAGCGCATGAAGGTGCTCGGTGCATTAGTTAAACCAAAAGGCATGACTAACCACTCATACAATCCAAACTTGGTTTTGAAAAGCTGTTTTCCATTCATCTCCCAATTTCATTCTTATTTGGTGGTATCCACTACGCAAGTCAACTTTAGAGAAAATTATAGAACCACTTAACTCATCAAGCATGTCGTCTAGCCTAGGAATAGGATGGCGGTACCTTATTGTGATATTGTTAATGGCTCTACAATCTACGCATTACGCGCCAACCGCCATCTTTCTTAGGAACCAAAAGAACAGAACAAAGACAAGGACTAAGGCTCTCACGTACATACCGCGATCCAAAAGATCTTGGACTTGGCTGAATCTCCTTAGTCTCCTCGGGGTTGGTCCTATAAGCAGCTCGGTTTGGCAAACTCGCTCCTGTATCAAATCAATTTGGTGCTCAATCCTCGTATGGGTGGGAGTCCCGAGGTATCTCGGCAGAAAAACATCCACATACTCCGCAAAAGGTTAGTGACAATGAGGAGGCAAAGCATTGAGCAGATCATCCAATGAAAACAAAGCATCTTTGCATAGCACAACATAGCACAAAGCATCATCACTAATTGCAGCAAGATCAGATTTTGTAGCAAGCAAGACGGATTCCTCAATTTAATTTGGTTGGCTACATGCTGAATTTCAGATTTTTCATCAATGGGTTTCTTGTCTTTAGCAATCCGCTCCCTATCGATTTAACAATTTCAGCGGGGTCAAAGGTAGAAGTGTAATTTTCTTTCCCTTATGCATAAAAGTGTATTTATTACTTCATCGTGGTGAAGTGCATCGTTGTCATATTCCCATGGGCGACCCAATAAAGAGAACAAGCTTGCATCGGCACCACATCACAATCAAGAAAATCGTAATAGGAACCAATGGAAAAATGAACCCGAACTGCTTGTGTTACCTTAGCTTTGCTTGGAATCATTCAACCAATCGAATGTGGTATGGATGTGGGTGCGTGTGGTCAAGCCAAGCTTCTTGACCAAATCTGTACTCACCAAGTTATTGCAATTTGCCGAGTCAATGATCACGCGCTCGTCGGTTGTTGATGATGAAGAAAATCAAACAAGTTGTGGCGCCGCTGCTGCTCGGCTTGCTCCATCATGCGCTAAGGACACGGACAATGATAGACCAGACGCAAAGATATCCTCGGCGCCAAAGGTGGCTTCATCATCAACCTCGCCGTTGTCCACCCCGTGTCGTCGATCTCGTCTTCAACATCGGAGGGCTGATGTAACCTCCGTCATCGGTGGCGATGTATGCCCGCCGGCTGGGCATTCTCTCTTGACGTGGCTAATCCTTGGCACTTGTGGCGGCGAATTCCGTCGATGTACGGCCTGTGGAAGCGACGGAGGAGCTCTTGGCGGTGTTGGCGGGTCGACTTGTCTTCTTTGTCACGCACGGCAAGTGCCGTCGATGTCTGTCGTGTGCTTTCGTCGAAGGTGGCGGTGCGATTGGTCGGAAGGTGAAAGAAGGCACCGCCTTCGCTTGTCCCGTAGTCGTTCGAGGCATGAAGGTGTTGCCGACGCGTTGCTCGCTCTTAGAATGGCGCCCCGCAACTCCTTCTCTGCTAACATAGCAAGTTGAAATAAGCGATTGACAGCTTGTATATTCTTTATAATCAACAATATCCTGAATTTCGGATGCAACCCACCGTGAAAACGAGCAATTTTATCCTCGTGTTCCTCTACTACCCCACAACAGAACATACCCTTTTGAAGCTCTTGGTAATATTCCCGAACGGACATACTACCTTGATCTAATCGTTGCAATCTCTTGCGCATATCACGTTGGTAGGAAGGAGGAACAAATCTATTACGCATAGCATCTTTTAATCTCGCCCAAGAATCAGGTTGTAAGCGGGCATTTACTAGTTCATTCCACTAGATTATAGCAAAATCTTTAAATTCACTAGTGGCTTGTCTAACTCTATGAATCTCGGGAACTAGATGGGAATTAAATTTTGCTCGACCGTCATCTCCCAATCTAAGTAAGCATCAAGATCATAAGCTCCGGAAAAGGAAGGGATGGTGAATTTTACCTTGGCAAAAGGATCATCATTGCGGTTCTGGTTATTACCTCCCATACCGTGATGGTTGCGGCGAAGACGGTCATGCGAGACAGGCGTCGGTTGAGCAAAGATGCTCCTGGCGCACGTTGTCGCTCATCTTCATCTTCCTCAAAATCACCATCCTCATCGTGGTCGTTGTTGTCGTGGTTGGCGCCGTTGTTGACGGATGCACCTCCATCAATGGTTGGGGGATGCCGACGACATCCAACCTCTCGGTGAGGGTGGAAACTCGTCGATCGATGCTCTCAAGGGTCTTGTGCGTCGTCATGGCATGCTCCTTGAACATCATTTTTATCTCGCCCAAAGATGGTCGACAACTCAATGAAGGACACGGTCTTGATGGTAACATCATCATCCTCGTTCTGCCCTTCTTGCCACCGCCATGGTTAGCGCAGAAAGAATGAAGGAAACGCAAACACAAGTATTATGAGCCCTATGAACTACTAGGTGGGATCTCACGCTCTCAAGCAATCTTACCAAGTTCTTACTGTTCTTACCAACACAATGAGAGGACGGTGCAACCGTGGTCGGGTTCGTGACACCGTGAGGGCGTGATGAAGCGATTGCAAGGGTCAATAACATGTGCCGATCGAGAAGGATGTATATGTGGAGTCAGTAGGAAGGTTATATGTATTGAGTGGCACACAATGCAAGAATAGATAGTAATGCTGAATAAATGTCCAAAAGCACTTGCCCTAGTTGTTGGTCTAAACGTGTCCTTATTCTAGCTGCTGATGAAAACAAGGAAGGTATAGAGACAAGCAACAAGGCTTACAGAATAATTGAACAAATATCAGCACAACAAACAAAACACTTTTATCGTGCACGGTAAAAACACCTACCTTTGCTCCTGCCTTTTTTTTTGCTCTCTACTCCTCTCACAATTTTTTTTTGCTCTATGCCTCTTTCACAATTTTTTTTATTTTTCTTTGATTTTTCTGATATTTTTCCTAGGATCAGGAGCACAAAGGTAGACAGTACACAAATTTTCAGCCTGAACAGATGTAAGATGAAACCGATATGAAATAAGAAGTGTATTCCGAAAAGCGTGCGCAAACTTCGGCGGCCGAAAACTCAATCTTCCCGAGGGAATTTCGCAAAAATAAATTCGGCAAACCTGACAAAGTCAGAGAGAATCGGATGTAAAATTTTCTGTAGAAGTCCGTGAAAAAAATTCGCCTAATTCCGAGTCCGTATGCGAAAGTTATGGCGTTTTACTAAGGACTCGAATCGTGGTTTCTAGGCGGCACCTCTCCAAACTCAAGGGCGATGGAGTGGATATGGAACGCGATGATCTGTGGTGGCAGGTTCTGTGATGAGGGTGGCGATATGGCTATCAGGAGGTGGGGATTAGGGTTTAAGAAGGAGAAACCCTAACACAACTAGGACTCAAACGGGGAAAACCACAAAATAATCCGAATCCAACAAGGACTCAAATAGCGATTGGTAATTGGATCGGTGTAGGATATGGGATGCGGCGGAGATGAAACACAACTAAATTAAGACCACGATCTAAACCAGCAACACGACTCGACTATGGACACAAACTCAAGATTACGGATTCTCAAACAAAATTGTGCAAAGGCTAGGCGTGGTTCTAGGTATGGTAGACTATGAGCGCAAATTTTTTTGGCTTTTTCGTGGACTATAGGACGAACAAAAACTAAATTAACTATGGGGAAAGGCGAACCTGACGGTAAACCTTGCTCTGATACCACTTGATGGGGACGGGGTTGCCCGAACTTCCGTCCGGTGGAGGATAAGTCGATTAGGCGGCGCGAGACACACACGATCCGGCTTCTCGATCGGCACGATCAAAACCCTGCAATCGCAGCAAAGACGCTGCCTCTTCGGTTATCAACCGTGCGCTGCCCAGTTGACCTCGCCACGAAGGCTAATCCCTGCCAATGAATCGAGAACACAAGCAAGAACAAGAAAGATGCAACTGAATTTGCAATTGAGGATGAAGCTCACGAGTTGGGGTCTCACAAACCGATGAACGGCGACACTGTTCAAAGACAGAATTAACCTAAGCAAAACCCCAAATCAAACCCTAGCGGCGGCTACTGGACATAAAGGCTAGGGGGCGTCCTAGAAACCCTAGACGCGTCCGTGATGGACTCCAATACGATACATGGGCCAACGGCCCAAATTGGTGACGCAGCACTCTGGGACAGATTCTGGTCGTCAAATTGCAATGTGAATTCCCGTCGACTCCAAAGTCCAAATGACTTGAAACTAGTGCCATTGGAAAGATTATCTCCTTAGCTTTCGAGGCATATGTGGATCATCAAAATCGGAGCCCGTTTGTGGCCTGGGCGACGATTTTAGTGAACACTGCTCCTGGTGGCCGAGGTAGTCGACTCCGAGATGAATTAGGTCTCCAACTTGACTTGGACACCCTCCTTGCCTCCCTCCTGGCCCTTGCTGGTTTCTAAGGCCTTCATGATCCTCTCCAAGATTCCTAAGTACAATATAATCAATAATATCATTAGGTAGCATACCATCCTCACAAGTATATGCACGAGTACTTAGGAACGAGCTCACTGTTGATTTAATTGCCGTGCTCGTGCTCTTGTGATGGGTCCTTGCATCAAAACCGAGGAGTCTCGAGCGTATGCATAGGAGTGATGTCCTCATCATAAGCCCCGAAATTCTCAAAATTTCGGCAGCACTTCCCCTAAAACTAGGACATCCACTCAGCAGACAAAAGAATAATAACAGTTGTATAATATATCAATCACTCGAAATAGAATGAAACCATCTAGTAGGTCCTTAGATAAACGATCATATAACCAACCGCAATTAATCGACTACGCAATAGCATTTATCAACACATCACACTAGCATTAGTTACAACTGGACTTAACTAAACAATTGAATTGGTTGTTGTTGACCAAGTCGCACGTGATACTACTCCCAAATGCATTTAATCCGCTTCAAGGTACCTAAAACGGAAGCAAACAAGCGTGGGTCCAAGACTCAGCAAAGTGCAACATTAATAAAAAGTAATGAATTCAATTGAATTACTTTTACTCTAGAATTTGATATGGCCATTACTAAAGGGAAATCAACAAGTAAAAGAAACGATAACTAACTCCACTTACCACACCAACTCGAAAACATAACTAAATCTTACCCTCGCCTCAATAAACATTTCTGGATAAGTCCACGCCTCAATCCTCAACCTGTTCTTCCCATTCTCATCAATCCCAATTATCAGTTGCAACACACAATGCAATGGAATGCATTTATGCTTTCATACTCAAGTGCACAAAACATACAAAAGCAGAATCTCATATCCATACATTGCAATCAACTCATTAAATATGATTCATCATTGTCCATGCAATGCAAATGCTTGCATGTTCTTATGCTCATCTCATTTCGCCATTCTCATGCACAGTTCACCATTCTCATGCATATGATGCATTCTCATACATATTTCACCATTCTCATGCATATGATGCATTCTCATGCATATGGTGCATCATGCATGACTCATCTCCTCTTTTAGCAAATACCGGTATTGCGAGCACCACCCGTCGATCGTGCCCTCAAACCCAACCATCCGTGGAAGGGGCCTGCGAACAGACTTGCCCGCTACCCAAGAGCGGGTCCCACGCTCACCGCTCCCATCCACGCCAAAGGATGGGACTCTGAGTAGAAACTCCGAGCACACCGGATTAGTCATACAAATCCAGTATGACTTTCTCACCGCCTGCTCAATGCACTTTTCTTGAATGCACATATGCAAATGCCATTCTCAATATCATATCCAAATTCTCAACTTCCGAATTCACATTCTCAACACTCACAATCATATTCTCAACACTCATAATCACATTCTCAACACTCATAATCACATCCTCAACATTCATATTCGTACTCACATCACCAATACTCGAGTAATTACTAATTCCATCTATCTTGATTATAAATCAAACCATTTTCGCAATCAAATTCCATACTCCGTCCTCACATTCATTTATCTTCAATACTTCATACAAAAACCATAATCTTTTATCATGACTACGAATTGAAGCATTATTCTTGAATCAAAACTCATGGCTTTGATATCAATAATACCCTAATCCTACTAGTAAGCACCAACACGGAACACAAGTTAGCACAACAAGTCACATCGACAAGGCACATAATTCTTCAATGTAGCACACATAGCAAACAAACAAGGATGCACATGCAAGTTTCATCCATACTAGTGTTGTCAATGTAACCACAACAAGCATTAGCGGCTCTCATATCAACTTGATCAAGACATGCAATCTACAATTCACAAAATTCAATCAATTGATGCACTTGCATATAATCTCGGTTTGAACGATAGCATAACCAATTAACCATTCTCACTCATCACATCGCAAGCAAAATCAAACATGAAAATACTACAATAACACATGGATAATTATATGATTTCGAAACCAACTGGCCACCTAAGCCACAACCGAAGTTAATACACTTGCCTTTAATCTTCTCGAGATGCGGTTGCCACACCCGGGGTCACACCACCTGCACATAGATATAGCCCACTCAAAACACGCCCAAAATCATCACAAGACTCATAGCTAAGTGCACTTCGCAACCCACTCCTATAACCCGAAAACAGGAATTTGCCACCCGGGACAGCACTTGGTAAAATGGGCATAACATTCAAACGGCTGAACGAAACTTAGCGATTCTAGACTTCATTGAAACGTAATTTGATTATCTACAACTTTTTCTATAGCCGACCGACCGGGAAAAGCACCGATTATTCCCAGATTTGCGACGAACAGCAGACAGCCGTAAAAATGCTTCGCTCTGGACAGCACGCGGTAAAAGAACCATAACTTTCAAACGGCTGAACGAAACTTGCTTATTTTGGTCTATATTGAAAGGTAATTCAATTATCTACAACTTTTGTTATAGCCAAACCCCCAAGAAAAGCTTGGAAAATTTTCAAACAGCAGCTCTAACAGGGGGCAAAAATCTGCTCGAAACCGAAATTTCAAATCACTCTAGTATCTCCATTCCCCAACCTCTAACATCTCCAAAATCAGGAATCCTAGCCAAGCAATAGCACAAACACCTTGCATGCAAGCCAAATAGAGCCCCACCACCTAGGGTTTTACCTCAAATCTTTACCCAAGGAGGAAAAGGAGGTGGAGCAGACGCCGGGGAAGGAGTCGCTGGAGCTGGCTGAGGTGGGGTCGCCGAGCTGCTGGAGGAGGGGCGCCCGGAGGGGCCACGGCCAGGAGGGGGAGCCCCGAGCCAGTGCTGCTGCGGCTTCTCTTCTTTGCTTTATTCTTGTTCTTTGCTAGAGGAGGGGTGCTGGCAGGGAGAAGGAGATGGAGGCGCAGGAGGAAGGCCACCAGGAAATGGAGGTGCAGGAGGAAGGCCACCAGGGTCGGCCAGGAGATGGCCAGGAAAAAATGAAAGAAGGGGAAAGAAAGAAAAGGAGGAGTCGGCAATGCTAGCCCACATGCAATGTCAGCCACTCATTTGATGGAAGAGAGAGGGAGAGGTTAGGTGCAATTCCCAAAACACCCCTCCTACAAACAAAATCCAACTTTCAATCCAATTAGCGCGAACCAAGTATTAAATTCTTGGCATGAAACGACGATTGTCAATAAAATACCGCCGCCAAACAATACGGCTCAAAAGATACTTCAACTGAAAAACTAGCGCAACAATCAAAACCTTTACTAAAAGCTTCGAAAACGCGACAATAAATATTTTCTCCCAAATACAAATCCCTGAATCACGAAGGTGGAATAATTACCGGTCGAAAACCCTAGCAAAAGAGATTTGCGGTATTACACTCTTCCCCCCTTTAACAGAATTCGACCTCGAATTCTGACCACGACAGGAACACCAACAAAAACAACGGAAACAAAATACAAAACAAGGATACCCGAAACAACAAATCCAGGTATTTATCACGCTAGAGGAACTCCAAAATTCAATCCACTTCTCTTCCCAATAAAAGAAGCAAGTAACTTAACTCATTCCATCCCTTTCGAATCAACATTCACTTTTCCTCCTTAAATTGGCATGGCGCAAGACCCAGAGCAGCATGACCAAAATTCCCAAATCATACCAAACTACACTTGGTTCTTTTTCTTAAGAGGGTCTCGCCTTCACATTTTTTTAACTCACATAATCAAACCCAAGAGTATAAATCTTTACTATACTCAACACGACACCACAAACAATCACAATCTTTAACTCCAGCTAGAATGCAAAAGAGATACAATTCTCTTTAAACCAATAAACCACATACATCACCTTGGAGAATATTTAACAAGAACCCATGATCACTCTATTTCCTTTCATAAGCCAAATCGCAAAGGCAAATTCAAATCTCGAACATCTCAAGAACCTCTTTTATCATTTTCAATCAACACGATCAAATTGATCCTCCCAAACAAGCTAAACAACGAAATCACATATCCCCCACTCTTACAAAGACATAGAACCTCAGTCCTCACAACCAGGTCTAACATGACACTAAACTCGTCTTCGTTGCCGTCACCCAAAGAAGGCAAAACCAGAAACTGACGAGAGAAAAATCAGCGAATACTCAACTGAGAAGAGAAACTTCACAAACAGACACGAAATCGAAGAGAACTCCATTCTTTGAACAGCATAAACCAATCCTCCCACCTTGAGCCCTAAGGTGGAAAGCTTCACAACAACGAATCACTCGATCAAGAAGCCACACAACACACTAATCCCAACATCAACATTTCGGAAATAGCAAAACGATCCTGAAATCCAACATTTTCCATTACATCTATTTATTTCCTTTAAATGGCAAATCCAAAGACTATCATCACACTATTCCATAAGTATGCATTCTTTCTTCCTCACAATCTTTCATCTACTAACTCCACCACTTGGCGAAACACAACTCATATGGCAATTTCAATTGCACACCAACAAAATGCCTTAAACAGAAGGCAACCTTCCAAATAATTACACTGACAACCCCATTTCCATATGCAATTAAACCTGAGTTCATCCTACATCCCATTATCTCTAAAACTCATGCACCTTTAACAATAGAGGTTCCAATGCTCACACTTAGCGCCTTAGGGAAACACCAACAAGACTTAGCAAGAATCTCATAACTACTCTTCCTTGAATCACTTTCTCCAGAATTTGTCCTTTCGATTACTTTCATCCGCGTTCGGAAATGTTTTCACCAAGATTAAATAAATTCTACCCCACTAATTCATCAAAGAAAACAGGTTGAAATTTTGTCCCCATTAACTTACCATCCAAAATTCCTATCAAATCGATCATATGATGAATACAAAGATCAACTACCTACGATTCCAATGATTTAGACAATTGAACCCCATCAACTTATTTAACAAGTTCCTCAACCAAACTTGTTATTACTTCTTTGACACACTGTAACACCATTTCTAAATCTCCATTTATAACCGTAGATCACCCTGACCCACAACTTACTCTAACTATCGAATTTTCCTTTCCAGAAAAACCAACGAAAACTTCCAAAGAAACTCGACTCTCGAAAGACTTAGAAAATGACAGGGCTCAAGCCTTGCCATTCAACAGATCTCCACACCAATCATCAAACTCCAAAATTCCACGAAGGAAAGGGTTTACACAAATCAATTCACAGAAAGGAAAAGCGAATCGATCAAATAACACTTTTCCTTTAAAGCCCCACATCCAAAACTTAATCCCGGAGAACGATAACACGAAGAAATCCATGACTTCCCCGTCAACAACCAATGAGGCGCAACACCAAAACCCCTTTTCTTTGACTTAAACCCAAAAAGACCAAATGAGTCAAAGCCTGGAAAACTTACTCCATCAATTCCCCCATCTACAGTAGAAGTATAACAACTCCTTGTAAACTGGGAGAATGATCAACACAAGAAAGAATCCATAACTTTCTCCACAAAACAACTAAAAGAGGTGCAAAACAATACTCTTCGATTTACAACAAAGGAATTAGGACTATCTTCACGGGGATTATGGATCCCGGTGTTTGCTTTCAAGCTAGCCGCTCCGACCACACGGCTACAGACGAGGGGCGAAATCTCTTGACACAAAGAGTCCCACCGCCCCCACAAAACAAAACACCACTTCAAAATCATAACCATCAATAATACCATAGCCTCATCAAGACTAACATAAAACATAGCATCAATAACGAAATAAACATTGCAGCACAACGCGACGATAACCCATCCCTTTCCTACTGTGCATCAGAGTGTGTCAAGTTTTAAATTAATTAACCATTCTACCTCAACTTTTAAGGTTGTTGCCCTAGGGACACATTTTAAAGGTTCAACCTAAACCATATTTATACTTTCATACAACAAAATTTTAATTCAATCCAGAATTAATCACTACATTCAAACACCACGGACCTGAAGCCCGCTCTGATACCAACTGTAACACCCCGGCGCCAAACGCACCGCGAATGCTACCAAAACCTCGCTTCACTAGCGACACCCCTCGGACTCACACATGTCCAAAGGGTTACCAATCCAAGATAATTCTCCACAACAAGATCAATTAAACCGAGAATTACCGAAGAAGACATAAAAACATAACATCTCTATGAACTTGACTGCAATCAACCACTAAACTCTAAAACGGTTTAAAACTAAGCCACCGAAATTCTCAAAATTTCAAGAAGACTTCCTAAAACTAGGACATCCACTCAGTGAGACAAAAGAATAATAACAGTTGTATAATATATCAATCACTCGAAATAGAATGAAACCATCTAGCAGGTCCTTAGATAAACGATCATATAACCAACCGGCAATTAATCGACTACGCAACGACGATCAACACATTACACTAGCATTAGTTACAACCAGACTTAACAAAACAATTGAATTGGTTGTTGTTGACCGAAGTCGTGCACGTGATACTACTCCCAAACAGACGAATCCGCTTCAAGGTACCTAAAACGGGAAGCAAACAAGCGTGGGTCCAAGACTCAGCAAAGTGCAACATTAATAAAAAGTAATGAATTCAATTGAATTACTTTTACTCTAGAATTTGATATGGCCATTACTAAAGGAAATCAACAAGTAAAAGAAACGATAACTAACTCCACTTACCACACCAACTCGAAAACATAACTAAATCTTACCTCGCCTCAATAAACATTTACGGATGAGTCCACGCCTCAATCCTCAACCCGTTCTTCCCATTCTCATCAATCCCAATTATCGGTTGCAACACACAATGCAATGGAATGCATTTATGCTTTCATACTCAAGTGCACAAAACATACAAAAGCAGAATCTCATATCCATACATTACAATCAACTCATTAAATATGATTCATCATTGTCCATGCAATGCAAATGCTTGCATGTTCTTATGCTCATCTCATTTCGCCATTCTCATGCACAGTTCACCATTCTCATGCATATGATGCATTCTCATACATATTTCACCATTCTCATGCATATGATGCATTCTCATACATATGATGCATTCTCATGCATATGGTGCATCATGCATGACTCATCTCCTCTTTTTAGCAAATAGGTATTGCCGAGCACCACCCGCCGTCGTGCCCTCAAACCCAATCATCCCGTGGAAGGGCCTCGCGTAAAGCACAGACTTGCCCGCTACCCAAAGAGCGGGTCCCACGCTTCTTCATCGCTCCCATCCACGCTAGTGGATGGGACTACGGGGTAGGAACTCCGAGCACACCGGATTAGTCATACAGTCCGTATGACTTTCTCACCGCCCTTGCTCAATGCACTTTTCTTGAATGCACATATGCAAATGCCATTCTCAATATCATATCCAAATTCTCAACTTCCAATTCACATTCTCAACACTCACAATCATATTCTCAACACTCATAATCACATTCTCAACACTCATAATCATATTCTCAACATCATAATCACATCCTCAACATTCATATTCGTACTCACATCACCAATACTCGAGTAATTACTAATTCCATCTATCTTGATTTTAAATCAAACCATTTTCGCAATCAAATTCCATACTCCGTCCTCACATTCATTTATCTTCAATATTTCATACAAAAACCATAATCTTTTAACATGACTACGAATTGAACCATTATTCTTGAATCAAAACTCATGGCTTTGATATCAATAATACCCTAATCCTACTAATAAGCACCAACACGGAACACAAGTTAGCACAACAAGTCATATCGACAAGGCACATAATTCTTCAATGTAGCACACATAGCAAACAAACAAGGATGCACATGCAAGTTTCATCCATACTAGTGTTGTCAATGTAACCACAACAAGCATTAGCGGCTCTCATATCAACTTGATCAAGACATGCAATCTACAATTCACAAAATTCAATCAATTGATGCACTTGCATATAATCTCGGTTAGAACGATAGCATAACCAATTAACCATTCTCACTCATCACATCGCAAGCAAAATCAAACATGAAAATACTACAATAACACATGGATAATTATATGATTTCGAAACCAATTGGCCACCTAAGCCACAACCGAAGTTAATACACTTGCCTTCAATCTTCTCGAGATGCGGTTGCTACACCCGGGGTCACACCACCTGCACATAGATATAGCCCACTCAAAACACGCCCAAAATCATCACAAGACTCATAGCTAAGTGCACTTCGCAACCCACTCCTATAACCCGAAAACAGGAATTTGCCACCCGGGACAGCACTTGGTAAAATGGGCATAACTTTCAAACGGCTGAACGAAACTTAGCGATTCTGGACTTCATTGAAACGTAATTTGATTATATACAACTTTTTCTATAGCCAACCGACCAGGAAAAGCACCGATTATTCCCAGATTTGCGACGAACAGCAGACAGCCGTAAAAATGCTTCGCTCTGGACAGCACGCGGAAAAAGAACCATAACTTTCAAACGGCTGAATGAAACTTGTTGATTTCAGTCTATATTGAAAGGTAATTCAATTATCTACAACTTTCGTTATAGCTAAACCCCCAAGAAACGCTTGGAAAATTTTCAAACAGCAGCTCTAACAGGGGGCAAAAATCTGCTCGAAACCGAAATTTCAAATCACTCTAGTATCTCCATTCCCCAACCTCTAACATCTCCAAAATCAGGAATCCTAGCCAAGCAATAGCACAAACACCTTGCATGCAAGCCAAATAGAGCCCCACCACCTAGGGTTTTTACCTCAGATCTTTACCCAAGGAGGAAAAGGGGAGGTGGAGCAGACGGCCGGAGGAGTCGTGGAGCTGGCTGGAGGTGGGGTCGCCGAGCTGCTGGCGGGAGGAGGGCGCCTGAGGGCCACTGGCCAGGAGGGGGAGCCCCGAGCCACCGCTGCTCATTTGCTACTCAGGCTTGCTTCTTTATTCTTATTGCTTTGCTAGAGGAGGGGTGCCGGCAGGGAGAAGGAGATGGAGGCGCAGGAGGAAGGCCACCAGGAAATGGAGGTGCAGGAGGATGGCCACCAGGGTCGGCCAGGAGATGGCCAGGAAAAAATGAAAGAAGGGGAAAGAAAGAAAAGGAGGAGTCGGCAATGCTAGCCCACATGCAATGTCAGCCACTCATTTGAAGGAAGAGAGAGGGAGAGGTTAGGTGCAATTCCCAAAACACCCCTCCTACAAACAAAATCCAACTTTCAATCCAATTAGCGCGAACCAAGTATTAAATTCTTGGCATGAAACGACGATTGTCAAGAAAATACCGCCAAACAATACGGCTCAAAAGATACTTCAAGCTGAAAAACTAAGCGCAACAACCAAAACCTTTACTAAAAGCTTCAAAAACGACAATAAATATTTTCTCCCAAATACAAATCCACGAATCACGAAGGTGGAATAATTACAAATGAAAACCCTAGCAAAAGAGATTTGTGGTATTCTGCGCGGTTTGTGGAGTGGGCCGGCAATGATAAAATTATCATTGCGGTTCTATTTTCGATCAAGCGATGATAGACTATCACTGCCGGTTGTTGTGGCAAACCGGCAGTGACAGTCCACCCCTATAAATTCAAAGGCCGCACTCTCCTCTCAGTTACCCTAACCTAGTCCGCACCCTCCTCTCAATTACAACACCATCGCCTCGGAGCTCCCCACTGCCTCGACCATCCCCGTAGTCGCCTCCACTCGGATCGCCGCTGTTGCCTCACCTCAAAGTTCGCCGCCGCCGCCGCCTTGTCTTGAGATGCCGTCGCCTCTTCCTCGAACCGCCGCTATCACCACGCCTCGGACTGCCGCCGTCGTCTTTGCCTCGGACTGCACCGTCTCCTCACGTCGAAGCTCCCTGCCGCCGCCTTGACTCAGGCCACTGTTGCCTCGCTCACCTCGGGCCACCGCTGCCAAACTGAAGTAAACTTCAATTTCCGGCAGTGTTGTTTTCTTAGTTGTTAATGCAAGAATTAACTAATGCTGTTAGTTGTTAATGCAAGAATTAGTGTGGGATTTGTTGGGTTAATCTCGACTTGTGTGTGTTAAAATTGTTGCTTGAAGTCAAGTCCGTGAGGGAGTGTGTTTTGTGTTGTCTCAAGTATGGCGTAAAAGTAGCGTGTTGGTTAGTTCGTTTTGTGATTCCGAGTAATCGGATTGTGGGTATGTATTAGTATTGTAATGAATCTCACAAGTATCATTATTTATCCTATTATGAACCATCGATCAAGTAGGCATTGCTTTAACTAATCAAGGCATCGTATAAAAAACATGTATGTTTTTATGCTAGATCTCTATGCATTATATCGAACAAGCGGATGATGATGTACATTGTTGACGCCAAAACGTGAAGAGGGTTTCGGTTGCAACACACCGCATTTAACACCGGTTCAAGTATGCTTGAAGCGTGCCAATCGATTTGACCATGCAATCGATAAGGAAAGAGTTGTAAATTCAATCAAGCCGATCCTCAAGATGAATCGGCTAAAATCAAGAATCAGCCGGAAAGCCGATTAGATGGGTAACTAGATTAGCCGATTAAGACTAATCCGGGGGTAAAAGGTAGATCGATTCTGAAAAGGCGATGCGCAACAAGACGAACAAATCAAACTCGAAAAAAGCCAATGACGATCAAACAATCGGCGATCGCTAACTTTATTTGATCGATGTCGACTTACAGAGGAAAGATTACAATGCTAAAAAGACTAAGAACTACGGAAAGTAAAAACTGGTAGATGTGTTGGTTGATTGTGGATGCCCTTCTTCAAATAGCCTTGGTGCGCCTTATATACCCGCCTAGCCGATCCGAGTCCTGATCCAACACGACAACGTAGTCCGAATCGGCTTTGTAGTTTCCTATCTGGTCTCTAGTTTCCAATTATCTACACGTCGTATAGGATTTCCATATGCTTATCCAAATCTCCCACAGATACTCTCGTACCTTATCCAAACTCATGCTTTTCTGCCGATTCTTCTGGAAATTTCAAAAAACTGGTGCAAACATATGCCCCCCATTTTTGGAAGATAACATGTTATCTTTCAAAAATATGTATCGGCTTTTTCATCGATCGGCTTATTCACTGTTGGTTTAGGGAATCGCGTCAATAACTGCCGCGCCGTAAAAATCTCGGTGCGGTTTAATGGCAGGTGTCGCCTCAAATTCGCTTCCCGCCACTTTTACTTTTCACCGCCCTATATATATGCGGGACCCCCACGGTCATTCTCATGCTTCCCAGCTCTCGCATCTTCCGAAATCGGCTTTCACTCTTGATGAAACCTGCGTTCCAGACTTCATCGCACCAAAGAATCAATCTCACTTTTCCTCAATCCATGAATGGATCCCTCTCGTCATCGATCCCGATTCCTGAAAGTAAAGACCAATACTACCTAGGGCCGGTAGGGAATTTGACTATTGATACGGTAATTAACGAAGACATCCCTAGACTTCCTTTATCGGCAAAAGGTTACAATATAATGAGTGGGGAAAGAGCTTTAGAGCTTGGCGACAAAGACTCAAAGGCCGGAGATCATGGTATATCTGTAGCAGCCCAAAAGAGATCTGAATGGGAAAGAGGCGGTATGGCCGAAAGTGTCCGCCGCTAAGCCTAGCCAATCCGAAGCCAATGAGCCCTTGGTGGCCACGGCATGCTACTTTTGGTCGAGACTCTTTTAATGCTTTTCTCTTTCGCTCGAGCCCAATCGCCCAACCCTTTTGGACGAGCGAGTTGTGTTGCCTTAGGCGGATGGAGACCAAATATCACTTATAGCGGCGAGCCCGCGATTCGAGCCAATCCGATCGAAAGGTGAAGGATGGTCGAATTACATTTTGCACAACAACAAAGTTAATGGCTTGGTATCGGACGAAGAGCATGCAGCCTTCTTGAATCTGTGGCTCAATCGGTTCATTTTTTGTGGAGCGTCTCTGGGTCCAACATAGGCATATCAGTTTGTAGCAGAGCAGTTAGTAGAAGGCCGTCGGCTTGCGCTTGGGAAAATGCTTCTTGGAGCTGTCTACCAGATGATGCACGTCATTAGGAGTCGGCTTTTTTCCGGATTTGCTCAATTTGTTGTTGGCAACATCGGCGGTCCTTTATGGTTTATTCAATTATGGCTTTACAATATGTTTAGCCGATCACTGATCCCGGATCATCTAGATGACACTTCGCCTTCCCACGCGAAGACTATCTGAAGGCACCACCCCCAATACCGAGCTAGTCGATCATACGGGAAAGACTAGTTATGTGTACAGTGGAGATGTCGAGTTACCCCGCTGATTTCAAGAAGTATCTTTCATTCTTTCTTCACTTGGACAACACGATTTTCGGTCAGCATGACTTCTTTCCATACAGTAGTTCAGCCGATTTTCAGTGGCCTTCCTTTCTTCACCTAGATGCCGATAGCTCTCGATGCGACATCAACCTTAGAGTTGTATCGAATCTTCCTTTCTCCTTGCATTCTTCATGTCGGCTTGAACTCCCGTAATAGGACTTTTCAGCCGTCATATGAATTCTACCACCCTTCTGTGTACGCCCGTCAGCTGGGTTTTGGCCAAGTGATACCTTCTTTGCCGATTCTTGATCGCCTTGAGCCCAGAGCCAAAGTGACAAACGCCGCAGCAGCCGAGAAAATCTCAGAATTGACCGATGAGCTTCAAGTTATTAACCTTCCAAGTTTTTCTGAACTCCGTCAATCGGTCATTCTCAGCTTGGTGGGTACCCATATCAGAAGCGCTCTATTTGGACCGCACGCCGTCGGCTGTTATTGAGAAGTTTTTACCGGACTATCATGAGCCGACAGTGGTCCCTTCTAGCGAAGAGATTCGAGTGAGAGCTCGATTCCTCCAAATTTTGCCGGATTATAATAACTCATCCAGAGTCAGAGAGGTATCGGCTTATTTTTCTTTATGATTTTTATATTTGATATTTTCTTCTCTGATCATGTTTCTAACCGTTTAGTCTTGCTTTTTCCAGGATGCTGCAACTGGCAAGACTGTTGCCGTTCCATCGGCTAGTGAGCCCAAAAGAAAAAGACCACATCAAACAACAGGTTTGACTGGTTATTCTTCTGGTAGCCTTGGCGTCCAGAGCCCGTCATTGTCGGATCTCGCAAAAGGCCGCCTCTCAAGTAAGTGTTCTTAGCCGATAATCGCTTTTTGCCTTCTATTGCCGATCCAATCTAACATCTTTTGATTTGGCAGAGAAGCCTAAATCGACCAAAGCTCCAGCCCGTCGACAGAAACGCAAAGAACAGAGTGCTGAGAGCTCCCCTCGTGCATCGGCTTTTTTGGAGGTAAACCCTTTCCTCAATTTTTATGCCCATATGCCAAGATGTTACTTGATCTAAATACATTCTCGTTTTAGCCGATAGCATCGGCTCAAGCAACAGCGCGATTGCCGATCTTCGAGGATCTTTGTTGCTAGTCCTTGATACCGCCCTCAAAGACGGCGTACTCATCGCTCCGCTACCTCCATCGGCCCCCTCTGCATCTAAGCCTGTGACAGAGGACTGGTCGACAAGACGGATCTGCTCGGCTTTTCTCTCGACGAGCTAGAGGACCCGGAAGTGATGGCCGGCGACTATGTCACCGATATTCGTAACATCATTGTCGTTTCTCAGAAGGCATCAGCTGCGGTTGTCCAGTCAGGCCTGAATATGCAGGAGAAATTGAATCGACTTTTGACTGTGATTTCACAACCGGAGGCAGAGATCCTGGCTGATGCTCAACCGATTCGCGATGCGATGGCCATTGTCGAAGCCGACCTTCCGCCAGAGGCCTTAAAAGCTATTTTGGACGTTTGCCATATAGATGAAAGGAGGGCGGAGGTTGAAGCGGCAACGGCCAGAATAGCTCAATGAGAAGCTCAGTACCGACGACGCCACGATTTGGATGAGTTGGTGGCCGATGCGAAGGCCAAAAAGAGGAAATATGACGAAGATTCTTCAACTCTCAAGGCCGCCAAGTCCGCCACGCAGAAGCTAGAGTTGACGAAGAAACGGCTTGAGGAGGAATTAGTTAAAGTAGAAGAAGACCTTGCGAACAACCTTGCCCTGGTGTATGCGCTATTTCAACATCTTTGAAAAGCCGAAAACCGATATTGGTCTTCGTAACGAAGGTGAAGGAACAGTCGGCAAAATTGTTCCAGTGCCTGGTACTACCAAAGCTGATGAAGACATTATATGCGGCGTTACGAGACATTGGCTCAAAGCTGCTGCGGCATTATCGGCTTTAGGAGCTAGCATCCCCGGGTCAGGCTTGTAGTCTGTTGGTGTGGGCGTATGTTTAAAACAACGCTGTTTTTTGTCAAGACTCTTTGTAATGCACTTAGTCATTTGTTTAACCGATCAGATGATTTTACTTTAATCTATTTGTTTAACCGATTTTGTCTTTAAATTCTTTTACATTGTATTCTTAATCACGCACCGACCCAAAACTAGGGTAATACCGCTTTAGATACTTTCTGTTGATCGCCTTAGGTAATACTAGCCCCTCAAGTGTTTCGAGTATATATGCGTTTCCACCGACAAGCCGATTTACTTTATACGGTCCTTCCCATGTAGGCGACCATTTACCGAATCGATTATCCTTAGACCCGATCGGCAGTATTGTCTTCCATACTAAATCGGCTTCGCTGAAGGATTTTGGCACAACTTTTTTATTATAAGCCCTTGCAACTTTTTCTTTATTCTTCTTAAGCCGATTCAAAGTAACCAGCCTTAGTTCTGCCAAATCATCCAGGTTGTATAGCAACAATTCTTTGTGTATTCGATTACGATAGATTGTTACGCCTTGCTACTAGATCGATTCAATATTTATTTCTACGCAACACGGCCTCTTGGCCATATACCAGCTGATATGGTGATAATTTAGTCGATCTGTGAAATGCTAGTCGATAAGCCCACAAAGACTCCGACAGTGTAGAGTGCCAATTCTGAGGCTTTTCATCAATTTTTCTTCTAATCAGCTTGATCAACGTTTTGTTAGACGATTCGGCTTGCCCATTGGCCTCAGCGTAATATGGCGATGAGTTGAGTAGTTTGATGCCCAAGCTTTCTGCAAAGCTTTTAAAATCATTAGACATGAACACGGTTCCTTGATCGGTTGTGATAGTCTGGGGGATACCGAATCGATGGATAATGTGTTCATTGACAAAGCCGATAGCTTCCATGCTGGTGACTTTCTTAAGCGGAACAGCTTCTACCCATTTCGAAAAATAACCAGTGGCTGCGAGGATAAACTTATGGCCTTTGTTTGTTGCCGGGAATATCTGGCCGATTACATCTATTCCCCATCCTCTGAACGGCCATGGTTTAATAATCGGATGTAAAGCCGATGCTGGTGCAAGTTGCACGTTCCCAAATTTTTGACAAGTTTGGCACCCTTTATAGTATCTGAAACAATCTTCGGCAAAGATCGGCCAAAAATACCCAGTTCGTCTTAGGATCCACTTCATTTTGTGGGCCGATTGATGTGCTCCGCAAATTCCTTCGTGTACTTCTCCCATAGCCACTTTTGCCTCTTCATCGCCTAGACATCGTAGAAGCAATCCTTCCAAAGTCCGATAGTATAATTCCCCTTCCATCACGACGTATTTCAATGCTTTCTGGCGAACCTTACGTGCAGTAGGCCTGGATGGATCTAATAGGTAAGCTTTTATTTCTGTCCTCCAGTCGGCATTACCAACACACAGTACTGTTTTGTCGATTAATTCGAATGCTCCGTATCGACTGCATTCCTTGTAGCCCGAAGCTGCCTGGGCCAAGGCATTGGCTCTGTTGTTCATCTCTCTGGGCACATAGCCGATATGGAACGATGTGAAAGTATTGATAACCTCAAGACAATGTTCCAGATACTTTGATAACACCTCATCATTGCATTTAAATTCCCCTTTAATTTGTTGTACCACTAGTAATGAGTCGCCATATGCTTCTATACTACTCACCCCAATACTATCTGCCAACTGCAGTCCTTTGAGCAGTGCTTCGTATTCAGCTTGGTTATTAGAGCATCGGCTTTTAAGCCGATATGCAAACTCTATGTCGTGTCCTTTTGGCGAAGTTAGTACAATACCTATTCCACTTCCTTCCTGGCAAGCTGATCCATCAAAATACAGTTGCCAGGGAGCTACATCGACCATTCCTACCATAGTGTCGTGTCCTGTTATGAAATCGGCTATCACTTGGCCCTTAATGGCTTTAGCCGATTCATACTGTAGGTCGAACTCGGTCAGGGCGTAGGCCCACTTCCCAAGTCGTCCTCTTAGAATCGGAGCAGACAGCATGTATTTGACAACGTCGGTTCTACATACTACTATGCAGGTTGATGCTAATACATAGTGTCTCAATTTTGTGCAAGCAAAATATAATGATAAACATAATTTTTCTACTGGAGGATACCTGGTCTCGGCGTCCAAGAGTTGTCGGCTTAAGTAAAATATTACACGTTCTTTACCATCATTCTCTTGCGCCAATACGGCTCCAATGGTATCGTTTTCAGCCGATACATACAACTTGAATGGAATACCTTTACGGGTGCGGCAGATCGGTGGCGATGCTAAGTATTGCTTTATATCATCAAAAGCCTTCTGCGATCGGCTCCCCACAAACTCTGATGATCCTTGACTTTAGCGATGGCGTAAAAGTCTGAATCTTACCGAACATTCAAATAAATCGTCTTAAGTAGTTAATTTTGCCGATCAGCTTTTGCAGCTCATTCTTGCATGTTGGCGGTTTTGTGTTTACTATGGCTTTGACCCTTGTCTGGCTAACTTCAATCCCTCTTTGATGTACCATGAAACCAAGGAATTGACCGGCCGACACACCAAATGCACACTTTAAAGGATTCATCTTCAGCCCGTGAGCTCTTGTGTTCTGAAATACTTTTTCTAAATCGGCCAAATGCTGCCAATCTTCTTTGGATTTAACCACTACATCGTCGATGTAAATTTCGACAATGTTGCCGATTAGATTGTGAAAGATCAAATTCATGGCGCGTTGATAAGTAGCACCTGCGTTTTTTAAGCCGAATGTCATTACTGGCCATTCATACAACCCTAACGCACTGGGCATCCGAAGGCGGTTTTGGGGACATCGACCGCCATGAATATCTGGTTATATCCAGCGTTGCCCAAGAAAGCGATAATCTTATTACCGATGCAGCATCGATAAGCATATCGGCTATAGGCATCGGATATTCATCTTTTGGTGTGGCTTTGTTCAAATCCCTGAAATCTACGCATACACGCAGCTTACCGTTCTTCTTCATGACAGGCACAATGTTTGATACCCACTCGGCATATCGGCAAGGCCTTATGAACTTGGCCTCTTGCAACCTTTCAATTTCTTCTTTTATTACATCATGCAACTCCGGATTACAACGACGGGGGGTTGCTTATATGGCCGATACCCCAGCTTGATAGGTAGCCGATGTTCTACCAACTGTCGGCTTAATCCAGGCATTTCGTAATACTCCCGGTAAAGCAGTCCCTGTACTCTCTAAGTATTTTGACTAACTTATTTTTATATTCTAGATCTAAATTTGCACTTACAAAAGTTGGCCTTTTCTATCGCCTTCTCCTATATCGACTTCCTCAAGCATATCGTGATGAACCCTTGGCCTAGTCTTTAGTTCGAAATCCTCGATAGCCTCACTTGAATTTATCGCATGCCGATAGCTTTTCACTTTATCTTGTAAAATTTGGATAATTTCGACTCCATCTTCTCAAGACTTCGTCACTTAGATCAAGCGTGCTTACCTAACACCGATCGGCGTAAACCAGATTTCGATGCATATGAAGTCGTAATCGTCTAGTGCCCTACCGATATGCATTTCGCTTCTTCATGTGGCCAATTTACATCGAGTAGCCATGGCAATATGAGCGATGTATCGTGAGACGATTTCAACCTCATCTCCGTCCCATTGCACAAGAAGTTGGTGCATTGTTGAGGGGATACAACAATTGGCATGTATCCAATCTCGCCCAAGAAGTATGCTGTAACTCCCTTTGGCTTCAATTACGAAGAACGCGGTCGGCAAAGTTTTTCGGCCGACGGTCAATTCGGTAACCAATACCCCTTTTGCTTCAGTGGGATCACCGGTGAAGTCATTTAGCACCATGTTTGTCTTGATCAGGTCTTCATCGGTTTTGCCCAACTTTTTACAAGTGGAAAGTGGCATTAAATTCACAGTAGCCCCTCCATCTACAAGCATCCTTGATATCGGCTTTCCATTGATGTAGCCTTTCAAGTACAACGGCTTTAGATGCCGATGAGGATCTTGTGGCTTCTCAAATACTGCATCCTGTGCACCCAAGCATAGTTGAGCAAATGTATCTTTAGCCGATTCAGTTTTAATTCTGAATTCGGCTGGTAAGGTGAATACCATATTGATATCCATAGGAGGAGTACCATCTCGAATCATTGGTGACATCAAATCGTCTGAGGAATCCGATTCTTCGTCGGATTGTTGCTTCTTTCTCCATTCCTTTGTAACAAGTTTTACTGGCCGCAATTCATTAAAAGCTTGATCTCTTTGTTTTTCTTCTTCGACTTCTCTCATTTCTTGCGTCCTTAGGCGTTGAAGCCGTCTGCGTTGCGACCGGCTAAGTTCAGTAGGGCACCATCTAGGCTTTGGTTCGACTGGCTTGCGGATTTTACCAACCAAATTCTCAGCAGGCCCTTCCGTGTCTTGGTTTAGTGCACCTAGCCTCTCTTTTATCGGCCTCTTATGCCCTGACTCATCTTGATCTGGTGTTGGCCTAAATAGGCGCTCTTTTACCGATTGCCTTGGCCAACTTATTTGCGGGTAATGTTCCATGGGGCATGCCCTTGAGGATGGTAGTGCCATACCTTTTTCCAAGCAGAATTGCCAAAAAGGACATCTTTCATGAGCTCTTTCCGCGTTGTTTGGTCGTCGTGAGTTATTTGGCCGAAACGCATTGTTCGGCCGATACGGTTCGTTTGGTCGGCGAAACTGCTGTTTTTGTCGATGGCTCGTTCTCTCGTACTTCTCAAGCAACTGCGAGAAAGTTGGCCTTGGTTTAAATGCCGGTTTCCGGGGTGGAGACCTCTCGGCTTTGTACCATCGCCCGATTTGTAGTTCCCCTTTTGGCTTTATTGTCCTTGAGTTCTTCCCATCTTGATCGGCTTCAATTTGAAGAGAGCCGATCGTTATCTTCAGTGTCTCTCCTTTAGAGCTTGATTCTATGCCGACTTGCCGTGTTGTTATGGGTCTCTCATCGACAATCTGTTTTCCTTTGCCGGAGAATTGAACCACGTTGATTGGGAAAGGGTTGACATCAACTTCCATGGCTGGCTCCTCTGCAAACTTGAGCCGACCATCTTCTATAGCCGACTGTATCTGTTGCCGAAAAATATTGCAATCGTTAGTGTTATGAGAAAAGGAATGATGCCACTTACAGTATCGCCGCTTCTTGATTTAAATCAATTTGAAGGTATGGTATGCCCTTCAGGTAGCCGTATCGTTTCTCTTGTAATAACATATCAAATATGCGGTCACATTTGGATACATCAAAAGTGTATTTTACTTCCGACTTACTCCTAGTCGGCTTGAGCCATGAACAGACGAGTGGCTTTTTAGAACCTTTTATCCATTCGGCTATATTCACGTCTGCTTCATCTTCAGAAGTCTCACTAGAACTATACTCCACCATGTTTATTTTAGCCTTATCTTTAACATTGTTATTTAATCTAATTTTGTCTTTGAATTCTTTACTTAAATATCGGCCTTCTTGTGCTGATACTCGATGGAGCAGATGGCTTAGATCTGTGAACTCCTGTCCCGCAAGCTTTTCTTTAAGCGGAGGAATTAATCCCTGAAACGCTAAATCGGCTAGTTGGTTATCGGGTAATACTACGCTAAAACACCGATTTCGCACTTCTCTGAACCTCCTGATGTAGTCAGAAGCCGATTCGCCAAACTTCTGCCGGACAGCACTTAGATCTGAAATTCTCAATTCCAGACTACCAGAGAAAAAGTACTCATGAAATCGGCTCTCTAAATCGTTCCAAAAGTGGACTGAATTTGGAGGCAGATTCGTAAACCAAGTGAAAGCAATTCCTGACAAAGATAATGGAAAAAGTCTAATTTTCAACCCATCGATTGAGTTGCTTTCCACCGGGCGATAAATCGTCCAACGTGTTCTAAAGTGGTGACCGAATCATCCCCTGAAAATTTCGCAAAATCGGGAATCCTGAAGTTGTGGGGATATGGCATCCGGTCAATGTAGTCTGGGTGCGGCTTTTTATAGCCGATCGTTTTTCCTTTGGGCTGTAAGCTAAATTGATCTCTCAAGACCATAGAAATCTGATTAGCCCAATTGATGTTATTGGCTGATGTAACACCAGGGTTTGGCCAATTGGGATGAATAGTATCCTGCCCCCCGAGTGCAAACTCGGCTGGCCGACTCGATCTAGCCGATGGGTATTGTTGTTGCCATGGTTCATACCCATCGGCTCTGACAGCCGGCACCTCGGGCAATGGAACGAACGGCTCTGTGTATGTAACCACTTTGTATGGAGCCGTGGTTCTAACTTGGAACGGCCCTTGGGATTTGTCATTCTTATCTAACTCGATCGGCTGAGTAGCCGACTAAACGTAAGAAGTCCCAGAAGCCGATAGATCTAATTTTGCAGCATCAGTGTATGCATGGTAATGAGCAACTGGGTTTGGACGAGGGTTTGGTGGTGCCAACACTGTGGGCTGAGTCGGCATTAGTGAAGGTGTAGGTGCCGATGTTTTGACGGTGCTGGCATTTGGTGCCACAGAATAGACTGGGTACGTCGGAAGCGGCTGTAATGGGTCCATCAATCCTCCGGATGTTGCTAACTCTTGTGCAATCGTCTTTACGCTATTTTCTATCATCGGCTTCAAAGTTGTAACCAATGCCGATGATTGATTAATTAATGCATAATGCACAGACTGCTCAATCATAACTGATAGCTCAGCTTGAGCTGGCATATATCGGCTTACCGGAGTCGATGCAACGCCTGCTTCGCCGAGCGGATTCAGTGTTGGGAGCGCCATCTTCTGTGTGACCCCTCGTCGGGTTTTTTGGTAGTAATTCAGCATCAATTCTTCCAATGCAGCTTTTTGATCTTCGATTTCTTTGCGCTGCTCTGGAGTTAAATCGTCCAAAGTAGGGACGATTATGGCATCAGTGTTCACATCGGCTGGTGCGGTGGACTTGCCTGCAGTCATCTTCTCGATTGGTCCCACCGGGCGTGCCAAAAATGTGTTGACGCCAAAAACGTGAAGAGGATTTCTGGTTGCAACACACCAGACGAACACCGGGTTCAAGTATGCGCGAGCGTGCCAATCGATTTGACCATGCAATCAATAAGGGAAAGAGTTGTAAAATTCAATCAAGCCGATCCTCGAGGAGAATCGGCTAAAATCAAGAATCAGCCGGAAAGCCGATTAGAAGGGTAACTAGATTAGCCGATTAAGACTAATCCGGGGGTAAAAGGTAGATCGGTTCTGAAAAGGCGATGCGCAACAAGACAGAACAAATCAAACCTGAAAAAGCCAATGACGATCAAACAATCGGCGATGAGCAACTTTATTTGATCGATGTCGACTTACGAGAGGAAAGATTACAATGCTAAAAGACTAAGAACTACGGAAAGTAAAAGCGGTAGATGTGTTGGTTGATTGTGGATGCCCTTCTTCAAACAACCTTAGTGCTTTATATACCCGCCTAGCCGATCCGAGTCCTGATCCAACATGACAACGTAGTCCGAATCGGCTTTGTAGTTTCCTATCTGGTCTCTAGTTTCCAATTATCTACACGTCGTATAGGATTTCCATATGCTTATCCAAATCTCCCACAGATACTCTCGTACCTTATCCAAACTCATGCTTTTCTGCCAATTCTTCTGGAAATTTCAAAAAACTGGTGCAAACATACGTCTTGCAACCTTAAGTATATATATGTACAACCAATTCGCAATGTAAGCCATTTTAGCAAATATTTCACAACACTAATAAACTTTTATATTCTTTAGCAATATTTTGATAACTACACGCCTCTCTTTATGTCCTTGCTGCAAAAATCACAACATTTTATGACAACTCAATGGTCATTATACTCACATCCGGTGTTTAAGAAACTACGAGGACCGCTTGAAGCAACCTGAAATTTAGACATAAAAACCTCAGATACCTAAGCTGTTGTGGTCCATGGCATCACAACATTTATAGCTTAATTTGTAAAGTACACCAAAGGCACCCAAATAAAGATCTGTCATGCTCATCGCCCACTACAATCGAGAAAAAGAAAAGAACAAAACAAAAGTTTAACTGCAAACCAATTGAAGTATATGAACTCCAAGTTGTTTTTTAATAAAGCATTGCCTACTCCTTATAGTATAATTTTTTGAACATATTTATTTTTTATATGGTAAAGAGTATATAAAAAATAAAGGGTTTCAATGAATTTTTCAACCAAATCACATTAGAATAACTTAAAATTATTATTGAAGTATATTGAAAGTGATAAAGGAGTATTTAAGTGATATATTGAAAGTGGGAGTATGCACAATTGGAATATATATATATATATATATATATATATATCTATATATATATATAGAAGTATATGATGAAAAAAGACATATGGTGAAATCATGAAAGTAAGATGACTTGTTAGTTGTCCTAATGATTTATTGATAGTAGATTGTTGGTAGTCTTAGATCTTAGGTAGGTTTTTATACTGTGCATACTCATTGATTTTTAAATATTAGAATGCTACGAGTGTGACCATAACTTAAGTATCCATCTAGAGTTTGAGTCTAAATCTAAGCGTCCTACGTATTGTTTGTGAAACATGAAGACCAAAAATACGGTCGAGCTAAAAGACAAAGTTGGTCCTATTGGCTCTTTAAAAAAAAAAGATGGCATAGCTCATCTTTAATGCAATGGTGGCATCGTAACCCTAATTAGGCAAAGACACTATGAGGTACCCAATGGCCTTATATCCACTATAGCTCATCTTTAATGCAAAGCATATGTGTGTATAAAGATCAAAAAATATATATGTGTGTATAAAGCCCGATGCTCCATGGAATTGCACTTTTTCTAATATGTATGTATAAAGATGCTATACTTAGGCTCATATGCTTTTACGTCTATGTTCACTCATTACATCTATCTTCATTTCCTCGTTACGTCTTTCTTCGATACCATTGTATGTGTATATGTGTTAATTTGAAATTTCTGATAAACTTGCTAGGAATGGCCTCTAATCAGGGATAAGTGCCAGAGAGAGTTGGGCCCTCAAATATAGACGAAGTAGGAACAACTAGCCCAACGTACTACCTAAACTTATAGGATATTGACATGGAGCAACCTGGCGCCACTGCTATGGACCAACCTGACACCACTAACATAGGCGAGGTAAAGCATTAGTACATTGTGATTCCTAAAATATTGTAGGGTCAAACGGCTAATAAGATGATCAAATTGCAGGCTCAGACGTCTGATGAACAAAGGCGGCACGCAGGCCGTGGTCTGAGCAAGATGCCTAAGGGTCTTTACAATATAGTAGAGCTCTCGGCAGTCGGGGAACCTACTATACCCGAGTCATCGTTGGGGCCGTACAGAACAACATGCGGAGTACTTGCTAGGGATTATGTGCCCATCAGGTATAGATCATGGACCGGCCGCCGAGGTGACTAGTGCGTGGTTCCCGATGACCTGAAGGACTTGCTGTGGGACAAGCTAAAAGAAGTATTCCAATTCCCCCAAGGGTCCGAGTTGGTTGCAAAGAAACATGCACTATGCATCATGTGCACAGCGTGGAAGAATTGGAAGATGACACATAATAAGAACTATGTGAAGAAGAATGAAACGCTAAATTTTGACATGTACCCAAAGATAAGGGTGTTTTGGGAGGACTTTGTGTCGTACAAGAATTCTGAAGAAGCCCAGATAGTGAGTCAGAAAACAAGACTAACGTGGATAAGAATATGTACCCTCACACACTAGGCACTGGTGGCTACGTGAAGAAAATACATGCATGGGATAGGTGCGAAGAAGAACTAACCCGTAGGGGTGTCATTCTTGCGACGGCCGAGTTGACCGAACGATCGAAGCATTGGTTGCTTGGGAGGGGGGCTTCTATCTCGGATGATGGCAGCTTAAGCTTCAGAAGCGATAGAGCCGAAGAAGTGTCGCGCAAAATAACAGATGCTCATGTGCAGTCTTCTCAAGGCTTTTTCATGCCACGAAGGGAGAATGATGAGCTAACCGTTGCCCTGGGTAACAAGGAGCACCCTGGTCACACCCGAGGAGTTGGTTTGGTGCCGTGGAAAGAAGGCTTCCCAGCTGACGCATCATTGTACAGGCATCTGAAGAGAATAAGAGAAGATCAACTAGACCATTAAATACAAGATGCTGTGGCGAGAGCGTTAGTGGAACAAAGAGCGGAGCTAGATAAGGTTGTGGAGCAAGCAGTACAGAAAGCTCTCAGCTCATGACCGCCACCCGATGACAGCCCTCGGATCTTCAGTCACGGTGCTCGTAAGAGTAGCTACGCATCCACAGGGATCCCTGAAGAGCATGGACTCCATTTTCCAGTGGATGACATCATAGAACCGACACCGTGCAAGCTGCATTTATCCGCACATGGCATTACCATCAAGGTGGCTGATGGCAGGGCTTGGCCATGCGGCTCCTCGTAGGTTCTGCATTGCTGCTCGATACCGCTGGGATTCACTAGGGTCGAAGTTGATAGTGTAGTCTGCCAATACCACAAAATGGAGGTAGAGATCCCTGGTGAGGACAAA
Organism: Guadua angustifolia; assembly: GCA_036346375.1. NCBI lineage: Eukaryota > Viridiplantae > Streptophyta > Magnoliopsida > Poales > Poaceae > Guadua > Guadua angustifolia. The sequence goes on along the minus strand of CM070506.1, from coordinate 25,688,803 downwards.
AAAACAAACTTGGAGAAAATGTACATGGCTTCCTCGCGTGGCGCAAGAGCTTGATTAAGTTTGGCTCGGACGATGAGGATGACAAAGACAATGATGATGATGATCAGCCACACTCTCCACACAGAGACCTCTCACCCTTGTCGCCACCACACAGGAAAAGTCCAACTCCTCCATTGGCACCACCCAGGAAAAGTCCAACTCCTCCGCCGGCATATAAAAAGAATCGAACACCAGCACCATCTCGGAAGTCGACACCGTCGTATAGCAAATCTCGGTCATCTGTGAAGCCAGCATAGCCTCAAAAGAAATTACCAGCTGAGATGACTGAAGAAGAACAGAAAAAAGAAATAAGCGCCTGCGTAACATCCCACTTCAAAAAGGTGCAATCACCTGAGAAGACTAAAGTTGATGCTAATGCGCTGAAGTCTTTCTTGAGTATGGGAAAAGTAAAAAATACGGCGCGGGATTCTGAACCTTGCGAAATGTCAGACTACGAGTGCATCTCCAGAAAGTAATACTTGAAGGCAGCTAGTGCCGACGTGTTGAGATCGGAAGCTCAAGGAGATGCCGCTGAACAAAATCGTGCTCACGAGCAAGGTCTAATGTGGAAGTTCTTTCTAGGGCAACCGCTGGTTGAACCAGCTGATTTAGAGACCACCTAACAACACAACTGCAGCGCGTCCATCAGTAGTACATGCAGTAGTCCAATAATGGTACGGAGGCATTCCAAGTCAAATACGCATAATCGAATTTTCACAATGGGGATAACATCTTCTGGGTATTATTCGTCGAATTGTATATGTTGCACCAGTAAGATGCCCTGGACGTGAATATACTCAATCTAAACGGTGAGTTCCACGAGAAACTTTAATTCTATTGGAGTCGTTGAAAAACCAAAGTGAATGAGATGTACTCACACTATATTTGTAAACAGACTATTGTAAAAACCAAATAGTGAATATATTTGATTCTATTGTGATGCTTTACTATAGCGAGTTCCACGAGCAACTTTAATTCTATTGTGATGCTTTAATATATTTGAATTATGATTTAACGACGCTTTATATACTATATTGTTCTACCATATTAATATAAGGATGCTTTACATTAATGCAGAAAAAATATATAATGCAGAAAAAATATGCAATAAAAACATTTGGTGCATGGCTTGTCACTGCCGGTTCGTCAAAGAACCGACAGTGATATATGTATATCATTGCCGGTTCTTATTTCGAACTGGTAGTGATATGTATATATCAGTGCCAAATTTCGGTGTGAGCCGGCAGAGATAGTCCAACATCAATGCCAGTTGTACAACGAACCGGTAGTGATATCTATTATCACTGTCGGTTCCTGAGTTGGTAGTGATAATCCCAAGTATCACTGCCGACCAATCACTGCCGGCTCCCATAACCGACAGTGATGGCGTTTTGAAGCCGGCAGTGATGACCTGTTCTATAGTAGTGGGGGAGCAAAGCTCAGGCTGCATGAAAGAAACAAGCAAAAATATAAGAAATAAAATAACTTTCAGAACATAAATTAACATAATTTTCCATCGCTTAGAGAGGGATGGTTACAAAACCACACTTCATAATGGGCAAAGCTTAAAGGAGCATAAGGAACCACAAAACCCTTCTCTAAGACTTGGCATGGAGGCATCCCTCTACCCACTATTTATACCACACTCGGAGCAACCTCGAACCATATGTGATCTTCTTGACCCTGAAGAAACCTCATCAAGGGATGAGATTCACTCCCACACTCATACATGCACTAACTTGTAACCCAACAGCACAACGAGTTTCAACCATACACTTTCACACTTGTCAAAGCGCCACTTAAGTTCTAGATCCAATAACCCTTTAACACTAACTTAACCTCTATTCCTTTCGTGAACACTTGATCCAACAATCACTACTACAGAAAGGACTATATTAGATGCCTCATCACAAATGGTTTTCAAAAACCATCTTTGTTAAATCTAATCACATACGTTTTTCAAAGCGTGACTATCTAAATTACTGGATTCTCTGAGAATCGTCTATGAGAAGCTTATATCACAGATGGTTCATGGACATAACTGTCTGTGAATTATCATAGACGACATTTACCATGAACCTATTATGATATCAATGGATATCATAGATGGTTTCTGGATAAAACCGTCTGTGATACGTCGTGGGACATATTACAAATGGTTTTTCCATAAAATTGACTGTGATATATCCTACCCATATATATAATACAGAGCCTTGACACACCTAGTGTTTTTAGGGTTTTTAGATCCATCTTTGAGGTGGCTACAACTATGAGATGATCTAGTGAAAGAAGACTGTGGATTTGAAGGAGTGATTGTGGATCCGTCTGTTCTTGGTGACCTAAGGTTAGTAATTGGTTCTAATAGCATTATATTCAAGATCTCGCTTGGTAAAGAGAGAATGGTGCTCCAACTTAAGAATGTGTGCATGTGCACTGCTAGAGTACTTCAATATTTAACAGTAATTATTATATGCATAGCGTAGATCGACTGAAGCTAGGTGTACATTGGGAACCGTGTGAGTGCCAAGTATATTAATGGTGTCTCTACTTTTAGAAGAACTACAGAGGAGAATATATTTAATAAGAGGGTGAAATTTATATCTTGTCCATGTATTAACTGCATAATTTAGGATGTTTCAAAACTCAGTGCAGATTAACGCACACTTGATTCTATATGGGTTTTGAAAAGGGGGTATACATGTTGGACCAGTCACGGGAAGAGAAGATTATATAGGAAGCAGGTAGTATTAACATCGCCAACGAAGTCAATGATAACATTGGATAATATTGATTGTGCTTTCGATGAGGATAGGGTGCATGATGACAATCTGGATCAGATGCTACACGATGTAGAAGGGAACTATGATTAGAGAGAGTATGGTAAATTCTGGAGTTTGGTGGATGACTCGAAGAAATCTTTGTTCATGGGCTACAAGTCAACATACACAAGGTTGTTATCCATGCTTGGACTACTGAAACTGAAGGCAATCAATAGTTGGTACAACAAGTGTTTCACGGCACTGTTAGGTCTAATAGTGGATATACTTTTGGATGGAAACAAGTTGCCAGCAACCACGTACAAAGCTAAGAAGGTTCTTTGCCCCTTGAGAATGGAAGTACAAAGGATACACTCATGTCCGAATGACTATATCCTCTTATATAAAGAGTACACACACTTGCATGTATGTCCAATGTGCATCGCATCCTGGTACATATGTAGAATCAATTAGATGATGATGGTGAGGGCATCGAGATGAAGAAATGACCTCCTACTAAGATGGCATAGTATCTTCTTGTAATTCCTCATTTGAAGCATTTATTTGCAAACCCAAAGGAGGCAAAACTGCTTTGTTGGCATTCGAAGTAGTATACGAATGATGGAATGCTAAGACACCCTATTGATTCTGTCTAGTGGAGAAACATCGAGAGGAGGTTTGAAGAATTTACTGTGGAACCAAGGAATATAAGGTTTGTATTGAGTACAGATATAATGAATCATTTCAGTAATATGAGCAGCTCACATAGCACTTAGACTATGAATCTCTATACTTACAACCTTCCTCCTTGGTTGTCTGTGAAGCGAACGTATATTTTATAGTCTATACTTATTCAAGGCCCAATGCAACCTAGGAACGATATTGATTTTACCTAGCACCATTGGTAGATGATTTGAAAACACTATGTGTTTGTGGGGTACAGGTATAGAATACGTACAAACGAGAGAACTTCACTTTGCACTGCTTGTTCTAGACCATAAATGATTATTCTATCCTTGCTAACCTATTGGGCTAGAGTACGAAAGGAGCCAAAGCATATACTCATTACTTAGATGATACCGAGAGTATGTGGCTAAACCACTCGCACAAAACTTGTACATGCTTCAGCGCAGGTTACTTTAGAGGAATCACCCATACTATAAGATGAAGAAACAATTCAACAGAAGGAAAGAAGACAGTCTAGTTCCAATGCTTTTAAGCAGAGAGATGTTTATGATATGGTTAAGGATTTAGATGTTGTTCTTGGAAAGAAATGTAAATTGAGGACTCGTGAGAGGAGCATATGTAAGAAGAGATCAATGTTTTGAAACCTACCTTATTGGGAGCACTTATAAGTTCACCATTGCATCGACATCAAGCACGTAGAGAAGAATGCATGTGATAGTTTGATTGGTCTCTTACTAAACATTAAGGACAAAACAAAGGATGGTATCAACACATGACTTGACTTGGTTGATATGGGCATTAGACCTTAGTTAGCACTGAAAGAGATCGATAAAGGACGAACGTACTGCGAACCTGCTTATTACACTTTGTCCAAGGCTGAGAGAACTAAAATGTGCTAGTGTTTGCATGGTGTGAATGTTCTATCAAGTTACTTCTCCAATATGAAGAGACTTGTTTCGATACAAGAATTGAAATTAAATGGTATGAAGTCTTATGATTGTCATGTGCTGATGACATAGATGCTCCCAATTGCAATTAGGAGTATTTTGCCGAATAAGTCTCGAGAGGCAACCATGAGGCTATGTTATTTCTTTAACAAAATTGTTTAGAAGGTCATCGATCCCGAAGGACTAGATACTCTGCACGTCGATGTGTTGATGACTCAATGTAATCTTGAGATGTATTTTCCTTCATTATTTTTTATGTGCATCTCATTGTTTACCTTGTGAGAGAGATAAAGATGTGTGAGCCCGTATTCCTATGTAGCATGTACGGAATAAATCTCGACCGGAGGGTAGCATTGTCAAAGGTTATGCAACCGAAGAGGTCACTAAATTTGGTGTCATTTACATGGCTTAGGTTGAATTGATAGGTGTGCCTTGATCTCACCATGAGAGAAGGCTTGAGGGTATCGGGACTATCGGAAGGAAAGCAAATACACCTAATCCGGTTGTGTGTACTCAATCCCATTTCACGGTTTTGCAACACATGGCTATAGTGTCTCTGTATATTGATGAGCATAAGCACTAGCTATGGCAAGAAATTCGGCATGGTAGGAGTCTTGGATTATGAGACAACACAACCTTCAGTTCAACAAATGGTTGAAGGAGCGACCTAACATTTACAGTTTTGACATGGAAATTGAAAGACCATGTGGAGGTCTATACCTTTGTGTGATGAGTAATTCACTAGATTAAAGGTTGATCTGATGAGTAAAAGACTAGATTAAAGGTTGATCCGAATTGAATTTGTGACTTGGAGCATTTTGATAGGTTCCCAACTAAATCATGTTTTCTTCTTGAGTACTTTTTAGCTTCTTGACCGGTTTTCTTCCTTGGCTGAGTGCTAAATGCGGAATGCTGCCAGCCTTTGCTGAGTTCCTCTAGCGTTCCGACAGGTTTCCTTGCTAAGTACTATGTTCCGAGTGGTTCCTGCCTTCGCTAAGCACGTCTAGCTATTTGACTGGTTTTCCTTTTTTGGTGAAAGCCGAGTGCCGAGTGCCTCCAGTCCTTGCTACGCGTGTTTAGTTTTTTGACTGGTTTCCTTCTTGGTAGAGTACTCTGCTGTGGGCAAGGGTTTTGTCAAGGACTCAGTAAAGTTGCCATATCCGAGTTTCCAAGAATTCTCTCTCAAAATCTTTGGGGCGCTGGTAGTCGTTCTTAGAGCGTTTGGGGTTTAGCCGAGTGGGTAACTAGGTGGTTAGCTAAGTGGTTAGCCGAGTGGTTAACCAGGTGATTAAGCCGAGTGGTTAGCTATATGGCTAGCTAAGCGTTTTAGCCGAGTGGGCTAGAGTATATGGGTTTGCCGACTGGTTGTGATTAAGTAGTGTCTGACTATTTTGAGATAATCAGCAGGTATGTTTGTGGGTATTGCTATAAAAGGTTTTGTGAAATCATGTGCTGAAAAATTGGCTGAGTAATGAAATTGGCATTGCAAAGTGGCTTTGGTTATAGCATGTGTGGTGCTTGTGCATGTGCTGTTGAGATGATTGTTTGATATGCTGTGATAGCATGTTAATGATTTTGCTTGATGCAACGCGCTCTTGTGAGTGGTTGCATGGATTGACTTTGAGTCAAGTCGTGGACTTGTGCTCGGATTTGTTTGATATGCTGGTGATAGCATGATGATGGTTTTGCTTGATGCAACACACTCGTGTGAGTGGTTGCATGGATTGACTTTGAGTCAAGTCGTGGACTTGTGCTCGGATTTGTTTGTTTGTTTATTCATATGCAGGTGTTGCTCGAGGGCGAACGTGGTCGATGACGGGACCGGAACTAGGTTCATGGAGGAACTGAGGTTCGGGACTAGGTTCAGTAAGGAATCGAGGTCTTGGTGGTAGAGGATGTCATGCGGGATGTTCGGGCTAGAGAACATGCACATGGAGGCTGGTTAGTCACGTAATTACAGCATGTGGGCTGTACATGCGTGCAAGAGTTGTTTTTGGCCATGTTGGGCCAGGTTGAGATGTATACAGACTCTTTCCTTGTTGGAAGTGGAGTTGTATTCAATCTTGTTATGTTTGCTCTGTATAAATAGGTGGAGGTGTCTCCTGTTTATGTAGAGAGCCAGGTTTTAGGGTTCATACTTTTTTGTTTTGGAGTACTGTATCCAGATAAATAAAATCCTTCTTGCAAATCTGAGCATCATGTGCATCACGGCGTGAAGAAGAAAATCCTTGCAACTAGAAGTTTTTAGCGCTTGATCTTTATTCTATTGCGGCGTAGTTGTAGCCAGCAAAGGAGTCAGGCAACTAGAAGAATTTGAAGAGCTCTCAGCACCTTGAGTTATTTTTTAGTCCGGCGTAGATTGGAGCATCGACTAAAGTTTTGTCCGTTGCAGCAGTCACGAAGTTCATCACAGAGTTCGGTTTCTTGCAAAGGTATCATCTTGCGAAGGTAATATCTCAAGATCTATAGATCCAATCAAATTGATTCTTTTTGGTTTAACTTTGAAATTGAATCTAGTTTCTACAGTTAAAATTTCATATCAATCCAATGGTGGGATCTTTAGGAATTACTATTTTTATAAACTAGGTGCCAGACTACTCTCGTGGTCGCCCGACTGCTCGTGTGGTCGCCCAGATTCAGTCATCTTGCGAAGAACATAACTTTAGATCCATAGATCCGATTGACCTAATTCTTATTGCATTAGCTTTGTAATTGAGTATAGTTTCTACAGTTAAAATTTCAGGAAGGCACATTTCACTTCTCATTTTGTGCCTAGGGTGATGCAAACACCTTTTATTGCAAGAAACACGGGAAAAGGCAAATCTGATTTTGTGAACAAGCATACTTGTGTTGTGCCTACTCGTCGTGTGTCTCAGTACTGGATTCCTAAATGCTTTATTTCTAACTCCAGTGCCAAGACCTCGACATCTCCTAGTGCTATGTAGGTTTTTCAGGAGTGGGTTGGAGAACAGAAGCTTAGTGGATCTTGGTCTTTTGCAAGATGGGATCAAGACTTGGATAGTTCTCACCCTTGAGATGGTTTTCAAGAGGCATGTGCAACAATTCTTCATCTACTTTGTGAGCTATTTTTTACACTCATGTCTTTTACACTCACAAATATCTAATTGTGACATTAGATGAGATGTTTGTTCATATGCTCATATGTATCCTCTGGCATGTTCAATAATGTTATATCTTATATCATGCCTTTCATGCTTTGAATTCACTTATCATGATTCATGCCTATACTTAATTGAACATACCATGATAACTCAAGCTCATGTATATCATCATCTCCTCTCTGTTGATCTCATTGGTTATCCATTTGAGGGGGAGTTATTGGTTATTGATGAAAATTCCTTTCGGTTGCCTTTTTGGGAGGTTTGTTCTTTCAGTCTTTTGTTTTTAAAATAATTCCTTTCAGGTGACAATTTTGTAGAAGGTTTTTAAGATGGTTGTTTTGAGGGGGAGTTCTTTGAAGTTTTGGTAATATTGTGTAACATGCTTTTTGTTTCGTGTGTTTCTTAAATGAAAAACAAAAAAAATGAAAAACAGTAAAAGTATTGAGCATTGTATTTCACACACATATGTCATTTGAAGCCATGTTTATGCTACAAGGTCTTTGCAACTTCCTGTTTATACATATATGGTGTAGTTTATGTCATGACTTTCTAAATGGAATGACAACTTGAATTAAATCTTGTCATGGTTGAACTTTCTTGGCTATCTTGATCCTGCTCGAAAAAGTGCTAAATATGAAAGTTAAGTGCTAAAGCTCAAAAAGTGATTGTTGATAAAAGCAAGTTCAAGGTTATGTATTGCCGCACTTCTTCTTTACGAGACTGCTTATCATTGCACTATGATATGAACTTGGAAGAGGTTGTGTATGATCGAAACCATGAAACCTTAAGCTTGTGATTGCTTGGCATGGTTGAAAAGTAAGGCTGATGGTGCATGTAATTCCTTGCAATTGTTATTGTTGCAATCAATTAATGAATCAGTTTTTCAAGCACAAATTAAGTACACAAAAATTTAATGTTTTCAGGTTTTAGATTGTTGAGAAAGGGAGATCATGCCATGTAAAAAATCGTTAATAGTACTTGATTTCTAGTTATGCTTACTCTACATTGTTTATGTGTAAATTTGAGGGTGCAAGTACTTTTGATAGCATAACTTGGTAATCAAGTTGTTACATTTGTGCATGACTCATAATGCTCAGTACATATAAAAAAAGAAAAACAACAACATGAAGGGGGAGAAGTTTCTCTTTTGCTCTCTTTTTGCAATCTTGATGAATCTATTGTCAAAGGGGGAGAAGTTTGGAGTCAAAGGGAGAGATTTTTGGTCACATATTGCACATTCACACACACATTTCTTTTCTCTGATAGGGGGAGATTTTTGTTCTTCTTTGTAGGGGGAGATTTTTCTTTCTGTCTTTTGGTCATTTTATTTCTTTTAAAAAAATAGTGTTGCCATTGTGAGGTGAATGCCAATGTTCGTTTCTAAATGGTGTTGCCAATGTTTTCATCAAGGGGGAGATTGTGAGATCATGTGATGAAAAATTGGCTGATTGGTGAAAGTGGCATTGCTAAGTGGTTTTGGTTATGGCATGTGTGGTGCTTGTGCATGTGCTATGTTGATATGCTTATTATGCTGGTGATAGCATGATGAAGTTTGTTTGATGCAATGCACTCATGTGAGTGATTGCATGGACTGTTTTTGAGGCAAGTCGTGGACTTGTGCTCAAATGATCATTTGTTTATGCTGGTGATAGCATAATGGTTTTGCTTGGTGCAACGCGCTCGTGTGAGTGGTTGCATGGAATGACTGTGAGTCAAGTCGTGGACTTGTGCTTGGTTTTCATTGATATGCTGGTGACAGCATGATGATGGTTTTGCTTGATGCAATGCACTCGTGTAAGTGGTTGCATGGATAGACCTTGAGTCAAGTCGTGGACTTGTACTCGGAATTGTTTCTTGTTTATTCATGTGCAGGTGTTGCTCGAGGGCGAACGTGGTCAATGACGGGACCGGAACTAGGTTCATGGAGGAACTGAGGTTCGGGACTAGATTCAGGGAGGAATCAAGGTCTTGGTGGTCAAGGATGTCATGCGGGACGTTCGGGCTAGAGAACATGCACATGGAGGCTGGTTAGTCACGTATTTACAGCAGGTGGGCTGTACATATGTGCAAGAGTTGTTTTTGGCCATGGTGAGCCAAGTTGAGATGTGTATGAACTCTTTCCATGTGGGAAGTGGAGTTGTATTCTATCTCTTTATGTTTGCTCTGTATAAATAGGGGGAGGTGACTCCTGTTTATGTAGAGAGCCAGGTTTTAGGGTTTGTACTCTTGTGTGGGAGTACTTTAGACAAAAGAAATAAAGATCAATCTCGCAATCCAAGTATGTAAGGACCCGAATTCACCAATTCGAATCCACTGTGTTTTACCGCACTAGTCCCAGTATCAATCGCTAGTGCACACAGCTTAACATCGGTAAGCATCATATCATACACAACGATAAGAATAATAAGACTTTATTTATTGAATATAACTAGTGTATGATCTTATGATCACTTACATTATTCAGCCCCATGGCTAGACTGAAAGTAACTTGAACAAATGCAGCGAAAAGTATAGCAAAAGACGTAGATGTCCCATCAGCACACCACAAAGCGATCGACAAGGATTGGCCTAGTGACTCGTGTCCACTTGAAAGTCCTCCTCCAATAACGCAGCGATGATTCCTCCCTTTGTTGTTTGGTTGTTAAGCAAGGGTGAGTACACCAACACGTACTCAACAAGTTGTGCACAAAATGCAATTCTATCATAGCTATATGCAGGCTTATTCCAAAGGAAAGGCTAAGGGTTCATTTGCAATAAAGCAGCATTTAAGAACACATACATTACATAGATTGAAAAGACAGTAAAACAAATAATAACAAGTAAATAGATTCAGTGATTCTCAAATAAACCAAGTTTTCCATCCTAAATCAAGTTTCCTTTATCCACATGGCATCCTGCCATCCCTTCCAGTTGTCCATTTTAATTAACTACCCATTGTTGTAATTCGAGCATTGCTCAATACAGTGAGCACGGCTATCTGAATAGTTTGTACACTCTGCAGAGGTTATGCACTTTACCCACATGATACAACCATGCATCACACAGGTGAACGATTATAACAAAGCCTTTACAATGCATCCTCTTAACCCAGTGCTACCCGCTAAGGTTTCAACACTGAAGGGTTACACCACCACAACAGGGCCCCCCTCTTGCGCCATGTGAGTTTCTCCGTACACCCGGACTCACACCACCACGATAGCACTCAAGTTAAGCATTTGCAAATTAGTCACTAAATTTGCCCCATATGAACATGTGGTTGCATGATTGACTCAGTCAAAGGCTCGCAAGGTTAAGTCCTTAGGATTGATTAAAGCAAGACTTACACATACCCTCAGCTCCTCTGAGCCCACCCTCGCACACTTGCCCCTTCCACTTGCTTCAATCTTAAAATGATTACCACCCGGTTGGTTACCAAGCACCACGTGCTACTCACAAATCAACATCGTTGTGTGACCTCCCCGCCACGACAACTCAATCTCTTTGTGTGACCACACATGACACACAAGTTAACATCATTGTTCCATATTCCATTAGTCAAGATTAATAATCAACATTTTCATGAACATGTGATGACGTGGCATGGCTAAGCATTCTACCCGATCTAACCATCCATGTTGATTTCATTATTAACCAACTATAGTGAACCAACCTAAGGTGACAAGTGGATTATGGCATACAAATAACAAGGTAGGGTGTAATTCAAAGGGTACATTACCTAATCCCAAAGTTAAGTTGAAATCATTTGTACACATAAAATATCATGCAATAAAGTAAATCAAAATAGCAATTTTGCAAACATGGGTGCAACATGATCAAAGCACAACTTGCCTTGCTTAAGCTCCTGGTCTTGGTCTAAGGATTGTTCCTAAGTCGCAAATTCCTCCTCCGAAACCTCGCACAATTCAACGTCTACGCGAATCGAGAAGAAATAGCAAATAAACACCAAAACCAAAGAACAATTGAACTCAAAAATTCAAATAAAAATCACCATTGGATAGATCTCAATTTTACAAATTTTTAGGAATTTGAATCACCTCAATCAGAGTTCGTATGCAAAAGTTATAGCATTTAGAAGTTTAATAAATTCTGAAATTAGAAATTCTAATTCTCCCGAATTATTTTTATAAAGAAAATACGAATTTTCCCGCCCCAGCTGTACGGACAATACGTGGCGAAATCTGGACTGTTAAAACTCAATCCAACGATTCCCGAGTAATCTACTACGTGGCTCAATATTACCCATCCGATCTAAATCGGACGGTCGATATTATATCGAGTGGTTCCTTGTGCACTTAATCAACGTGGCTCAACCGTGACCCTACGATCTTAATCTAACGGCAAGAACTTACCCACACAGTTCGCTATTCACCGGGCGACGTGGCTTGTTCCTGGCGCTCCGATGAAGATCCGTGGTGGCACGCTTCTCGGCGGCAATGAAGGCATGGCGGCTTGAGTCCACCGGAGTTGAGGACGACGACCTTCCATGCGGCGTTGCGGCAATCTTCGGCGGTGAAGAAGCGGTGAATCCGACGCGGTGCAATGCGAGGAACTCGGATCCGGGCTTGAATTGTCGGAAGAGAATCCCGGCGATGGCGAAACTCGGCGAAACGTCTTTCGGTACTCCGGCGACCTCCCGTGACTCTTTCGGCGTTCCTCTGGCGACGGCGCAAGGACAAAAAGGCGCGGCGAGTTGTGGCGATTCTCAAGAGAGGTACCCCGACCCTTAAATACCCTCGGCGTGCGCGCAAACTCGGAAAGTGCAATGGCGGCGGAGGAATTCGACTCGGAGACGGCGGCGCGAAGTCCATCTCAGAGACGATAAGCCTCGACCGCACGATCATCATCCGTCGGTTCAGATAAAAGATCAACTCCGAATCGGTACCGATTGCTATTGGCATGTGATCGAGATCGTGACCACAAACTCTAGGGTTTCGTAAATGACGTGGGCGAATACTGACTGTTGGATTTTGATCCGACGGTCGACCCCTTCGGCTGGCTTGAGCGACTGGGCCGACCCAACACTGTTCACGAAGATTTTTCCAGGTTTTTGCATTTTAAATAATTTGAGAAAATAATTTGATTTATTTAGGGCACTAAAAATACTCTAAAAATTCCAAGAAAATTCTCAAAAATACTTTGAGACATTCTGGACTTAAGTAAAATATTTTTGGCAAAACTTTATTTTAAACTTTTCGTTTTATAATTAATTCTCAACAAAGGCTATACTTTTTAATTGAGAATAATTCAAATAAATCTCAAAAAATCCAAATAAATCCAGAAAATTCACAAAAATCATAAATTGTAATAAAATAATATTTAATTAAATATAAATAAAAATTTGGGATGTTATAATCCTCCCCCCTTAACGGAATCTCGACCTCGAGATTTATGGCTGACTAGATAATAGGTTTGGGAATTCTGTCTTCAAATCTTCTTCCCGCTCCCAGGTTGCTTCATTTTTCGAATGGTTACTCCATTGAACTCTGCAAAAGCGAGTGGACTTATTTCTGGTTCTACGTTCCATTACGTCCAAAATCTTAATCGGCTGCTCTTTGTAGGTTAGGTCTTCTTGCAACTCGATATCTTCTAACGGCGTTTGTTCTGCTGGCACTCTGAGACATTTCTTAAGCTGTGACACATGGAACACATCATATGGACTCCTGCTAATGACTGTGGCAAGTCCAACTGATACGCAACCTCTCCTCGGCGGCTCAAAATCTTAAATGGCCCAACATATCTAGGTGCAAGTTTTCCTTTGACGTTGAACCTTTTTACACCTTTCAAGGGAGTGACTTTGAGATACATGAAATCGTTGGGTTCGAAACTCAACTCTCGTCGACGATTGTCAGCATAGCTCTTCTGCCTTGACTGTGCTGTTCTCAGTTTTTCTCTGATCATGGTAACTTGTTCTGCAGCCTCTCTGAGCAACTCAGGCCCAAATACCGAACGCTCCCTCGTTTCATTCCAATTTAATGGGGTACGACAAGCACGACCATATAAAGCTTCAAATGGTGACATTTGCAAACTAACCTGGTAACTATTGTTATAGCTAAACTCCGCATATGGCAAACATTTATCCCAAGATGTACTGTACGATATCGCACAAGCTCTCAACATATCCTCTAAAATCTGATTAACTTTTTCTGTTTGACCATCTGTCTGCGGATGGTAAGCGATACTGAAATTTAGACGAGTTCCCATTGCTTCATGCAATTTATCCCAAAATCTTGAGGTAAATTGGGTACCGCGATCCGATACAATTTTCTTAGGCACACCATGTAAACATACTATTCTTGACACATATAATTCTACCAATTGATCCCCTGAATAAGTTGTCTTCACTAGAATAATGTGAGCAACTTTGGTCAACCGATCAATGATGACCCATATGGAATCATAACCTCTTTGAGTCTTGGGCAACCCCGTGATAAAATCCATACCAATCACTTCCCATTTCCATTCCGGAATCTTCAATGGCTGTAACAATCCAGCAGGCTTTTGATGCATTGCTTTTACTCTCTAACACACATCACATAAAGCAACATGCTCTACCACTTCACGCTTCATACTTGGCCACCAAAATTTCTTCTTAAGGTCTTGGTACATCTTGGCACTTCCAGGATGGATAGAATATTTAGAATCGTGTGCTTCCTCAAAAATCAATTGCTTAAGTTCCTGCTCATTTGGCACACAAATCCGGCCTTTAAACCATAGGGCTCCTTGCTCATCTACCGAGAAATCTTCGGCTAAACCCTCTTCCTTCTTAGCCTTGATCCTGCTGATCTTCTCATCATTACTTTGCCTTTCCTTGATTTGATCCTCAAGGGTTGGTTTTACTTCTAGGGTAACTACAAATCCTTGTGGCACAACTTCTAATCTCAGCTTCTGAAATTCCTCACATAACTCCGGTTGATCGCTGGTTATTAACGAATTTACACTGTGGCCTTTGCGACTCAAAGCATCAGTTACCACATTAGCTTTTCAAGGATGATAATGGATTCCGACATTATAATCCTTAATTAGTTCTAGCCATCTTCTCTGTCTCATATTAAGGTCTGACTGGGTAAATATGTACTTCAAGCTCTTATGATCCGTATATATCTCGCATCTATTTCCAATGAGATAATGACGCCATATCTTTAAAGCATTCACTACAGTTGCTAACTCCAGGTCATGCGTCGGATAATTTCCTTCATGCGGCCTCAAGCGCCTTGACGCGTAGGCTACAACCTTGCCATTACGCATTAAAACGCAACCAAGTCCTGCCTTGATGCATCACAATAAATGTCAAAGCCACCTTTGCACATCCGCAATACTAACACGGTGCAGATGTTAATCGCTTCTTTAACTCCTCAAAACTCCTTTCGTGACTCGGCGTCCATGCAAACTTCTTTTCTTTCTTCAACAATTGCGTAAGGGTCTCGCAATCGTCGAAAATCCTTCTATAAACCGACGGTAATATCCCGCCATTCCCAGAAAACTACGGATCTGAGTAACTGTCTTTGGCTGCTCCCAATGTAACACAGCTTCCACTTTACTTGGATCCACAGCAACTCCTTTGGCTGTCATTACATGACCAAGAAATTCCACTTTCTCCTTCCAGAAATCACATTTACTGAATTTGGCATACAACTACTGTTCTCGCAATTTCTCTAGTACCAATCTCAGATGTTCGGCATGCTCTTCTTCTGACTTAGAGTACACAAGGATATCGTCTATAAAGACAACTACAAATTTATCCAAATACTCCATGAATACTTTATTCATCATGTTCATGACTCAAGCTAGGTCAATAGCTGGTGCGCACAGATCATAGCAGTCTAGATCATACCTAAGCGGTAACTACATATTAAACCCAGAGTACTGCCTGGCGAATCTCATTATTACAAAAGTTGGACCCGTAGGTCATATAGCGACGGGGACACTAAACTGGTAACTAAACTTTAGACTAAGCAAAAACCAAGAAAACACGTGATCCTGGGCGTCTGGCTATTCCTCCTCTTCACCGCCTTCACCGCAGATATCGAATGGAGGATTGCAGGCTCTTGGATAGCTATCTTCGCTCTCCTGATTTTGGTTAGCGAAGAGAGAGTCGTCCTCTTGCTGATCAGCGGCGGTGTCGACATCGGGTATTTCCAACACAACTTCCACGGCGTCCTGGACTTCATCCGTCGTGATGTGATTAATCCTTCCACGCGTTGTAAATGCGAGGTGATGCTCTGGACCGGTACTCGATTACTTCACATCCTTTGGGGCTTTAGCTGGGGTAGTTCCTAAGTTAAAATGAACTGGAGTGATATTCCCCTTCTTCGGACACTTATTAGCGAAATGTCCTGGCTCATTACAAGAGAAACATTTCTTGACAGCGGTCTGCTGACTTCCTGCCGGTGCATTGCTTCCTGGTGCTGGTGTTTGGAAATTCTGATTAGTGGGGCGAGATGATGGAGCTGATGTCTTGTTGGTCCACTAGGGTTGAATTCTGGCAAACTGTTGGGGTGTCATCCTTATCCTAAGTTGATTAGGTCGCCCTGCCTGACTAGCCATCCTACGCTTACGATCTTCACCCAATTCCTTGCGCTTATCCTCAAGGATTAAAGTTTTATTAACTAACTCTCGAAAATCGAAATTGTGGGTGATCGGCCCCACTGTAATCGAAGTTAAACCCTTCAAGGGCGAGACTGTCTAGCCTTATCTGTGGCCACATCTTCCGTGCGAACGTGCCAACTGGGTAAACTTATTTAAGTACTCGCCTTGTTGGCCTCCTTGTTTGGTATACAATTCTTCCTTCTTAAGGTCCATCATTCCTTCAGTACATGATCTTGACGAAAGGCGGTGAAAACTCCTCCCAAGTAATCTCTGTGGCGCTTCATGTCTCTGCGCAATAGTTCTCCCACCATTCATGGCAGTTCCTCTAGGCGGTGCGAAGCATACAACACCTTCTCGTTGCCCTCACCTGCGTGATATGCAATTTCCTCTCAATGGTCCTCAACCAATCATCGGCCTCCAAAGGATTAGCATTGCACGAGAATGTTGGAGGGCGGGTTCTCATAATCGATAGTTTAGAATGAGAACGCGGCCCATTGTTGCCTTGGTGTATGTTAGTGTTGCCTACGGCTTGATTGGTCATATTCTGCATTTGTTGCATCATGGTTTGCATAAGTTGAGTTTGCGCGGCTATAAAAGCTCCCAAATTCTACACATCTACTGGCGGTGTTGGCTGTAGTGGCGTTCCATCATTGAACTCATCATTCCGGCGAATGCCACTTCCTGAAGCTCCATTGTTACCGCGAGTGTTCACCATCTGCTTGATTTGTTTTTAGGTTAGGAGAGGTAGAATAGAATAGATAAGATGCAAGAATCTCTAAGGCGGGGGAATAGGTTTAACCCAAAACTTTATATCCTTTATTAATTAACTTGGTATGGTTGCTTACAAAAGCCTAAAAGCTTGCAACACATACTGCACACTCAGCAAAAAAAATTCAAACTAAACACTCAACCTTAACGTCTATTACATTTGGGTAAGACTATTCTATTGACACGACTCAGTACTTGAGTTTCAACTTAAACTAAGACTCTCACTCCTCGAGCCATCCTCCACGGAACTTCTGGTGGGTATCTTGGCGGTGTGGTGGTCTTTGGCGTGAATCGATCTCGGTGTCCATAGCTGGTGATGCTTCTGGCTCCTCGAACTCAGACTTCATCTCCTCGGATGATGTTGGTGTAGCGCGACCTCTCTCTTGTAATGCCTCCTCGAGCTCCATGATTCTCTCCTCATAAGCTACGCTGGTCTCATGTAATTCCTTTTCGCAACTCTGGCGCCAGAGGCCGTCCTTAATTCGTGTCGTTGTCGTTGACATGAGTCTCTTGAACAATTTGAATCGTGCTAAGTGCCTGCGAAGAGCATCCTCCTTCCGTGTGACGTATGAACGCCAAGAATCTCGAACCATGGGGTGGAGTCTGAACACCGTGTCTTCCGGCTCATGGTAGTAGTCGATGTGAGATCCTCCGTAGAGCAAGTCGTGATGCCTCCCGGATCTTGATCTCCCAAGTGGCTCTTCTCACCGTGATCTTTGGTAGGTTGGCTTGCTTTTTGTAGCATCCCAATTTTTGGCTTTTCAATTATTAAATATTATTTTCTTGCAATTTATAATTTTGTGAATTTTCTGGAATTAATTGGATTTTCGATATTTATTTGAATTATTTTTGAATTTATATATCTGACCTTTTGTTGAGAAATAATTATAAAAAAATTATTAAAATAAAGTTTTGCCAAAAATATTTTATTTAAGTCCAGAATGTCTCAAATTATTTTGAGATTTTTCTTGGAATTTTTAGAGTATTTTTACTACACTAAATAAATCAATTTATTTTCTCGGATTATTTTTAAATGGAAAAGGCTGAAAAAATCGCCGAACAGATATTGGGCTCGCCCATTTTTATCTGGACCGAATAGGAAACGGGAGGAGTAATATGGGCCGTCGGATCGAAATCCAACGACCGAGAGCAGGCCACGTCATTTATAAAAAACCCTAATGTTACTGGCCAGTTAGATCATGATTGTGCGGCTGAGAGCAATTGGTACCGATTCGGATTGATCTCTTCTCCGGATCGTTGGATGAGGATCGTGCGATCGGTGTTTATCGTCTCCGATCCGGATTCTAGCGCCGCCGCCTCCGATTCGAACTCCGCCGCCGCCGCCCTTCTTTCTGATTTTGCGCGCACGCCGAGGGTATTTAAGGACAGGGAGACCTCGCTTGAAGATCGCCACAACCCGCCGCACATTTTCCCTGTAGCGCCACCGCCGAAGAGTTAGCCGTGAGGATTTCCGAGCTCGCCGGAGTTCGAATGAGTCGCCGAAGACTTGCGCCGAGTATTCGTCGTCGCCGGGATTCTCTTTCATCACGCCAAGGTCGGAATCGAGTTCCTCAAGTCGCGTCGTGTCGGGAGCACCACTTTTTCCTCGCCGGGAAGCGCCGAAGCGCCGTCGGGGACGTCGTCGTCTTTGTCTCCGGTGACTTTGCGCCGCCGCATCGCCTCGCCGGTCGGAAGCTTCGTGGACCGTCGGATTGACAACGGACGTTCGAGATTAAGTCACGCCGAGTCGAACCAGTAAGTGTTTCTGTTAAAATGTAGCCGTCGGATCTAAATCGTAGGGTCACAGATGCGCCACGCCATGTAAGTGCACAGTAAACTCCAAGGGTAGACGGTAGCCGTTGGATTTAGATCCAAGGGTTGACATTAAGCCACGTAAAGGATTTAACCGGGAGCGTTAGATTAGGATCCAAGGGTCCAGGATCAGCCACGTCATGTCTGTACGTCTGAGGCGGGAGAAATCCGGATTTTCTTAATAAAAATAATTCGGGTAAATCGGAATTATGAATTTAAGGATTTTTCAAGAATTTCAAAACTTCAAAGTGCTATAACTTTTGCATTCGAACTCCGATTGAGGTGATTCAAATTCCTAAAAATTTATAAAATTGAGGTCTTTATAATGGTGGCTTTTATTTGAATTTTTGAGTTTATTTGTTCTTTGGTTTTGGTGTTTATTTGCTATTTCTTCTCGATTCACGTAGACGTTGAGTTGAGCGAGGGTTCGAAGGAGGAATTATCATTTCAAGAGCAATCTTCGGAGCAATACCAAGAGCTTAAGCAAGGAAAGTTGTGCTTTGATCATGTTGCACCCATGTTTGCAAAATTGCTATTTTGATTTACTTAAATTGCATGCTATTTCATGTGTACAAAAGATTTTAATCTACTTTGGGATTAGTTAATGTACCCTTTTGAATTACACCATACCTTGTTATTTGTATGCCATAATCCACTTGTCACCTTAGGTTGGTTCAATATAGATGGTTAATACTGAAATCAACATGGATGGTTAGACCGGAATAGAAATGCTTAGCCATGCCACGTCATCACATGTACATGAAATGTTGAGTATTAATCTTGACTAATGGAATATGGAACAATGATGATAACTTGTGTGTCATGTGTGGTCACACAAAGAGATTGAGTTGTCGTGGCGGGGAGGTCACACAACGATGTTGATTTGTGAGAAGCACGTGGTGCTTGGTAACCAACCGGGTGGTAATCACTTTATGATTGAAGCAAGTGGAAAGGGCAGGTGTGCCAGGGTGGGCTCAGAGGAGCCGAGGGTATGTGTATGTCTTGCTTTAATCAATCCTAAGGACTTAAGCTTGCGAGCCTTTGACCTGAGTCTATCATGCAACCGCATGTCTGTTATGGGGTAGCCTAGCTGACTAATTTGCAAATGCTTAACTTGAGTGCTATCGTGGTGGCGTGAGACCGGGTGGTGGTAACCATCCATGCTTGGGGTGGCTCACATGGCGCAAGAGAGGGGCCTGTTGTGGTGGTGTAACCCTTGATGTTGAAACCTTAGCGGGTAACACTGGGTTAAGAGGATGCATTGTAAAGGCTTTGTTATAATCATTACTTTGTGTGGTGCATGGTTGTATCATGTGGGTAAAGTGCATAACCTCTGCAGAGTGTACAAGCTATTCGGATAGCCGTGCTCACGGTATTGAGCAATGCTCGGGAATTACAGTCAAGGGGTAGTTAATTAAAATGAACAACTGTTATGGGATGGCAGGATGCCATGTGGATAATGGAACTTGATTTAGGATGGAATACTTGGGTTTATTTGAGAATCACTGAATCTATTTACTTATTATTCTTTGTTTTACTATCTTTCAATCTATATACTGTATGTGTTCCTAAATGCTGCTTTATTGCAAATGAACCTTAGCCTTCCTTTGGAATAAGCCTGCATATAGCTATGATAGCATTGCATTCTGTGCACAACTTGTTGAGTACGTGTTGGTGTACTCACCCTTGCTTAACAACCAACAACAGTGGAGGAATCATCTTCGTTATTGGAGGACTCTCGGTGGGCCGCGTGTCACCGGCCAATCCTTGTCGATCGCTTTGTGGTGTCTTGATGGGACATCTCGTCTTCTCTTGTCTTTCCGTGCATTTGTTTCATTGGTCTTACTATTGCCTTGTGAGGTGAATAATTGTAAGTGATCATAAGATCATACACTAGTTATATTCAATAAATAAAGTCTTATTATTCTTATCGTTGTGTATGATATGATGCTTACCGATGTTAAGCTGTGTGCACTAGCGATTGATCCTAGGACTAGTGCAGCAAAACACAGTGGATTCGAATTGGTGAATTCGGGTCCTCACACTTTTTCTCCGTTTCTGGCATAGATCAGAAGCTTGCACATCATTCCTCTCGTGGCTCCGTTGACGATCCAACTTCGGCCTTGATATGTTGGTTTGGCGAAACCTCCCTAGACTTGGAGCACCCTCCAGAGCTCTGTCGCGTAGCCACCCTCGCACTCGACGTAAGACTGTGTCCTCCTCATCTATTTAAAATAGAAATAGATAAGTCCTCAACTTCAAACGGTTTCTCCGAAAAAATTGAGGTAAATTTCAGCAAAGGTAAGGAGTAGAGAATAAGATGAGTCAAGAGTGTTATTTTAATCCATATTAGGTTTTCCTTTAGAAAATACTTTTGGACACTCTACCAACTAGGGCCAAGTCCTACGGTCAGTATGCTCTGATACCACCTCTGTAAGGACCCAAATTCACCAATTCGAATTCACTGTGTTTTACCGCACTAGTCCCAGTATCAATCGCTAGTGCACACAGCTTAACATCGGTAAGCATCATATCATACACAATGATAAGAATAATAAGACTTTATTTATTGAATATAACTAGTGCATGATCTTATGATCACTTACATTATTCAGCCCCATGGCTAGACTGAAAGTAACTTGAACAAATGCAGCGAAAAGTATAGCAAAAGACGTAGATGTCCCATCAGCACACCACAGGCGACTAACAAGGATTGGCCTAGTGACTCGTGTCCACTTGAAAGTCCTCCTCCAATAACGACGATGATTCCTCCACTGTTGTTTGGTTGTTAAGCAAGGGTGAGTACACCAACACGTACTCAACAAGTTGTGCACAAAATGCAATTCTATCATAGCTATATGCAGGCTTATTCCAAAGGAAAGGCTAAGGGTTCATTTGCAATAAAGCAACATTTAAGAACACATACATTACATAGATTGAAAAGACAGTAAAACAAATAATAACAAGTAAATAGATTCAGTGATTCTCAAATAAACCAAGTTTTCCATCCTAAATCAAGTTTCCTTTATCCACATGGCATCCTGCCATCCCTTCCAGTTGTCCATTTTAATTAACTACCCATTGACTGTAATTCCCGAGCATTGCTCAATACCGTGAGCACGGCTATCTGAATAGTTTGTACACTCTGCAGAGGTTATGCACTTTACCCACATGATACAACCATGCACCACACAGGTGAACGATTATAACAAAGCCTTTACAATGCATCCTCTTAACCCAGTGCTACCCGCTAAGGTTTCAACACTGAAGGGTTACACCACCACAACAGGGCCCCCCTCTTGCGCCATGTGAGTTTCTCCGTACACCCGGACTCACACCACCACGATAGCACTCAAGTTAAGCATTTGCAAATTAGTCAGCTAGGCTGCCCCATAACAGACATGTGGTTGCATGATTGACTCAGGTCAAAGGCTCGCAAGGTTAAGTCCTTAGGATTGATTAAAGCAAGACTTACACATACCCTCAGCTCCTCTGAGCCCACCCTGGCACACTTGCCCCTTCCACTTGCTTCAATCTTAAAATGATTACCACCCGGTTGGTTACCAAGCACCACGTGCTACTCACAAATCAACATCGTTGTGTGACCTCCCCGCCACGACAACTCAATCTCTTTGTGTGACCACACATGACACACAAGTTAACATCATTGTTCCATATTCCATTAGTCAAGATTAATAATCAACATTTTCATGAACATGTGATGACGTGGCATGGCTATGCATTCTACCCGATCTAACCATCCATGTTGATTTCATTATTAACCCACTATAGTGAACCAACCTAAGGTGACAAGTGGATTATGACATACAAATAACAAGGTAGGGTGTAATACAAAGGGTACATTACCTAATCCCAAAGTTAAGTTGAAATCATTTGTACACATAAAATATCATGCAATAAAGTAAATCAAAATAGCAATTTTGCAAACATGGGTGCAACATGATCAAAGCACAACTTGCCTTGCTTAAGCTCCTGGTCTTGGTCTAAGGATTGTTCCTGAGTCACAAATTCCTCCTCCGAAACCTCGCACAATTCAACGTCTACACGAATCGAAAAGAAATAACAAATAAATACCAAAACCAAAGAACAATTGAACTCAAAAATTCAAATAAAAATCACCATTGGATAGACCTCAATTTTACAAATTTTTAGGAATTTAAATCACCTCAATCGGAGTTCGTATGCAAAAGTTATAGCATTTAGAAGTTTAATAAATTCTGAAATTAGAAATTCTAATTCTCCCGAATTATTTTTATAAAGAAAAATACGAATTTTCCCGCCTCGGCTGTACGGACATTACGTGGCGAAATCTGGACCGTTAAAACTCAATCCAACGATTCCCGATTAATCTACTACGTGGCTCAATATTATCCATCCGATCTAAATCGGACGGTCGATATTATATCGAGTGGTTCACTGTGCACTTAATCAATGTGGCTCAACCGTGACCCTATGATCTTAATCTAACGGCAAGAACTTACCCACACGGTCCGCTATTCACTGGGCGACGTGACTTGTTCCTGGCGCTCCGATAAAGATCCGGCGGCTGACGCTTCTCCCGAGCGGCAATGAAGGCACGGCGGCTTGAGTCCACCGGAGCTGAGGACGACGACCTTCCACGCGGCGTTGCGGTGATCTCCGGCGGTGAAGAAGCAGTGAATCCGACGCGGTGCAATGCGATTAACTCGGATCTGGGCTTGAATCGTCGGAAGAATCTGGCGGCAGCGAGGCTTCAATAAACGTCCCCGGTACTCCGGCGACCTCCCGTGACTCTTTCGGCGTTCCTCTGGCGACGGCACAAGGACAAAAAGGCACGGCGAGTTGTGGCGATTCTCAGGAGAGGTACCCCGACCCTTAAATACCCTCGGCGTGCGCGCAAACTCGGAAAGTGCAATGGCGGCGGAGGAATTCGACTCGGAGACGGCAGCGCGAAGTCCATCTCGGAGACGATAAGCCTCGACCGCACAATCATCATCCGTCGGTTCAGATAAAAGATCAACTCTGAATCAGTACCAATTGCTATTGGCCGCGCGATAGAGATCTAACGGCTACAAACTCTAGGGTTTCGTAAATGACGTGGGCGAATACTGACTGTTGGATTTTGATCCGACGGTCGAAGGTCGACGGCTGGCTTGAGCGACTGGGCCGGCCCAACACTGTTCACGAAGATTTTTCCGGGTTTTTGCATTTTAAATAATTCAGGAAAATAATTTGATTTATTTAGGGCACTAAAAATACTCTAAAAATTCGAGGAAAAATCTAAAAAATACTTTGAGATATTCTGGACTTAAATAAAATATTTTTGGCAAAACTTTATTTTAAACTTTTCTTTTTATAATTAATTCTCAACAAAGGCTATATATTTTAATTCGAATAATTCAAATAAATCTCGGAAAATTCAAATAAATCCAGAAAATTCACAAAAATCATAAATTGCAATAAAATAATATTTAATTAAATATAAATAAAAATTTGGGATGTTACAAAGTATCTCTGTGTGGATGAGTTTTCTTGCGTGAGTTTTGATAGCCACACAGTGTGAAGAAAACAAATCAAGATTGATCGTGCATGCATGCATCAAGTCAACTAGAAGATAGATGATGATCTGGTCATGATCTTAGTTTTGGTGATTAGAAGATTGATCCGTGGCAACTGAAGCCCTCTCTGGTGTTTGGTTCATCACAGCCTTGAAGGTGAAATTTCGTTTCCTTGTCATTAGATGCATTAGTCTAATTGTGAAGATAATATCTCTTGATCCGTACGTCCGATTGGTTTGATTCATATTGGGTTAGATTTGTAATTGAATCTAGTTTCTACTGTTAGAATTTCACATTGATCTAATGGTGGGATCTTTGGTTAATCGTGTTTGAGTATTGGTCTATCATTGTTAGATCGCAAATTATTTTAGACAATTTGCAAAGGTCATAACTTTAGATCCATAGATCCGATTGACCTGATTCTTTATGTGTTAGCTGTAGAATTGAGTTTAGTTTCTACAGTTAAAATTTGACGTCAATCCAACGGTGGGATCTCTAGGAATTTTTATTTTTGTGAATAGATCACCAGTCTACTCGCCTGGTCACCCGACTGCTCGCCTGGTCGCCCAAACTGGTCGCCTGGTGGCCCAAACTGGTCAACTGGTCACCCAACTGGTCTACTGGTTACCCAAACTACTCTACTGGTCACCCAGACTACTATACTGGTCGCCTGACTGCTCTATTGGTCTCTTGGACTGGTCTACTGGTCTCCCAACTGCATAAACTGATTTCCAAACAATTTGAGTTTCAATTGGGGTATTTCAAAAAGTTCAAAAATAAGATTTTAGCTTCCGTGCAATTATTCACCCCCTCTGATTGCTACATTTGTATATTTCGATCCTACAGAATCAACAGTCATGAGTTCACTCACTGTAGATGTTCTTTTCTCTAAATTAAAAACTCATGAATTGGATGTTCTTGCCAGGAAGAATGATCATAAATCAATTGCATTGACCTCCTAATCTATCATGTCTCAGAATAATGTTTCTTCAAGTTTTGCTTTGTCTTCCTTGTCTTCACTAACCGATGAACAGATTGAGGAATTTACAAAAGAATACTTGGCATTACTCTTTTCTCGTTTTAATAAAGCTTTGCAAAATGTGAGAATGAGGAAGAGAGTTGGTTGTGGCCCTCTAAGGTGCTATGAGTGTGGTGATCTCAACCACATTCGGTCAAATTGTTCTAAACTTTCAGGTAAAACATCAAGGGAGGAGAATGACAAGGACAGGAGAAAAGAGAAGAAGAAGACTACCTCTAGTAGTAGCAAGAAGAGAAGTTTTGTGAATCGCAAAGTTGTCTACCGAGTCCTTTCCGCTCTTAAACAAGTCAATTTGAGCGATGTGGATTCGGAGAGCAGTGAAGATGACACAACAGCTCCGAGCAAACATGAATTGACAGGGTTGTGTCTCATGGCTAGAAGTGATGAAAGTTTCACTGAGGAAGATCACGACAGCGACTTCACTAAGGTAGAACCTTCTTACGATGAATTAGCTATTGCTGTTGCTCGTCTTGGTAAATTGCTTGATAAACGCGACAAGAAAATTAAGAAACATTATGTTGTTGTTGAATCATTGAATGCTGAAATTGCCAGACTTAAATCTTTGATTCCTGATGATGATGCTTGTAAATCATGTGACTTAATTTACAATGAGCTTGTTTCACATAGAAAAGAGCATGCTTCTTTGCCAGAGCAAGGTAAGAAAAATGAGAAACATGTTAAAAATGTTAGTTGTTCAACTACTGATTTGCATGATTCAACTCAATGTTCTAAATGCTACACACTAGAATTGAAGTTGCATGATGCAAATGCTAGGGTTTCTCAAATGACAGATACTCTGCTCACTCATGAGGTTCTTTCATGCTCAATTTGTCGCAAGCAAAAAGGAAAAGTGGACGTTCTCTGTAATAATTGTTTAACTTTTTCTCGAAAGGTTGATTATTTGGAAAAATCTTTAGAACGTTTCACTACAGGAAAGAAAAACCTAAACATGGTTTTGGATCAATCAAAAGTTAGCACTCATAACAAAGGTTTAGGTTTTGATTCTTATGCTCATCATAAATCACATGCTCCCACTATTGTGAAGGCACTTGAAAGTGAAAATTTTGAAATTGTCAATGAGCCTAAGAAAACTGTTTTTAAGTCTGCTGGTGTTTTATCTTCTTCTGTGATGAATGCAAATGTTACTTCTACTGTTAAATCTAAACATCATGTTAAGTACAATTGCATTCATTGTGGTAGAGATGCACATTTAGTAGATTTTTGCTTTAGACTTGCCAGACAGCAAAAGAAAAAAAGGCTAAGGCTAGGTCTAATTTCAGGATGGCACATTTTACTCCTCATTTTGTGCCTAGGGTGATGCAAACACCTTTTGTTGCAAGAAACACGGGAAATGGCAAATCTGATTTTGTGAACAAACGTACTCGTGTTGTGTCTACTCGTCGTGTGTCTCAGTACTGGATTCCTAAATGCTTTATTTCTAACCCCAGTACTGAGGCCTCGACATTTTCTGCTTTTATGTAGGCTTCTCGCGTGAGGAAGGAGAACATTTGGCTAGTGGATTCTGGATGCTCACGCCACATGTCCGGTGATAAAAATTGGTTCTCCTCCCTCACTCGTGTATCACGTGCTGAAAGTGTTACTTTTGGAGATGCAACTTCCACTCCTGTTGTGGCAATAGGAACAGTGAAGGTAAGTGACAAGTTTATGTTCAAAGATGTAGCTCTAGTTGAAAACTTGAAATACAACTTGCTTTCTGTCTCCCAAATGATTGATGAAGATCTTGAAGTATGTTTCAAGAAAAATGAATGCAAAGTTTTAGATGCTTCAGGTGATCTTGTGTTCAGGATTTCACGCTTTGGAAGAGTATTTAAAGCTGATTTTGATGCATCACTTTCTTCTAAGCATAGGTGTCTAGTTGCCAATGTTTCTAAAGATTTATTCTTTTGGCACCGTAGACTTGGTCACGTTGGTTTTGATCATCTTACTCGTGTAAGTGGTTTAGATCTTATACGTGGCTTGCCTAAGCTTAAGGGTGATAGCGATTTAGTATGCTTTTCTTGTAGACATGGTAAGATGATTGTAGGTTCACATCCACCTCTTACCATGGTGATGACAAACGCTCTAGGACAGCTACTACATCTTGACACGGTTGGACCTTCTCGTGTTCAATCTTTTGGAGGCAAGTGGTATGTACTGGTTATTGTTGATGATTATTCTAGATACTCTTGTGTTTATTTTATGATATCTAAAGATCAGACTTTTAGTCATTTTAGAAGTCTTGTTACTAGATTATCTGTTGATCACCTAGGAGCACTTAGAGCTATCAGAAGTGATAATGGAACTGAGTTTAAAAATTCTTCTTTTGATCACTTTTGTGTTGAGAAAGGAATTGATCATCAATTTTCTTCACCAAGAGTGCCTTAACAAAATGGTGTAGTTGAAAGAAAGAACAGAACCTTGGTTGAGACGGCTAGAACTATGCTAGATGAACATCACACTCCTAGGAAGTTTTGGGTTGAAGCAATCTCAACTGCATGCTATATTTCTAATAAAGTGTTTTTGAGATCGAAGCTAGGCAAGACTTCTTATGAGCTTCGTTTTGGTCATAGGTCTAGTGTATCTCATTTTAGAATTTTTGGATGCAAATGCTTTGTCTTAAAATCTAGAAACCTTGATAAATTTGAAGCTAGATCAACTGATGGTATTTTTCTTGGATATCCTGCTCATACACATGGCAATCGTGTACTTGTTTTGGAGACTAACAAAATTATAGAAACCTGTGAAGTTACTTTTGATGAGGCTAGTCCTGGCACTAGTCCAATTGATGCAGGTACAGATGCATATGTTCAGGGGGAGAGTATCTTTCTTAATGATGATGATGATGATGATGTTGAGGATGAAGTGTTGGTTCCTACTGCACAACCAACTGTAGCACCTTTGGCACATACCACTACATCACCTATAGCTAAGCATTCTCAAGCCACAACATCATCTGTACATGCTGAAAATGAAGAAGGAGAAGGAGAAGTTTCTGAAGTTGCAGCTCCTTTGCACATTCAAAAGAGACATCCACCTAAACAAATAATTGGAGATTTGAATGAGAGAGTCACCCGATCCAGGTTTACTGATTCTGATTCTCATGCTCACTCTGCTTTTGTTGCTTCTTTTGAACCCAAAGATATATCTCATGTATTAACTGACGAATCTTGGATCAATGCCATGCATGAAGAATTAGAGAATCTTGAGCGAAATAAAGTCTGGAAGCTTGTTCCACCACCTCCTGATTTCAACATAATTGGAGCTAGATGGGTTTTTAAAAACAAACAAAGTGAGGATGGTGTTGTTGTCAGGAATAAAGCTAGACTGGTTCCTCAAGGATTTACTCAAGTTGAAGGATTAGATTTTGATAAAACCTTTGCTCCTGTTGCTAGAATTGAAGCCATTAGAATTCTCTTAGCATTTGCTGCATCTAAAGGTTTTAGATTGTGTCAAATGGATGTGAAAAGTGCTTTTCTAAATGGCTATATTAATGAGGTATATGTTAAGCAACCACCTGGTTTTGAAAATCCCAAGCATCCAGACCATGTGTTCAAATTGTCAAAAGTTTTGTATGGATTAAAACAAGCCCCTAGAGCATGGTATGATAGGCTAAAAACCTTTTTACTTGAAAAGAGGTTTACAATGGGAAAAGTTAACAAAACTCTCTTTTTACTCAAGTAAGGCAATGATCAACTGTTTGTTCAGATTTATGTTGATGATATTATCTTTGGTGGTTTCTCTCATGTTTTAGTGTCTAAGTTTTCAGAAACCATGAGGAAGGAATTTGAGATGAGTATGATGGGTGAGTTAACTTACTTTTTGGGATGCAAATCAAACAAACGAAGGAAGGTACTTTTGTTCATCAAAGTAAGTACACAAAAGATTTGCTTCGCCACTTTGGGATGGAAAGCGCAAGCGATCATGACACCCATGGGAGGCACTTGCACACTTGATCCGGATGAAGATGGTGAGATGGTTGATCAAAAGGAATATAGAAACATGATAGGTTCACTTTTATATCTCACTGCATCAAGGCCGGATATTCAATTTGCTATGTGATTGTGTGTTCGCTTTCAAGCTTCCCCACGTGTTTCACATCGACAAGCTGTCAAGCGGATTTTCAGGTATCTCCATGGTACTCAAGACTTTGGCATATGGCTTTCTGCTTCCTCATGCATTAGTTTAAGAGCATTCTCTGATGCTGATTTTGGAGGTTGTAGAATTGATAGAAAAAGTACATCTGGCTCATGTCACTTCTTGGGTAATTCTCTTATTGCATGGTCATCTAGAAAACAATCTTCTGTTGCACAATCAACTGCTGAATCTGAATATGTGGCTGCTGCTATTTGTTGTTCTCAAATTCTTTGGATAGTAGCTACACTTAAAGATTATGGGGTTAATTTGGATAGTGTTCCTCTTTTATGTGATAACACTAGTGCAATATGCATTGCTAAGAACCCTGTGCAACATTCTAGAACAAAACACATTGAGATTAGATTTCACTTTCTTAGAGATCTTGTAGAAAAGGGAAATTTGGTGCTTCATCATGTGGATACTGAACATCAATTGGCAGATATTTTCACAAAACCTTTGTCTTCTTCTTGTTTTGCTTTTATTCGGGGAGAACTTGAGTTGGTTCATCTAATGGGTTATTTTTTAGGGGGAGTTTTTGAAGTTTTTGTAATATTTTGTAACATGCTTTTTATTTTGTGTGTTTCTTAAATGAAAAAAAAATGAAAAACAATAAAAAAGGTACTGAGCATTGTATTTCATACACATATGTCATTTGAAGCCATGTTTATGTTTCAAGATCTTTGTAACTTCATGTTCATGCACATATGGTGTAGTTTATGACATGACTATTTAAATGGAATGACAATTTGAATTAAATCTTGTCATGGTTGAACTTTCTTGGCTATCTTAATCCTGCTCAAAAGTGCTAAATATGAAAGTTAAGTGCTAAAGCTAAAAAGTGATTGTTGATAAATGCAAGAACAAGGTTATGTACTATCGCACTTCTTCTTTCTGAGACCGCTTATCATTGCACTTTGATATGAACTTGGAAGAGGTTGTGTATGACCGAAACCATAAAACCTTAAGCTTGTGATTGCTTGGTATGGTTGATAAGTAAAATTTGATGGTGCATGTAATTCCTTGCAATTGTTATTGTTGCAATCAATTAATGAATTAGTTTTCAAGCGAAATAAAGTGCACAAAAAATTCAATGTTTTCAGGTTTTAAGATTGTTGAGAAAGGGAGATCATGCCATGCAAAAAAAATTGTTAATAGTACTTGATTTCTAGTTATGCTTACTCTACATTGTTTATGTGTAGATTTGAGGGTGCAAGTACTTTTGATAGCATGACTTGGTGATGAAATTATTACATTTGTGCATGACTTATAATGCTCAATACATAAAAAAGACACACTAAAAATAAACAAAAAGATTTTGTTCTCTATTTTGTATTCATCAAAGGGGAGAATTTTCGAGTCAAAGGGGGAGAATTTTGGACACATATTGCACATTCACACACATTTTTCTCCTTTCATTTCTCTTCTTTAAAATAAAATTTCTTTAAAATTTTCTTGTGAGGTGAATGCCAATGTTCAATTCTAAATGGTGTTACCAATGTTTTCATCAAGGGGGAGATTGTGAAATCATGTGCTGAAAAATTGGCTGAGTAATAAAATTGGCATTGCAAAGTGGTTTTGGTTATAGCATGTGTGGTGCTTGTGCATGTCCTTGTTGAGATGATTTTTTAAATGCTTTGATAGCATATTATAATGATTTTGCTTGATGCAACGCGCTCGTGTGAGTGGTTGCATGGATTGACTTTGAGTCAAGTCGTGGACTTGTGCTCGGATTTGTTTGATATGCTGGTGATAGCATGATGATGATTTTGCTTGATGCAACGCACTCATGTGAGTGGTTGCATGGATTAACTTTGAGTCAAGTCGTGGACTTGTGTTTGGAATTATTTGTTTGCTTATTCATGTGCAGGTGTTGCTCGAGGGCGAACGTGGTCGATGACGGGACCGGAACTAGGTTCATGGAGGAACTGAGGTTCGGGACTAGGTTCAGGGCAGAATCGAGGACTTGGTGGTCGACGATGTCATGCGGGACATTCGGGCTAGAGAACATGCACATGGAGGCTGGTTAGTCACGTAATTACAGCATGTGGGCTGTACATGTGTGCAAGAGTTGTTTTTGGCCATGTTGGGCCAGGTTGAGATGTATATACTCTTTCCATGTTGGAAGTGGAGTTGTATTCAATCTCGTTATGTTTGCTCTGTATAAATAGGGGGAGGTGTCTCCTGTTTATGTAGAGAGCTAGGTTTTAGGGTTTGTACTTTTTTTTTGGAGTACTTGTTGACGCTAAAAGTGGCGTTTGGCGCCATTTCGCCGATTCCCGAATCGGGCTTCGCGTAGGATCGGGTTTACAGGCGTGCGGCCGATTTGACCCTCGTGTCGGCAAGGTGGACGGCGGCAAGCTGAGCGTCTGACAAGCCGATCGTACTCAAAACCACCGGCCAATCTCGAGCGAAGATAGCCGATGGTGCGGTAGACAATCTATCAACTACGCAACCGGTTGCGCAATTAATAGATCGGGATAAATAGGCTATCGGCTTAACGAGACGTCTGCCGATAGAATGAGAGGTGGAACCTAACTCCTCCGCGAGACGGCGATGCGCAGCAATACCGCCGAGATAGTATTCGATGTCGACGGTGAGAAGATCGAATCGAACCGAGGCGCTCTCCGTGCGGGTGTATTTTGAAAGCCGATGCGGCGGTCGATCGGATTCGCGATCTGAAGACTACAGCGATAAAAGTAGAGATAGACTGAATAGTAGATTGATTGATTGGTCGGGGACCCTTTACATGATGCACCATGGCACCTATTTATACTAATTTCTAACCTAGACCGACTAGAACACGAGTTCGCACTAGATCTGTGACTTCGATCGGATATATTCCTATTACAACCTATTATTTCCTGATATACTTGTGCTAAACCGATTCGAACTCTTCTTTCCATACTTAATCCTATCACACTAAGGAAAACTTTCTAAATAAGTAAACAAGCCTAATCTAGATACAAGCCCGAGTCTTTTTCCAATTCGACGCGCCTTCGTAGATACTAACTCGAACACTAATCCGATTAACAGAATAATTGTCTAAACCGGGCTATTTTTGGGTGTCAACATATGCCCCCCGGTTTTTGTGACATGAGAATCATGTTGCAAAAATCATATCGACTTTGTCCATCCGCTATGGACTCACTTCTCCTTCTTAGCGTTCCTTGTCGATTTCACGCTTCTTTGGGTCTTCAATCTTTGTAACCTTCTCTTCGAGACTTTGTTAGACCCGTAGGACACCGGCGAGATTGGGCTCTATCAACTTACTTTTACTTATCAATGCACGCGATGCATCATTAGCCGATGTGACCTTCACTTTGCACCATTTGCCGATTTCTGGTTGTCCTTCGGCATTTGCAGTTACCGCAGTTGGCTCATACTTGGCCTTTATTTGCTTCCGGCCAACTAATACTTTCAAGTATGGCGTTTCCTCAAGCTCTGTATGAGTGTCGCTTTCATTGTCCCCCCGAGGAACCGACTGTATCAATATGATGAGAATTCGTTGTCAAAGTCGGCTTATCTTCAGAGCTTGATTCTGGAGTTTGCTTGCAGCTCTCTTGCTTCCTGGCGTCGGTTTGTCGATTAGCTTCATGTTGTTGCTGATTCTTCGCACGTTGTAACCGACGCTTTTGTGTTTTGCTTAATCCAGCTGGGCACCAATGTGGTTTGGCTCCTGTTAGCTTTCTATTTGCTTTCTCCACATCACGAGTGCATCCTCTTTCAGTGATTCTACCCTTTGATATGCACATCGGCTTTTTGGAGCTTATATTAGCCGATGCATTTTGTTGGAATCTTGAACGAGCACCCTGACGAGGATGGAGATGAGACATCGGACAATCATAAGCCATTGGAAGCCTTAGATGTCGCTCCCAGCAAAACTGGAAAAAAGGACACTCCCAATGAGCCTTTTCTTCATCCACATGTCGGCTCTTCATATGTGATTGTTTATGTCTTCTAGTATGCCGGACATATGACTCCTCTTTATCAATCATCTTGGAGGCCGATTGCTTAACTGTTCCAAAGCTTCCTGACTTTGACGTGCTAGCCGATTCCTCTTTCTTCCCAATGCTATCGGCTTTGTGAAGTGAAGTACAGATGGTAACCCGTGCAGGTATCGATGGAAGATCACCATAAGTGGTTTCAACATCTGCATCCTCGCCATCAGTATCTGAGCTATCAACATGAAACGCCTTCTCGCTCTGGCAATCGTAAAATATGTCTTCATCGGAATCGGCTTCTTTATGATTGTGTATTATGGCATCATAGCAACGATCCCTGCCTTCTTTGATTTCTTCAACCGACTGTTGGCTAATGCCGTCATCGGCTTTTGTAGTTAGAGAATCCACTCGGCGCTGATCAACATCACCAATTCCAATCTGCTCCCCGAGTATATCTTCCTTAATCGGCTTGGCCGATACAGGAATCATCATTGGATTAACTCCACGTTGAGCTGTAGCTGATGAAAAAATTAATAATGCAGAAGATTGTAGATGATACATCCAAACCTTCATGATCTGGGCAGCTGATATCTCAAAGATCCTTTCTTGCCGATTGATAGTATCGGTCATTCTCGACACAGTTTCATAGATGAATCTAACAATGATGGGTCCATCGGCCTTTTGGCCGATATTTCTGCCCTTTGCCGCATGATTCATCCACTTTCCCGAAAGTGCTTGAGGGTTTTCATCGATCAAATTTATCAATTCAGATTGCAATGTAAAATACCGATCATTATCATACCTTTCGGAGTTAATCCCGGTTCTTTTGTAGTTTTTGTCTCCTAAGTATGCTTCTAGATCCCTTTGTAACACTTCCCGATTTTCGGAATACATCCTTGAATTAATCTTCAATTGGAGTATGATCTTGAGGTTCACAACCTTGCAAATCTTGCCTTGTTGATACGATCGGTGGCGATATGTAAGAATTGCCTTTTGGCACAGATCTCTATGATTCATCAAATGATGATTGTAGATCTGAATCGAACTTTGGACACGCCTTGCATGCCTTTGTATGTATTTATCGGTGAGAATAACTCAAGTCCATATCTGCTGATTTTGACCATAGAAACTAGCCCTAGATTGATCTTGATGTATATGGCGTATTGATCTTGATAATTCATAGTGATCGGCCCGGTAGGCTCGATGCTTGTAGATCGCCGCAGTCGCATAGGCACGTGATAGATAGGCGATTCATGTTGAAAAATAACAGATCTTCTTGGGTTTGATCTCGCCCCACCGGCGTGCCAATTTGTTGGCGCTAAAAGTGACGTTTGGCGCCAACTCGCCGATTCCCTAATCGGCTTCGCGTAGGATCGGGTTTACAGGCGTGCGGCCGATTTGACCCTCGTAATGTCGGCAAGGTGGACGTGCGGCAAGCTGAGCGTCTGCAAGCGGCCGTACAGATTAAAACCACCGGCCAATCTCATCGACGAAGATAGCCGATGGTGCGGTGAGACAATCTATCAACTACGCAACCGGTTGCGCAATTAATAGATCGGGATAAATAGGCTATCGGCTTAACGAGACGTCAAGCCGATAGAATGAGAGGTGGAACCTAACTCCTCCGGCTGACGGCGATGCGCAGCAATACCGCCGAGAGATAGTATTCCGATGTCGACGGCGAGAAGATCGAACTGAACCGAGGCGCTTCTCTCCGTGAGGTGTACCTTGAAAGCCGATGCGGCGGGTCGATCGGATTCGCGATCTAAGACTACAACGATAAAAGTAGAGATAGGTGAATAGTAGATTGATTGATTGGTCGGGGACCCTTTACATGATGCACCATGGCACCTATTTATACTAATTTCTAACCTAGACCGACTAGAACACGAGTTCAGTACTAGATACTGAGACTTCGATCGGATATATTCCTATTACAACCTATTATTTCTGATATACTTGTGCTAAACCGATTGAACTCTTCTTTCCATACTTAATCCTATCACACTAAGGAAAACTTGCTAAATAAGTAAACAAGCCTAATCTAGATACAAGCCCGAGTCTTTTTCCAATTTGACGCTACCAGAGATACTAACTCGAACACTAATCCGATTAATGAATAATTGTCTAAACCGGCTATTTTTGGGTGTCAACAAGATCAGATCCAGATAAATAAAATCCTTCTTACAACTGAGCATCATGTGCATCGCGTGAAGAAGAAAATCGTTGCAACTAGAAGTTTTTAGTGCTTGATCTTTATTCTATTGCAGCATAGTTGAAGCCAGCAAAGGAGTCAGGCAACTAGAAGAATTTGAAGAGCTCTCAACACCTTGAGTTGTTTTTTAGTTCGGCGTAGATTGGAGCATGGACTGAAGTTTTGTCCGTCACAGCAGTCATGAAGTTCATCACAGAGTTCGGTTTCTTGCAAAGGTATCATCTTGCGAAGGTAATGTCTCAAGATCTATAGATCCGATCGAATTGATTCTTTTTGGGTTAACTTTGGAATTGAATCTAGTTTCTACAGTTAAAATTTTATGTCAATCCAACAGTGGAATCTTTGGAAATTACTGTTTTTGTGAACTAGTCGCCAAACTGCTCTCGTGGTCGCCCGACTGCTCGCGTGGTTGCCCAGATTTAGTCATCTTGCAAAGAACATAACTTTAGATCCATAGATCCGATTGACCTAATTATTATTGCGTTAGCTTCATAATTGAGTGTAGTTTCTACAGTTAAAATTCATATTGATCTAACGGTTGGATCTTCAGAAATTACTATGTTAGTAAACATGTGTCTGCTCGCCGCTTCAAATCGTCGCTTTGTCGCTCAAATCGTCGCCAAGCGCTCTCTTGGTCAACCAGTGCCCAAACTGGTCGCCTAAGTACTCTCATCGTCACCAGATCGCTCTACTAGTCGCCTAAATCGCTATATTGTCGCCGATCGGTCTCATTGGTCTCCCAAGCAGAATGCTGGTCTCTCAACTGTGTGAACTGGTCTCCAAGAAATTTGAGTTTAAATTGGGGTGTTTCAAAAATTATCAAAAATTTGATTTTAGCTTCCGTGCAATCATTCACCCCACTCTGATTGCTACATTAGTATATTTCGATCCTACTGGTTTCCTTATCTTTGATGGTTGCAGGACAACGGTGTTGGGTCATGGTGAGGTGGAAGTTGACCGGGACAAGGCGAGGTGCGTTGGAGGTCCAGAACGGTTAGGAGATCGCTGAAAAATGACCGGAGATGGAGTTCGGGCAAGCCAAGAAGGCAAGTAAAGGAGCAGATACTACCTAGATGCTGCGCGGATCAATGAGGACTGTTGGAGTATGGTCTAGTTGATAGGAATAGCGTTTCTAGTAGTATGCTTTGATAGTCGTGCAAGAAAAACCCTGTGTTAGCGGGTTTAGGGTTTCCCCTTGCAGGCTATGTGAGTGGGCTCTTCCTTGCCCTTAGATGAGACTCTAGGGTTGATGGCTGCATCAAAGGTTGGTAGGTGGCCCGAGAGTTGTATAAATAGGTGTGAAGGGGTTGCCTTCTGTGCAAGAAGGATCCTTAAGGGGTTTTAGAGGTTTTTGAGAGCTCTGTTGAGCTTTGCCCACTTTTGTGTGTGTGGCTTTGTAACCTCCCTTCCAGAAATACAAGTTACCACTCAAAGATTTCAATACTAGCATTTTACTTCTTGTCATTTACTTTATGCAAGTTACTTTCTGCAATTTAAGTTACGCAAATTTACTTTACGTAAGTTGATTCATCTCCTTCTACATGCTTTCCTTCTTGCGTCTTTTGCATTCTTAAGTTGTTGATCTAGTGTTCCAAATCTGTGCGTTCTTCGCTTGCTGTGATAAGTTTCCAAGATCTTTCCGTTCTTCAAGATCCTAAGAGCAAGCCTTGAACCGGATTCCCTGTTCTTTCTGCATTTCTTGAAGTGCTCTTCCTTCTCGGGAAAAAAGGTTGAAACTTTGAGATTAATCCTGGAAATCGGTTTGTGAATCAAGTTTTTGACTGTCCCAAGATCTCATCTACCAAGTTTCTTGGAGTTTTGTTAAGCAGATCAAAAGTTGTTTTATTTCTTGTTCTGGGTCGGGTTGTCTATTCTTAAGAAGCTTTTGAGTTTGGTACTCTCACCTACTCCAGAGGGGTACAACCAGCTTTCCTAATCAAGAACCTTATCTTTTTGGGTGATCTTTTGTGTTAGTCTTTTGGAATACTTTGAGTGGGAAAATTTTATTGGGACCATTCACCCCCCCCCCTCTGTTAGCCATCCTGATCCTTCAGAAATGATTAGACTTAAATGGGTACATATTTTACACGAAAGATTAGGATATGAAGAGCACAAACTAGAATAGCAATGTTTACATAGATGTGTTCAATACTATTAGGTTGATGAGGGCTCCTACTAGCACAAACTAGAACAACAGCGTCTACTCAGGTGTGTCCAAAACTGTTGGGTCGACGAGGGCTCCTCCTATGGGTTCATAGAGGAGATTTGGGAGCTTCGACTATATGCTTTTCAAGATCCCTTATTTGGTCTTTGTTGGGTCCACATCCGAGAGGTGAATGTTGACAAGTATGGCGCCACTACTATAGACCTCAAACGTATTGGATATAAAGATGAACCATTCGTACTCGCTAACCAAGTTATTCAAATTTTCTATATAACCAACCTATCCAAGAAGAAGCACCACTTAATTTTTTAGGCAGAAAGAAGGATTGTCGGAGTTGAGAATATAGTAGATGAGGAAGAATACGATCAATTTGATGAGTTGCCTCTTAGTGGAAATGGCATAACAGTCAAGGAAGAATAACCTGAGGAAGCTAGCTACACACGCATCGATCATCGCGAAGGGCTAATTTTTATACTTAAGAATAAGCAAGTAAAGTTATGATGAGGTCGCCATGTTTATTTGTCTTGTCTACACATACTGAATTTGTATATTTACTTCACTAAATTTACTAAGCATACAACTCTATTTACTGAATTTGTAAAATGCTAAATTTTATTGCCAGTAAACTAATACATCACTGAGTGTACACTATCATGCTACATTTAATCATTAAGAAATCCAACTTAAATAGCGAAACACACAAAATGCAAGAATAGGTCATTTTGGGTTAAATAAATGATTTTGGCCAAATTAAAATGGCTATAACTTTTAAATAGTTGGTTGTTTAGAAAAACTTTGAACTAAATAAATGCTTGAAATGACCAACCCCACAAGTTTTGTATTGACCACATATTCAAAAACTTAATATATTTTGATTTATGAAAATATATCATTTAATTCAAGGACAAGATCATATAAGATCCATTTGAGGCCAAATTTGCTATTTTATTTCTAAATTAGGGATTTTTATTTCGAAAGCATTGTAAAATATGTGAAATACATATTTAACAACTTTTACAAAGACTTTCACAAATATAGGCCTTTTAAACAATATTTTTAACTTTTGACTAAAGAGGCTCACATAACTGGATATGCATGCATATAGTTTCAACATCATTCCAAAAGGTATCAAATTAGGAAAATATGAAGATAATTAATTGGAATTGGTATGTATGTGTTTAAAATACTATTTTGAACCAAGATATGGCCAAGAATCCAGTCCAAGAGGTGAAACTTACAAAGTGCTAGAATATAACCAATATAGGTCAAGGACAGTTTTTGGGTGACTTTACGGCGAATACTTCGTTGTGGGTACAACACGATAAAAGTATACATCTATTTCAAGACCGCTTCTCTCTCCGCTGCCATTCGGACATGGCGGCATGATCAACGCGACGACCGAGCATCGAAAAATACCGCCAAAGTCTTGACCCTCACAGATGGGATTATTCTTGAACATTGTCCGGAGTGTCAATGGGCGTCCTGAGGCCCGATCTCAACCAAAAGGCTTCGAGTCGAAAGACCCACGGCCTCGATCAAGCCCATCGAGAACTCGACCGAGCTTGGTCAGCGCCTCGCGAGCACCGACCAGAACCCGGGTCGGCAGCGTCCCGAGGCTCCAACCGAACCCGGTCAGCGCCTCGAAAACTCGACCAGACCCGACCAGCGCCTCGCAGTTCCCGACTGTATCAAGCCGGGGCCCTAATGAGCTTCGACCCCGCGTTCTCAACACGTTGGCGGTCGACGGTAAACTGGTCACCCGCCTCACGGACATGACGGCCGTGATGGGATGGGTGGTTCCTTCCCTAGGTGGTTAGCGGGCCGCCAGAGTCAAATGCCGAATCTCTTGGCGCGTCGCCGTCAGCGAGCCCGGAGAGGCGCGCAAGCACCTTCCCAACAAAGCACTATCCGTTGTGTCTACTGACCCAGCGTGGGGCAAACAGGAGCCTATCAGTCACCAAGACTAAAGGCCGGGACTCCCGGGCGCTACGCACCCCAACCTTTTTTCTAAAACTCCCGTGTAACTTGCCCCCTCCGCCTATATAAAGGGGGGCAGGGCCCTCCGGGAAGGGCAGCTCTCTCTGGTAGATAACCAACCCGCGCTTCGCAATCGAATCCTTCACCCGACTCTAGCGAACGCTCCTAGCTCCCGAAACTCCCGAGTTTCCGACCCCCCGCTCCTCTTAACTCGCACGAGCGCTCGAGGCCTATCTCGAGCCCTCACTTGTAACCCCGTGCAGCCTGCTGCACCACCAGAGCAATACAAGAGCCATCGCCACAAACTGGACGTAGGGACATTCAGCCCGAACTAGTATAAATCTTGGACTCCCGTGTCTAACCATTCAAGGAGAGAGAGCGCGCGACCCCCTACACCTACAAATTTACTCGCCGGTTATACGAAACACCAATAGTTCGTGCGCCAGGTAGGGGCTTCGCGTGTCATCATTGTCATCTCTGGATTCTCGTTCGCTCCCTTGATGGCTTTCTTCACTGACGACGGTGTATCTGCGTCGAGGGGTTGGATCCGTTTCGGCTCTCTCGACTTCGTCGCCACTCCGGCGGGTGAGCTCGTGCTCATCCCCATCGCCTTCCAGTCGAGCTCCGCCAGAACACAGACTCGGCATCACCTGACACCCTCGGCGACCTTCGGCTTGGGGCCCTGCGCGGATCCCGACGCCGGGACCCGTTCAGCGCTGCGCCGCTCCTGCTAGTGGTGCGCGCGGACTCACGCCGGTGGCGATCTCGCCTCCTGTGGGCTCGCGGCTTGTAGCGATGGCTGGCTACGGGCCAGCCTCCGTCCACGAGCTATTGGAGATCTCCTCAGCGATGACTCGGCTCAACACGGGCGTACTCGGCGCGTTGTACTCCCACGAGTGCAACATGGTGAAACAGCGACTTCGATGCAAATCCGTGACCCGATGACCGCCCGGCCGTATGTTTGGCAGTGCAGAGTGAGCAGAACCTCTAGGCTCGCCAAGCCGAGCTCGAAGAGCCTTGGCAAGTGGCTGAAGGCTCAAGGGCCCATTGGGTAAGCCCGAGCGAACTAAGGGTAGCACCGGCTGGCCCTCATACACCCACAGCAGGCCAGTCCAACACCAGTGGCCGAGGGGTCAAGGCGGCCTTCCGTTTCCCGTGCGGCCAAAATATTGCGCGGCAATAATCGCCAGCGACATCCCGAGCGAGAGGACCCGAGAGGCCAAACTTAAGTACGAGAACCTCCGGTGGTGGAAGCGTCTTGCCATGCGGCCACGCGGCGACTTCCGGTTCCCATCACTCGGGGCTTCTCGAGCCACCGTCGCGCCCGCCGTGGGATCGGCAAGATCCGGCAAAGCGGCATCGCTCCTAAGCAGCCCGAGCCAGCGCGCACTTTCAGTGCGGCCGGCGCTGGGGGCGATCGTGGCGTCCGCGACACCCTCGGTATGGAGGAGGATGGCGACAGACCGCCTTGCCTCTCGCCGGCCAACGATGGCGGCGCCATGACCGCGGCCCAAGCCCCAACGGCCCAGGGCCTCGGGCGTTTGGTCGGGAGATCCGCCACGCGGACTTCCCTGCCCGATTCCACGCGTCCGTCAACATTGCTAAATACACTGGGGCAACAAACCCCAGTGTTTGGCTGGAAGATTACCGGCTCGCATGTCGGGCCGGGGGAGCTACCGATGATCTCTTTATCATCCAGTACCTCCCCATTTATCTCGCGAACTCGGCTCTAGCCTGCTTGAGTACCTGCCCGCAAACACTATCAGGAGCTGGGCCGACCTAAAGAATCTCTTGGTCGGCAACTTTGAGGCACCTGGCATACAGGAACTCTGAGGACTGAAGCGCAAGCAAAGCAATGACGGGGAGATGCTCCGGGACTACATCCGGCGCTTCTTCCAGCGGTCTGTGAGCTCCCGAGCATATGTGCGCCCGATGTCGTCAGGCGTTCATCTATGGCACTACTTCCAAAGCTCTGGTTCTGGTAGGTGTGCCAAGCCCGGACCACCAAGGAGCTCCCGGACATCGCCTGTAACCACGCCTCCGTGAGGCGTGGGGCCATTTCGACAAAGGGAAGGCCAAGTCTGGTCCGTCCGGCGGCCGGCGCCCCTCAGACCGCTCAGACAAGCGGAGGCGGAAGGAAGCGAGGCCAAAAGGCCACGTGGTGTGACCACCGACCAACCTACTAAGCGGCGTGGCGTGCCAAGTGGCGGCGCTTGAGCGGTGATGGATGCCGGTGCCGCATCACGGTACCCGTCGAGCACAAATCTGAGGACCGCGAAACCACAAGCGCTTCATTTCCGAGTCTCCACGCGAGCAAAGGAAAGAAGCGAGACCCGCACTTCGATCTTGGGAAGGAGGCGGACGATGAGTTTCCTGAACCCGACGGCTGCCTCATGATTTTCGGCGGGCCGACAAACGTCAGCAGAAGTTGGCCTTCCCCGAGGTCCACGCGGTGGCTCCTGCCGCGCCTAAATACCTCCGGTGGTCGGAGTCTCCTATCACGTTCGATCGGGCTGACCACCCTGACCATGTCCCTCACCCGGGGAGATATCCCCTGGTTGTGGCCCCAGTCGTGGGGACAAAGCGCCTGTCTAAGGTGCTTATGGATGGCGGCAGTAGTCTCAACATCCTGTATGTTGATACTTTCGACGCCATGGGGATCCCTCGCTCGCGTCTCTGACTGAGCAAGGCGCCTTTCCACGGCGTCGTCCCGGGCCAACAGGCCTACCCTCTCGGGTAGATCGACCTGCCCGTTACCTTTGGGAGCCCAGACAACTTTCGCACCGAGACCCTGGTCTTCGAGGTCATGGGGTTCCGAG
Source organism: Guadua angustifolia (assembly GCA_036346375.1). Classification (NCBI taxonomy): domain Eukaryota; kingdom Viridiplantae; phylum Streptophyta; class Magnoliopsida; order Poales; family Poaceae; genus Guadua; species Guadua angustifolia. The sequence continues at coordinate 25,646,239 of CM070506.1, read as the reverse complement.
GCTCCTACCACGCCATCATGGGGAGGCCGTGCTACGCCAAGTTCATGGCGGTCCCCAACTACACCTACCTAAAAGTCAAGAATCGGGGCACGGAGTTATCACCGTGGTCGCATCCTTTCAGCTCGCCTACAGCTATGGCGCATTGATTCTTGTTGGCGTCGACGCTCATTGCGTCCGCCGAGCTCGAGAGCCTCCGGAGGGAAACATCCGAGTCCGCCCCCGACTCCAGCAAGTTGGGGCCGGGGTCCTTCAAATCCGCCGAGGATCTGAAGGAGGTCGGGTCGATCCAGATGATCGACCAAGACCGTCGCGTCGAGGCCACGCTCCCCAAATAGGAAAGCGGCTCGTCGACTTCCTCACGCCTGTCGGGATGTCTTCGCATGAAGCCCTCAGACATGCCGCAGCATCGAGGAGGTCGCTGAAAGCACTCTTGAATATCCGACCGGCTCAAGGCGGTCGTCCGGCGTTCTGCCGCCGACAAGGAAGCGCCAAGATCATAGGAGGAGATCGCCAAGCTTACGGCGCGGGGTTCATAAGGAGTACGCCACCCCGAGTGGTGGCCAATCTGTGCTTGTAAAAGAAGTGCGGGCAATGGAGAATGTCGTTGACTTCGGCTGAAAAGGCATGCCCCAAGGACCCTTTTCCATTGCCTCGCGCCGACCAAGTCGTCGACTCTACCGCGGTGCGAATCCTGTCGCTTCTCGGCGCCTACTGGGCTATCACCAGATAGCGATGAAAGAGTCCAACCAGCTCGTGACCTCCTTCATCACTCCGTTCGGCTCATTCTATTACATAACAATGCCCTTTGGTCTAAAGAACACGGGTGCTACATACCAGCGATGTATGCAAAGCGTGCTTGGCGACCAAATAGGCGTGTAACATCGAGGTGTCGTCGGCGACATCGTCGTTAAAACTAAGAAGGCGACGACCTCGCCAGCCGACTTAGAGAGACTTTTGCGAACCTTCGAGATTTCGCATTAAGCTCAACCCCGAGAAATGCGTCTTCGGGGTCCCCAAGGGAAAGCTGCTCGGCTTCATCATTTCCGAGCGCGGGATCGAAGCCAACCGCGAGAAGATTTCTGCGATCATGAAGATGGGACTGATCAGTGACCTAAAAGGTGTCTAGAAGCTGATGGGGTGCCTTGCGGCCTAGAGCCGTTTCGTGTCTCGCCTCGGCGAACGCGGAATGCCGCTCTACAAGTTGCTCAAGAAGTCCAATCACTTCAGCTGGACGCACGAAGCCCAGGAAGCCCTCAACCGATTGAAGGCATTCCTGACCTCACCACCGGTGCTGGTCACACCGGCACCGGAGGAACCGCTGCTCCTCTACATCGCCGCCACGACCTAGGTCGTTAGCGCGGCGCTTGTCGTGGAAGCGGCCAGAAGAACCATCGCGCTCAAAGTACAGTTGACCGTGTACTTCATCGATGAAGTGCTCTCCGAGTCAAGGATCGAATCTGCGGTCTGCGGCGCTCTGTGATGCTCATCACAAAAAGGAAGTTAGTCCACTATTTCGACCGGCACCTCGTCTCTGTGGTGACTTCTGCACAGCTCGGCGAGATCGTCCGCAACCGTGATGCCTCCGGAAGGATCGCCAAGTGGGCGCTCGAGCTCAACGGCCACGACATATCGTACATCCCCCAGACGACAATCAAGTCGCAGGTGTTGGCCGACTTCGTCGCCGAGTGGACCGAAGCCCAGGCGCCACCGGTTCGAAGACCTAAATCTTGGGCGATGTGCTTGACGTGTCCTACACCAAGAGCGGTAGGCGGTCTGGGGTCGTCCTTGTTTCCCAGCTTCGAAACAAACTCGATCGCCATCGACTACTCTTCAACGCAACCAACAATATCGTTGAGTGCAAGCGCTCGCCAGCAGTCTCACGGATCATTGCCGACCTCGGCGCGCGCCGACTTCGTGCATGGCGACTCCAAGCTCGTCGTCGACCAAGTCATGAAGGCTTGAACCTCGTGGCCTTCGTATGGCGGCGTCTTTGCGGGAAATACGCAAACTTCGAGAGAGGTTCAAGGGTTTCGAGCTTCACCATAGCTATCGACGCTACAATGGAGAGGCCAACTACCTGGCACACCTTGCCTCTAGCAGGGGACCGATCCCATCCAGGATCTTCGTCTCCGACCTCCGCGAGCCTTTCGTCCGACAGGACCCGCCAACTGAGCAACCAACCGACCCTCCGGATGTGTCCGCTCCGACCTACGGACAGTCGGACGAGGGGCCTTTCGGGTCGAACCTGGCGTGCTCAAGTGGCCCGACTTCGGATCGGAGAAACCCTTCATCGGCCGGTTGACTAACGGATCCTCCCGCCGACCCAACCGAGGCGACGCCTCGCTTCGTGGCGAAATCCTTCCTCTGATCGAGCAGAGACCTCTACAAAAGGCCCCTCAGGGATCCGCCGAAGTGCATTCGGCCAGCCAAGGGAGGCGGTTGCTACTCGACATCCACGCCAGGATCTGTGGCCACCATCTTTGCGCCACTTTCCTAGTAGGAAAAGCCTTCGTAAAGGTTTTTATTGGCCGACCGCCGTGGCGATGCGAGCAAATTGTGCGCATTGCGAAGGTGCGATTCTTTGCCCGACAGACGCATCTCCCGGTAAGCTCTGCGAGACGATCCCCATCACCTGGCCATTCGCCGTTTGGGGACTTGATCTGGTCGGGCCTTTCAAAAAGGCACCCGGGGAAGGAGTTCACGGGGAAGGAGTTCCTTGAATGCAGTTCACGGGGAAGGAGTTCCTTGAATTCTGCGACGACTTCAACATCCGCGTCGACTGGGTTGCTGTAGCCCACCTGCGGACCAACGGCCAGGTCGAACGGGCGAACGGCATGGTCCTCCAAGGGCTTAAGCCGCGAATCTTCAGCCGGCTGAAGAAGTTCGCGGGGCGATGGGCGGCCGAGCTGCCCTCCGTTCTTTGGAGCCTGCGGACCACACCGACCCGATCGATCGGGTTCACGCCATTCTTCCTGGTGTTCGGTGCCAAAGCCTCTCCGCCAGACCGACACGGAATCTGGCGCCCCAAGACTGCGAGCCTTCGATGAAACGCGGGGGCTTAGTGCGCAACAAGATGCCATCGACCAACTTGACGAAGCACGCGACGTAGCCGTTTTGCGATCGGCCAAATACCGGCGAAGCTTCTGGCGCTACCATAGTCGTCGAGTCGCAGGAGGTCCTTCAACGTTGGCGACACGGTCTGCGCGAGTTGATCCAACGTCGCGCCTGGCCGACTCCTCCATGGGAAGGGCCATTCACCGTTGTGGAGGTCCTCCGACCCGATACCTTTCGACTCAAAGACGCCAATGGCAACATTGTATCCAACGCCTGGAATATTGAGAAGTTATGGAGGTCCTACCCCTAAATTTCATCTTCATCCTCGTGTCTTCATCGAACTCCCTGGGCTCGGTGCGAAGCGTGCCAACCCCATCCTGGTCCCCACGCTCGACTCGGGGGGCTTCTCGCTGGCATATCAACTTAACAAAGCACACCGATCGGCTACCGGATCCCTCGCGAGCGGCAACCCAACTGACCCAAAGGCTACGGCCTGCGCCCCAGCGGCTACAGTCACGAAGTAGCGCTTTGTGGAGGAAGGAAGTGCCCGCACGATGCAATCCGCGACCGATCCGGGACGCGTCTTTGGGCTGCGGAGTCCCTTGCTATTTTCGCATTCTCCTTGAAGCGTTAACGCTACGACCTACGCTCCGAAAACCCCAGTGGTTCCTAAGGGCTGCGGTTGCTCGGCGAGCACTCATATCACGAGAAATGCAAAATATCAAGCGAAACCCCCAAAGTTCATGACACAGAATATACAGGCATTGCATCCCACAAAACAAAAGCGAGTCCGGCCCCTGGAGAATCATCCGTGAAGTAAATGCGTCGGTATCGGGCTGCCGCTGCCCATGACCGCGCGCCGACCCCGCCCGTATCCGCCGCGCCCTTTTCGCGCCGGACCGGTTGCGTCGCCCTCGATCCGGCGGCAATGCCATTGGGTCGAGGCGTCACGGTTGCCCAGCCGAGCAAGCCGTACTCCGCCATGTTGTGACCACCTTCGCCCCTCGGGCCGGGCGCTCACGCAAAAGCCTTGAAGGCGAGGTCGGCCAGGCATTCGCCCGCTGGGAGGCGAAGGCGTCTTTGACGATTTCCTCCGATGGTTGGTTCGTTGCACCCTTTATGGCTCGGGCTCCTGCCTATGCTCTCGAAAGCTGGAAGGAGCATGGGCGAGAAAACTCTCACTTAGTCGCCGTTCGCATCTGGCCGCAAACAGCTCCTCCCGTGGTCTCGCTCGGGCCGTAGCGGCGCCATCTCCTCGTGCGCTATTGCAAGCTCCTCTCCGGCCACCTCGGCCCGAGCCCGCAGCTCCAAGACCTCCTCACGCATCTTGGAGAGCTCCTCCGCGGCATGGTGTTGGGCTCTGCCCAGCCAGCCTCCGCCTGGTGGGCGACCCTCGTGGCTGGGCGTCAAAGGAGGCCTTGACCTCGTCATGCTGATCGCTAACTCATTGCTCGACCTCCCCGCTCGAGGAGCACCATGCCGGCTGGGCGTGAGGTCGCTGGTGGCATCCGCCTCCCCATGTGGCCGTCGGCGACAGCAGTGTAAATTTCACAAGCTGAGTCTAACTAGAAGCCGAGAGAAAAAAAAGCGGCTTCGGCGTCAACAAAACATGAACAATGCCATTCCAAGACCAAGTGAAGGGGGCTTACTCCGCGGGAGGGTTCCTGACGTGGAAGATCAAGGAGGGCAGGGTGATCCTACCCCTCATCGCGGCGGCGGAAGACCCAGCCCCGGAGCAGGGCCTCTTGGGGTCCAAACCCCGGGGGTCCGTTGCTGCCTCCCGCTTGTCGGCTCTCCGATCGTCGCCGCCGCTAGCCATTCGTCAATTTGGAACGCAAAGGGCTGCTCCCCTTTGTGTCAGCGAGGCGAGGCGACAAGCAAATGAAGGCAAGCGGCTAGGGCATGACCGCCCTCATGCCCCTCATGCTATATATCTGAGGGCGGACGGAGCACTCCAGCGGCGCCGCCCGGCGAAGCGCCGCATCGACTGACTACGTTCTGCGTTGAGGGCGCATTCTCCACTCCCCCACTCGCATTAAAAGCAGCGAGGAAGCGAGGACGGAAGGACTCACCTCGGGCAGGGCGCTGCGTGGCTCTTCGGTCTTGGCTCACAAATTGGCCATTGCGACGACACAAAGAAAAAGCCGAAGCGGATATCGACAGCCCCAAAATGGTGAAAGGCCTGTTGTCTCGCCACCTCGGTGGACAGTCGAGAGATGGGCCCCAATAGCCACGACGTCTCCAGCATAAGGGGCAAAAGTTAAGGTGACTCTATCCCTGAAGAACTTTTTTCTCATTCTCGCACGAATCCCCCACTCCCCTGAGTTCAAGCGCTGCGTGCCGACCGAGAGCTCGGTCTCCACGCACCGCTCGGGGGCTACAATACAAGATTCGCACACTTGCACGGGTCGGTAGCCCAATTGGCCATGTGGTTCCCCCGAGCGGCAACCCTTTCAACCCAAAGCGCTACGGCCTACGCCCCGATGGCTATGGCTTCGAAGTAGCTCTTTGCGGTAGAGGGAAGTGCACGTGCGGGACGACTCGCAATTGGCTGGGAGCGTACCCGGGCCACGGCATTTCCAGAATCTGAAAAGTGAAGGCAAGTAGGCGCCAGTTGCAGAGGCAGGGGCGTGCCCCAGCACTCTGCACACTAAGCCTACATGCACTAGCCGGACAAGCGTTAGCTGGGCGGGCGCCAATCAAGACATCGCTTCGGGCGGGCGCCAGTCAAGACATCGCTTCGGGTGAAGCATCACCCGTCTCGTCGGGTTGTCACGCCGCGCTACTGGTGAGACATCCCGCCGTAATCATTTCCCTTCGCATTAAATTCCTGCACGCGCATTGAATGCCAGCAGGAGGCACCAGGGCATCGCTCCGGGCGATCCGCCCCTCAGCCTCTCGATCTCCGCCTCTGGACTCTGCAAACTGGTCCAAAACAGGTATGAAAAGCCCACCAGGCCGCCACGGCCTCGAGGTGGCGAGAAAGGCTCGAATAGCCCACATCCAAGATTTTGCTGTGGGTTCTAAAGGCCGGATCCGCCAAGTGGATTCGTGCTCGGCCAAGCATAAAATCGAGTGAGGGGCGAGGACAAGGCAAGCCCCCCAGCGGACCCCTAGTTGAGTTGGCGGATGACTCAATCGCCTTAACTAGCGTCCGAGACCATACTTCACGCTCTCCCGCGGAAACCCCTCGAAAGGGTAGCAGCCAGCTACGCTCCGGGTTACGAACGGCTCGGGGTCTGATACGGGATCGAGTAAAGAAAGGTTTTTATGGGTCACCCCCAGCTGGTCGGACAACCCGACGCAGGTAACGTTCGATCGGAGGTCGCGTGATCTCCAGGGCCCACTCGGATAACCCGTTAGTAGCTCCACGAGCTTGGTGTATCGTGGGGATGACGGCGGCTTGCTCACCTCTCCAGCCCCACACTGCGGGCCGGGCGTATCACGGGGCAGACGGCGGCCCTCCTCATGAGCGGCCTACGCGAGCGAGGACTCGGGACGGATGCCCTCACCTAGCTCCGGCACTAAACCAGCCTTACTAACTCGTCCAGCTATGACGTAAAACCAGCACTCGGGAACCGGAACCTCTTTGAGGCATTCGGATTTCCCTGCCGCAAGGCCGCGTCCGGCTATGTCATAAAACGAGCGCTCGGGAACCGGAACCTCCACGAGGTATTCGGATATCCTCGCCGCAAGGCGGCGTCTAGCTTCTGACGTAAAGCGGCGCTCGAAAGGAACCTTCTTGAGGCATTGGTTCCCTACCGCAAGGCAGCGTCTAGCTACTGACGTAAAACAAGTGCTTCGGGCGGAACCTCATTGAGGCATCCGGGCATCCCCGGCGAGGGGCCACATCCGGTAGAGATGAAAATCGAGATTCGACCAAAGTAACCCCCTCCTCGCTCCAGGCCCACCGGGGCTCGGGGCTACATCCGGATCGCGCCGCAAGACCGATCAAGTCCGACCGACCAAGTCGGTCGTATCCAGCCGACCAAGGCAACCTTCCGATCCCCTCGGAGGCTCGAAGTCGACTAACTCCGCCCAGTTGGGTCTTACCAATCGAATCGATCGGACTTCGCCATCCGAGTTGAACAGGCATACGGTGGGACCGACCAAAGCGGGTCCCACTCATCTCAACTCAGATTGATCTTCACCGTCGAGTAAACCCCCGACCAGCTCTCAGGCCGGCTCAGGAGCCACCAAAGTGCGCTTCGCGTGCACCACAGCCAGATGGTCGACCAAGTCGATCGGCCGACGGCAGGCCAATAGCGGTCAGACACCCCTAAAGCCAGCGGCCTACTACCGCCAAGGAAGATCCCTGGGAAGATCACATACATAAAGAAGCACATAACGAGCGAAGTCTGATGGCATTCACATGGCACGCAAGTTACACATGGTTGCTACTCGCGGCGCTACAGTCAAGCCATCAGGACGACGCAAGAATCTAAGCGCCGCGCGCGCCGGACCGCCTTGATGAGGGCATCCCTCGCCCTGCGGAGCCTCGGAACGACGTCGAGCAGCGCATCCACGGCGGCGGTGTCGCGGGCGGCGGCATCCTGCTCGGCCCACTCGGCCATGGCCAGGTCGAAGTCGCCCCAGAGCTCCGCCAGGAAGGCTTCCTCCTCCCTGGGCGTCAGCGGCGCATCATCTCTGAAGCTGAACGTCAACTCGGCCATCAGGGGTCCACGGGAGGCTAAGGAATATGGAGTAACTGGGATTTGAGCGGTAGGCAACTGCCTCAGATCCCTGCGACCGTGCCGCCCTTATAAGCCCGAGGCGCAGAAGCTAAGCAGGCTCCAATAAATGAGGGCATCGGAAGCGGAGGCGTCACCACGACCACCAAAGAGATCACATCGTCGGAGGTACCGGGCCATTCAGGAATGCACGCGTTCCCAGACGGCCCCAGGGGCTACTGACGAATACTCATACCAGGGGTACCCCACAGTAAAGTATACATCTATTTCAAGACCGCTTCTCTCTTCGTTGCCATTCGGACATGGCGGTTGGCAAGCGGGCAGCGCCGAGCATCGGCGAAATACCGCCCAAGTCTTGACCCTCACGGATCACGATTATCATGAACATTATGCTGAGTCTCCAACGGGCCGCCCTGGGCGATCTCAACCAAAGGCTTCGAGTCCCGAAGACCCCAGTCTCGATCAAGCCTTGAGAGAACTCCGACCGGGCTTAGGTCCGCGCCCTGCGATCACCGACAGCCAAACCCGGTCGGCGCTTAGGAGGCTCGACCTGCAGACCGGTCCGACGCCTCAAGAAACCTCAGACCAGACCGGACAGCGCCTCCACAGGCCCCTAACTTTGGTCTCGAGTCGGGGCCCTAATGAGCTTCGACCCGCATTCTCACCACGTTGGCGGTCGGCGATGGCCCAATCGCTTTGCCTCACGGATATGACGCCCGTGAT